>JACEEZ010008816.1:0-26099 GCA_016584305.1 Chionoecetes opilio | reverse complement strand
CTACCCAGGCCTATAGGCACAGATGAAATATATATTATTATATATGTCATTTACCCATAACGTATAGTTATAAGAGGGAAGACTCTTATGGCTCTTATGGGAGCTGTCATCCTGCTGACGCACTATTCATGTACTATGTCCTATATGTGACAAGTCATGAATATTGAGATGCTGCAAATCTAAATGATGAACGCCGAGAATAAAATTGGATAAGTATCATCGATCGTCTAACTTCATAAGACATTATGGGAAAATCTGACGTTAAACAGAAAGAAGAAGGAAAATTTAGCCTGAAAGTCTATCAATCTCTGTAAATTAGGTTAGGTTAGGTTAAGGAAAAAAGATAACCGAAATGTATCAGAAAATTATCAGGTTTACCTAAACCACTGAAAACATATACGACCAGAGGTGTTAAGTCTCAACCCATAGCAAATCGGATAAATAATAGAATTCCCACCATCTGTCAGATGTGCAGGGCCAGTACTGGTGTACAGGTCCTGTACAGCAGGCCACTGGTGTCCTCTTCTGTTTCATTAAAAATACAAACATCTTGGGATAAAGACCATATGTGCCATGCTCACATGTTGGTGCCTTCTTCACCACCTAAAAGGCTTTGATCACAAGTTGCTCTGAAAAAGAAAACTAAGATTAGATTTTCATGATCCGACCCAGCTAACCATCACCGGCGGGCCTACGTAGGCTGTAGAGCGGCGAACGGCGACCGCCGGCTGCAAATTTACCTCCGTCAGCCCTCCGAAGGCCCGCTAGTGTATTTTCAGACGGGATAATTTACTATGTTGAAAATTAATTTACAGAATTTCAAGAATTGAATATTTCTATGTGTAAACATTTTGAAACAAGTTATATGATTATCTTGCTGTAGTATTACATCAGTAGTGACAAGCAGCGGCAACTTGACGTCAATCCTCCGGAGGCCAGCTAGTAGGTATTTGTATAAGTGGGAAATATTCATTTCATATTATATATATTAACATAGTAATATACATAGTATCTCAATATCGGTACCATCACTATCATTAGGCCTGTTCAAGCTATTAAAAATCGTTATAAAAGTTTTTATAATAGTTTACAGAAATTATCATATATCAGTTTATTTCAAATATTTCCAGCTTAATCAGGAACACCGAGAGATACATAGAAATAAAGATGAGATACGTACATAGGAAGGAGTTTACATGGAAAAAGGTTATCAGTTAGTCTATGTGTATATCATAAAAATAACATTTGATTATCCGAGCAAAGATACGGATAACACAAGGTCATATTTTCCCTTATTTCAATCATTTCCAACATATTATCAACACATATCAATACTCAACAGTACACCTAATAAGGAATATGTAGATGATGGAGAATTAACATGGATAATATCATGATTTAGGATAGAATATTATTTGAAATCATTTCCCAGGTATCAATGCACTAAACTGCCAGACGTACGATAACCATTACAAAGGGTTAAAAACCACAAAAAGGCTTAAATTGTCACCCTTAACCAGTCGATAATATAATGAGAACTTAGTTATAACATGTTTTCGCTCCTTCATTATGTCGAAATAGACTGAATAATATAAATAATTGCAGTACGACTAGTGCAGTTTTTTTAGGAATTCCTCGGCAGCGTTGTGTCAGTGACTCAGTGAAATCAGTTACTTGGAAAACGCACAAGAGGGTGGATGTTGTTATGTTGTTCGCCGCAATCAATATCCTTCTACATGGCTGTACAGTGTTCCACGTACACCAGCATGTAAACCCAATAACGAAAATGTTTTTGTACTTATGAAATAAACAATGTCCGTAGCAATTATGATCTCCTTTTCATCGTATTACTGGATAACGACATAGGAATATTTATAGTTATACTTTCTAAGTATATTGCAGATATCGTAATGTTTTTATAAGTGTTGAACAGCCCATTAGTCTATTAATCGGCTAATGGGTTGTGCAACACCCCTTAAAACATTACTATATCTGCAATATACTTAGAAAGTATAACCATAAATATTCCTCAATCAGTTAATATAACAGCGGCAAATGGTCATATGCCCTACGGCGGGCCGCTGGAAGTGGCCCGCCGGTGAGCCTCTGAGCAAATCCCCAGCGGCCCTACGTCGTACACTTCCGTCGGGCCGCCGGTATGACATACGGAGGGCCTCCGGAGGCCCTCCGTCTTTGTGTTTGCTGGGGATGCACTGTCATAAGCGCATCAAATAACTCTTTGCAGATATCTTATTTGTTCTATCGGCCAATAATCTCCACAAAAGAGATTGTTCAACCTGCAATCACCTCAATTACACCTTACAATACAATATAGGACCACATATCAGTGGCGTACCGAGGGGGGAGGCCATGCGGCCATGGCCCCCCCTCTCCCCCTTTACAAAAGAAAAAAATATAACCAATAAAATATATAGATAGCACCAATATATATATATATAATATATATATATTTATATATATATAATATATATATATATATATATATTATATATATATATATATAATATATATATATATATATATATATATATATATATATGTATATATATATATCTATATATATATATATATATATATATATATATATATATATATATATTATATATATGTGATATTATAATCTATACTATGTATACATCTAATATTTATCATATATCATATATATATATATATATAATGATATTTATATACAATAGATAGATGATACAGATGATCTATACAGGGTGTAACACTTTAGCAAATAGATACAGTGAAAGAACATGCAATTCTAGCACAAAATATTCTATAACCATATGCTGAAGCTTCCTTGACGAGATGAGTAGAAAATTCGTATTTCACCTGCAGGCGGCTGCGCTCGTGACATTTTGAATGATTTAATCATAATGTTTACTAGTAATGGAGCATTACATTATCTTATAACAACACAATCGGTATTAATGGACATGTTATTACTAAATAAGCAGTACATGAGAACAGCAGGGCTGTAATAAACAATACTGTAGAAGGCTACATGGCATGTACACGTGACTCAGCTGATCGGCGTGAGGCCTCGCAGCCTAGTCCCTCCTTCCTCCCCCGCCCCGACGCGTTGCCCACTTAGCCTTGTACAGTATTGTTTATTACAGCCCTGCTGTTCTCCTGTACTGCTTTTTTTAGTAATAACATGTTCCATTAATACCAATTGTGTTGTTATAAGATAATGTAATGCTCCATTACTAGTAACTTTTGATTAAATCATTCAAAGTCACCGAGCGGCAGCCGCCTGCCATGGTGAAATACTGGCCGCGCTATTTTTCTAACTTCATCTCACGTCTAAAGGAAGCTTCAAAAAGCATATGGTTATAGAATATTTTGTGCTTAGAATTACATGTTCTTTCACCTGTATCAATATTTGCATAAGCTCGTGTTACACCCTGTAGATAGATAAAAATAGATAAACAAAATTAGACATTTATTCAAAAAAAAAAATATTTGTTTCTTTTGGGGGGATTTCTATGTTTTTTTTTTTTTCTTCGATTTCTCATTTTTTTTTATTTTTTTTTTTTTTTTTTTTTTTTTTTTTTTTATATTTTTTTTTTTTTATTTTTTTTTAGTTTTTTATATATAAATTATATATTATATTATATAATATATAATTTTAATATATATATATATATATATATATATAATTTTTTTACTTTATTTATATTTTTGAGATTTGTGATTTTTTTTTTTTTTTATGTGATTTTTTTTTTTTTTTTTTTGTATATATTTTTTTTCTTTCATATTTTTATATTTTTATATTTTTATATATTTTTTATTTTAAGATTTTTTTTTATTTTTTATTATATATATATATATATTATATATATATAAAATAAAATATTTTATATATTATATATATAATATTTTATATATATATATATTATATATATATATATATATATAATATATATATAATATATATATATAATATTATATATATAAAAAAATAAAAAATATTAAAAACAAAAAAATATAAAAAATATAAAAATATAAAAAAAAAAATAAAAAAAAAAAAAAAAAATAGAAAACGAAGAAAAAAATCAAAACAGAAATCCCCCCAAAAGAAAAAATATTTTTTTTTTTAAATAAAGTCTAATTTTGTTTATTATATCTATCTATCTATAGATTCTCTATTCTATTATATATATATATATAAAATATTATATATATATATATATATATATATATATAATATATATATTATATATATATATATATCCCCCCCCACCCCCTTTCAATTTTCTGGGTACGCCACTGACCACAATACAAAGACCATATAATAGATAGACCACAATACAAAGAATGTTGGTGCAAATCATAATGGATGAAAAGCTGTCCAAACTATTTAATGATTACTTAAACTAGTTGCATGTACAAATCCTGTAAAATTTAAAGAGAGAAATGTTATTTAGAATCCTTATGTATCCTAAACTTGGTCATTTATGACATTTATCATTTTTTTCCTACACCTATTTCTGCACTTTCGGGGTGTCGCATAAACTAAAATTTACACTCTACCAAATCCATACGCAATGCTGCATTGCCAATGCATCTTTACCTAGAATTGAGATCAGGCACAGAGTGTGTAAAATAATAGCCACTAACCTAACCTGGACATTGGTTGCGTAGCCTAACCTGAAGCAAGAGTAATTGGGAGATAACTGCAAAATGAGGCATTTCCGACAATTTTTAAAAAGACCATCATTCTTAACAAAATCAGAATATGTACATAGGAATAGAAAAATTTTTATCCACATACTCATTAATGGTTGAAAGTACCAAAATATCTTAGAAATGCTGCTAATGGTGAGTTTTACAAGTTGAAGACGGTTATAATACGTGCCTTGTAATGTATTAAACTGCAGTAGAACCGAGGCAGGTTTTTGCTTCTTTAAATGAAGATGACATTTAAAAAGTTTGTGACAACATTTCTAAAAGTACACTTTTTAGACGTTTTGACTGGAAAAAACACTCCATTTGTAAAGTATAAATAATTACCTATTCAAACCATTAAACTAACTTAATCTAACCTAACTTAGCCTTGCCCTTTAACTACCTAACATAGTCTTGCCCTTAAACTAACCTAGTCTAAGAAACAAATTTGTTTGCACAACATTTCATTGTTACTTTCAAACTCGTTCTCACCTATAGAACAGTAGAAAGGGGAAAAATATTTGAATCCAGACACAGTCAGTTCTAAATATCAGCCCAGTATATAGTAGGGTCAGTACTGCGTCCCAAAAGGGCTGCATCAGACACCCATTCATCACAATTACCAGTAAAACTGCAGTTAGTACAATATCTTCTATTGACCAAATTCTCCTGACATAACTGGGGGGCTGCGCCCATCCAGAACCCCACCCCACTATTTAACTAACCTAGCCTGGGCACTGATTACTTATCCTATTATAAACCCCGCTGGGAGGAGGGGGGGATTTCGCCCCTCCAGACCCCCCATGTGTTATATCTCATTTCCGTCGGGTTATAGGGATTAGAAATGCTGCAATTTTCATTCTATAACTTGAGGACGGTTATAACTCGTGCCTTGTAATGCTTTAAAACTGCATTACAGTAGAACCCAATCACCCAAATACATCTTCTCCACGTACAAGCCTTATTACTTAACTCCCTGAAGCGGTACAATTCTAGAGTCCTTTCCCGCCCTTATTAGCGGGGTTTTCCTCCAGACCTTCACAGATCACTTGTGATATCTTAACACGAAATTTTAAAGTGGAGGAGAGCTGCCCCTTCACCCCCCTCCCCCCCTAAACGACTCCCCGAACCCCTCAAAAAATATTTCTGTGGGAAATATGCTATTTTAACCTCACTAAACCCAGCCTAACCTCACTATAACCAAGCCTAACCTCACTAATAGCCTCCTAGAAGGACCCAAAAAAATGCATTACTAACCTTACCTCATATAACCTAACCTAACTTGGTAAAATTCTAGTTTCCTGCAATTAAATCTCGCTAGGAGGGTTTTTGGTAAGGTTTGGTAGTTATAGTGAGGTTAGATTAGTATATTATTTTGGGGGATCCAGAGGATGGGGTCATTTAGGGGGGGCAGGGGGGTTGAAGGTGGCATCTCACCCCACTTTATATTTACGTGTTAGAGGTATCTGAAATGATCCGTTTAGGTCTGAAGGAAAAAAAAGCACTAATAAGGGCGGGAAAGGACTCTAGAATTTTACCATGTACTAATTAAACTGTGAAAACAAAACAAAATAGCAGCTCCGTTCCGTTTGCTCTAGCCTGAGGCTTGTTGTTTATAACTCTTGTCTCTTGTCTATATATTTGAGCATTTATCATCTCTAAGATGTCATCACTCTTTCCTTCGTACCTTTATAAGTCTTTGTGGAGTAGATGAAGTCGATCCTCAGCCTGAGAGGCCTGTGAAAGCAGTAAATGTAGCGCCGCGGCCGTTCACTTCCACTGGTAAATATTTTGAATATTGGGTACGAGACAAACGGGCGGAGTGGCCAAACAGCTGACTGCCTGGCTACGATTCAGCCACCTAATAATCAACAATTATCCTTAATCCAAGCTTTGCACCCTACTTAAGTCCTTCGGCCCGGCCATTTATGTCACATCCACTTAATATATTATCTTTGGGCCGAGTCAAGGAAGACTGTGTTGGGCCTGTACGAATTTATCAATAATCGGCCCGATATACAGTTCCCGCTGCAGGGACGACATCGGCTTCATCCGATTTGCCGAAACCAGTCGCCCTGCCGCCGGTGCCGATACGTACCCGGCACAAGCCGACACAGGCCCGCATAGCCCATGTTTGCTGGGTAGCTCCAAAACTAACCATAGGATTTTCTCGAAAGTACCTTCATTGTGATTCCCACACACACATGGTTTAACCTTATTTACCAATCCATGTTTTGGAGAAGTGCCAGGTCCTCCTGCTGAACCTCAGGCTCTGCTAACACCTGTTCATCCACCTCGTACTCGGGCTCAAACATATAGGATCCCATGACAATCTGAGGTTCGTTTTCCTCATAGTATACGCGACCAGCGTCATTTCTTTCGGTGTCAGATTGAGCATCGTACTCTAGATCTGTCACAGCGACAGATTCACTGTCTGACACCGAAGTACAATCGCTCATCATAACATTTGTCGACAGGTGTCAGACAGAGTGTCTGCGGGCGTCCCTGTTCTGACGTCATCAATAACAGTCGTAGCCCTGTTGGAGGGAAGATTTTTTTTTTCGCGCGCTTTTTACAAAAGTCGTGTTTTTACGGAAATATGGCCTGGAAATCAATTATTTTTGGTGGATTAGGTGTTTTGAATGTACATTCAATATAATTCGGCAAAAAAAATTTGGGTCTGGACGACTACTTTAAGTTCATGTTCTGCCAACATGTCTCTCGGTGGTCTCGGTACAAGGCAGAGGAGGCGGCATGTTGCTTCCAGCGTGAAGCCACCCGCCCCCCCCATTGACTCAAAACATATCTCAGCTGATCGTGGGTGATACTCATTTTCGCATTATTGCACGATAAAGCCTGCTTGTTCGGTTTATGGATGTACACAGAGGGATCGTAGGAATTCAGCAACATTCCATCGGTAAGTTTTGCAAAGAAATATTATAACATAATACAGAAATGGACATGAATCACGGTGCGAAGGAACTCCCGAAATTTATGTTGTCAACCATTCGTGTGAGGAATTAATAAATATGGGCTGAGTCCTGAATGGGGAAATGGCCCATCATAATGCGGTATTTTGTGGTGTAGAATTGAATCGGAGAGAGAGAGAGAGTGTGTGTGTGTGTGTGTGTGTGTGTGTGTGTACGTGTATTCACCAAAGGTGGGCGCACCGCTGATTTTGGTACTTGCGCCCGCGCCCCTGCGCCGGCGGCGATGCCCACCTGCGCCCGCGCCGCTGCGCCGCTATTTTTGGCCCCTGCAGTTGCGCCCCGCGCCGCTGTGCCGCTGCGCCGCGCGCCGCTATTAATTAAGTATGCCTATACAAAAACTGTGTGCAGTGCCAAAGTTTCTACCTATTTAGCCCCCCAAAAAATGTTTTAGGCTATAAAATAGTCATTTTTATTGAAAATACAACTTATAATAGGCATCACAGTTACCTATATTCTCATTAAAGATTAAACTATGGCCCGTGAGCTATTTTAAAGCTGGGAGCGGCGCAGCGGCGCGGACAGCGGCGCGGATTTTTTGACTTGCGCCGCACGCCGTTTGCGCCGGTTTTTTGAGAATTCGCGCCGGCGCCGCTGCGCCGCCGGTTTTTAAGGTGCGCCGCCGGCGCAGCGGCGCAGCGCGCAATTTTGCGGCGCACCTGCCCACGACTGGTTTTCACCTATAAGGCGGAGTTCACACTACACGTTTTTGCTGTCCGTGTCTACGTGGGCGTGGCGTCAGTGACGCCCACAGTGATGTCCCCCCGCACCCTCCTGCAGTCACGTAGAAAGAATGGACCCAACCCATAACTGCGTCACCAGTTTGTTACCGCGGTGCATTGTGGGGATAAGTCGGGGGCTGAGGCAGAGCGGGGGGCGCTATCCAGTGAAGAAAGACAACGCTGTGCCCTTTAAAATTGCTCCTGCGAACTTGTGTTCCATATTGTGTTGCAATAAGTAGACGAACTCCTTCTTTACGGTTGTACTTTTGTACCGGTATTGTACGGTTGTGCTCAACTTTTAAAATTTGGGAAATAGAAAGAAAAATTTGGATAAAAGCTCATAAAAACGACAATCTGTGGACTCCATCACAGACACCTCTCAAGTAACTCATTTCAACTGCTGAATCTTAATTTGGGCCTCCGACATATATTCCCACGTCCAGGTCTGACTTGCATATGTTACTGTCGGCATAGTATGCTATCCCTAATTAGAGAAAAACTGAAACTCGAGAAATGCCAGTGGTCGCTGGCAGTTTTAACTCAAAGGTTGGTCTACTGTGTTTTCCCTCCACGACTAAATATTTTCATAAATTAATTTCGCGAAAAAACATTGATGCACCGCATCTGAAAACCAAAAAATATATTTCTTCTGTTGTTCTACTAATTATATGGATGACATGCTTTAACGATGGAACGTTTTATAATAGCAATTTAATGCAAATTACTCGCCTCGTGTAGCAAAGCTTAATAATTTTTACATGTATATTGTGGCATGAAAAATTTTGGGCGATGTTCACACTGTTTTCAAAGACAGTACTGCTGCGTCTGCAAACGCTTGTCAAAATACAATAAGCAATGCCTTGGAAAAACGAAGGAATAAAGAATGCCGAATCGGCTTGCTGCTGCGACAATGTAGGTTATAATTGTGGAGGCGATACGCCGCGGCGGGGAGTGGTGGCGGGGGCAGATTGTGGCGGGGAGATTGAATCAAAACATTGCCACTTCACGCGTCGATCATTGCACTTCCAGGCTTTCTATCTGATTGATACCAATAATAACAGGAAAATATGACCCTAGGTAAAGATAACTTCTAAACATCGTTATTTACTATATAAATCATAGAGTAGCATTTACCCGCCTCCTTAACTATAACCTCCTTGGTTATTTGGTTTTAACAATGTTTTACAGAATCAGGCTTCTATACAATATACATATAGAAGAAATCGTTCTTAATAAATTTTACTTGTGTGTTTTAAGTGCAGTGGAATAAGCCCATATTTTTTTTTCAAGTTGACCAACTTTTTACCCAAAATTTTGAGTTAAAAAATGCCAGCGACCACTGGCTTTCGGAGTTGCAGTTCTCTCTAATTGGGGCCTTCCTTACTCATGTCCTCTCAAATTACGCGCCCCTAGGATCCTACTACTTTCCTTCCTTGTAGGCAGGGGTCTCTCTCTTTTCTCCCCTTCCGTGCCTCCATACTTGCACATGATAGAGCCATTAACTGTCCATTTCTCATTATTTTACATTGCTTCTGGCTCTCATTCTCATTCATATTGATCTTCAACTCAATAACTTCACTCTTTGGTTTCTACCAAAACACTAGCACTTTACTTTTAGCCACATTAACTTTCAGTTTCCTCCTCACACAAACAGTACTGAATTCATTTACCAATTTTTGAAAACCTTTTTAACTCTGCTAGTAGTATTCTACAGTGTCATCTGCAAACACTATAGTATTGAGCTTCCATTTTGTATTATCTATACTATCCTACACAAAATACCATTTTCTTTCATTACTGATTACTCATAACAAGTTGCATACCACTGCCCAATTTTTGCTTTCATTTATCTGATTACTCCATAAACAAGTTGCATAAACAACTGTCAAGTAACACTTAAACCATGATGTATACCTTACTACTTATTCTGAGGAAAGACAGCAAAAGGAACTCAATTAATAAGGGACGAACATAAATACTATCATAACCATGAATATGTACATCCTACAAAGAGGAGACTACGACGATGGAAGAATTTAGAGTTGTTTTGCGCGAAATTGATATTCTAGGTGCTATTAGCCTCCCAGCAAACACAAAGACGGAGGGCCTCCGGAGGCCCTCCGTATGTCCTACCGGCGGCCCGACGGAAGTGTACGACGTAGGGCCGCTGGGAATTTGCTCAGAGGCTCACCGGCGGGCCGCTCCCAGCGGCCCGCCGTAGGGCATATGACCATTTGCCGCTGTTATATTAACTGATTGAGGAATATTTACGGTTACACTTTCTAAGCATATTGCAGATACAGTAATGTTTTTAGAGGTGTTGCACAGACCATTAGCCGCTAAAGACTGATGGGCCCGTACCGAGAGTCATGCTGAAGGGCGAGCGACAACCTTTCGTTGACTGAAGAAGGGTACCATAAAAGGGATATTTTTCGGAACGAAGAGCAGCGACGACGGTCGTCAAAGACACTAAGGTGACCGTGTCTTTGTGCCGACCTATGTCGCTGCTCTTCGTTCCGAAAAATATCTCTTTTATGGTACCCTTCCTGTCAACGAAGGTCGTCGCTCAACCTTCATCATGACTCTCGGTACGGGCCATGGACTGTTCAACACCCATAAAACATTACTAAATGTGCAATATGCTCTAAGTACAAGCCCAAATATTTTTGTCGTTATCCAGTAATATGATGAAGAGAACCACAAATCACTTTGGACTTCGTTTATTTTTTATTAACACAAATAAATTCCGCATTGGATTTACATGGTGGAACAGCCATGAAGAACGAGATGAATGAAGATTGAATATTTGTAATCGAGATCCATTTCAACATTTAAATCATTTGCAGGCCATACAAAACATACAAAATTATGAACTATAAAATCAACCAGATATTTTTGGTCAACCTTTTCAAACACTCGAATTAGCAGGATTTCCTTCCTGTACCTATCCATCCACCTTCATATACCACTCTGCTGTCATACCATCCTGTCTCTATAATATCATACGCCTTTCCTTTTAACATAAGAGCAGATGCGCTAGGGTCGACTCCACTGTAATAAATAAATAATAAATATATTATATATAATTATACATATATAATATATATATATAATATATATATATATATATATATTATATATATATAATATATATTATATATATATATATATATATATATATAGTCACTGCAAAAAAAAATTAGGACAAGAACGTCTTCAGATTTTTTGCCCTTCTCAGTGATGTGTTAAAATTTCTCGGGTTTGTCGTATATCTGACATCTCACTGGGCTGGAGGTTAGTCCTCACAGTGCTCCACATCGCTCAGGCTGCACTAAGTTATGTATGAAGGGGAGAGGATTGCCATCTTTGCTCCTTGCGCCTAAATTTACCCATCACCCCACCTTCCTCTACCCCCTCCCCCAGGTCTACAGTTGCATTTTGCCTGACAAATCAATCCATTGTTAAGAAGACACATATAGTCACTTTGTACAGTGGTGGCAAGTCCATGAGCCAGATAGCATGGGAGACGGTAACCTCCAAAAATGCTGTCTCAATCTGGTGCATGCAGGCTCTAAATGATGAGTTGGTAACAGTTTGGTGGAAAAAGAGTTAGAACAACCTCGGAAAATGTCAAAGACTTGCTTGCTTGGTCCTCTTTGACGTTTTCCGAGGTGGTTCTAACTCTTTTTCCACCAAACTAGTGGTGAGAGATGAGATGGTGTGAGACATGAATTAATAGAAGGGGTAAAAAAAAGTTCCTTTCACAGGTTTATCCCTCCTCCTCTTCATGTCTCACACCATCTCACCATCACCACCACAGCTGTCACTATAACACACCCTCTTTCTCTTTCCCCCCCACCACACACCCCTCCCTCCCACGGCATCCACACACCCCTAACTCCCTCCACACTACATCAAACACGGGAACAAGGAAGCTACAGAACGTGTCTCTAGCTTCCTTGCATGGGAATGAAGCGTAAAGTATACATACACCCAGTTCCTGAAGTGAACAAGTTTTTTTTGTCGGGCCTGCCTCTTATTTTCTATCGGTGTTTGCCTGAAAATCCGTGAAAATGTACTAGTTTTGACAGCATATTTGTATGTCTCTAAAACATTTATGTCGCTTTGTATGTGTATTTATGAACTTATCCTTGTATTATTTCATTCTTTATCTTTTGGTTTCATGTCTGGCTCAATATAAACAGGTATGACACTTTAATTCAGGTCAGTTAGGCATCAAGTGAGTGGGCCAGCAGACTGGTTAACTCCTGCCGCACGGCGGCACGTCGATCGCACGCGCACCACAGGACACCCTTGAGCGAGGTATATTCTTGTAGCGTCTTTGGCGACTTGCCCCGTGGGGTATGCCTCCAATGATTGATGCGATCAGGCTTAAGTGTTGTCCTCCTGAGCCAACACCAGCCTGAAGAGTAGCTGCTCCACAGCACTGTTGTGCCTCTTCTGCTCTATCTGGCATCTGCTCCCTTGCCACCTCCTCCATTCGCCTGTCATGGTTTGTAGCTGAAGTCGGCGCATACACCGAAGCCGCCGCCTGCTGAAGATGTTCAGAATCAATTCTACAATATATAGTATGACTTCTACACTGATCATATTGAAAGCAGACGCACAACAAACTATTTTTTAAGTACATGTAATTGACATACGGTACTGTCAGTGTATATGGCAACAGCCACATGTCTGTGAATGAGGACAGATAATGGAGTATGTACTGTAGGACATATTTAGGGCAAATCTTTTTTAATCCAGACAAATTATTACTCCCACAAGGGTCAGGAACCAATAATGGCTTATGGTTAATAGTTAATGTAATGTGGCCCCTCATATTGTCAGTCAAAAATGCATCCCAGTCACAAATTCATAATAAAGGTAAGGCGAGATACTGCTTGTAAACTTTTCTGGTATATGTGATGTAACTAAATTCACCAAAATGCATTCAGTTTATCATTACATGTTAGTATAGGATTACATTAATTAACTGAGAAGTTTGTAGAACCATCTCCAAGGACCAAGGAGTTATGAGTATAGTAGATAGAATGATTGCAAGCCTCTCTCCATGCCTCAGCCAACAACACATGGAGATGGAGATGATGACTCCAACTTTTAATAAAGAGATCAGAGCTGCATAAAACCCGTTGTGTGGCCAGCAAGATGTTAGCATAGTAACCAGAATCAATGTTTGCACTCAAGACAGATGCAGACCCAAGGTAAAGAAAATCTTGCATAGACCACTGTATACCTGGACTGCGCACGGAATATCGGCCTGTTGCACATGGGTCTGAACTTGCACTGAAGTCGGAGGGCCGCTCGGATTCATATATATATATATATATATATATATATATAATATATAGATTTTATATATATATATATTATATTTTAATGATTTGATTATATATAATAATAAACGTACTCAGCAAAGATGTTTATCAGTATATATGATATACTTAATCTTCGTAAATTTGCCTATATTATCAAATAAAAACAGTAAAACTCGCTGAAAGAATGCCATTACAGACTAGAGAAATATGATGAACTTAATATTCACTTAACTCTTCGCCATTATAAAACTTTGCGAGTCAACTTTATCATGAAGGGTATCATAGAAGCGCATTTTATTAGCTTTCCATTGATATATTTCGTTTATCTGATAGATTAATTAGAACCATGCATAAATTAGCGTTAAATAAATAAATAAAATCATCAATCGGGTAATTTTCCCGATTGATGATGTTATTTATTTACTTATATATTTCGTTTTCTGATAAATGAATTAGCACCATGTATAAATTAGCGTTAACTAAATAAATAACCTCATCAATCGGGAAAATTACCCGATTGATGATTTTATTTATTTATTTAACGCTAAATTATGCATGGTTCTAATTAATTTATCAGATAACGAAATATAGCAATGGAAAGCTAATAAAATTGCGCTTCTATTGATACCCTTCATGATAAAAGTTGACAGGCAAAGTTTTAAATGGCGAAGAGTTGAAGTGAATATTAAGTTCATGCATATTTCTTCAGAGTCTCGTAATGGCATTTCTTTACCGTGTTTTACTGTTTTTTATTTGATAATATTATAGAACAAACATTTACAAAGATTACAGTATATCATATATACTGATAAACTAGTCTATATGATGCGTATATATATATATATATATATATATATATATATATATATATATATATATATATATATATATATATATATATATATATATATATATATATTATATATAGATCCGAGCGGCCCTCCGACTTCAGTGCAAGTTCAGGCCATGTGCAACAGACCGATATTCCGTGCGCAGTTTAGGTATACAGTGGTCTATCGTGGCCACCGAGATGACAAGGCCTGCTACATCGCCCGTGACGTCACACCATGCGGATCCCACGCGCTCCGCTCCCCGTACAAGTTTACCTACCTAATATAATGTTTATCAGTATAAAAGATATACTGTTATCTTCGGAAATGTTTGTTCTATAATATTATCAAATAAAAAATCGTAAAACACACAAAAGAAATGCCATTATGAGACTTTCAAGAAATATGCAGTAACTTAAACTCTTCGCCATTTAATATTTTGCTCAAAAACTCTTTACATGGAGAATATCAATAGAAGCGGAATTTAATTAGCTTTCCATTGATATATTTCGTTTATTCATACATGAATTAGCAGTATGCATAAATTAGCGTTAACTAAATATTAAATATCATGAAATCGGGTAATTTCCTACCTAATATATGTTTATCAGTATAAAAGATATACTGTTATCTTTGGAAATGTTTGTTCTATAATATTATCCAATAAAAACAGTGAAAACACACAAAAAAATGCCATTATGAAACTTTCAAGAAATATGCATTAACTTAAACTCTTCACCATTTAACATTTTGCGTGAAAACTTTTTACATGAAGAACATCAATAGAAGCGGAATCGCATTAGCTTTCCATTGATATATTTCCTTTTCTAATAAATGAATTAGAACCATACATAAATTAGCGTTAACTAAATAAATAACCTCATCAATCGGGAAAAATTACCCGATTTCATGATTTTTAATATTTAGTTAACGCTAATTTATGCATACTGCTAATTCATGTATGACTAAACGAAATATATCAATGGAAAGCTAATTAAATTCCGCTTATATTGATATTCTCCATGTAAAGAGTTTTTTGAGCAAAATATTAAATGGCGAAGAGTTTAAGTTAATGCATATTTCATGAAAATCTCATAATGGCATTTCTTTTGTGTGTTTTATGATTTTTTATTTGATAATATTATAGAACAAACATTTCCGAAGATAACAGTATATCTTTTATACTGATAAACATTATATTAGGTAGGTAAACTTGTACGGGGAGCGGAGCGGGTGGGATCCGCATGGTGTGACGTCACGGGCGATGTAGCAGGCCTTGTCATCTCGGTGGCCACGGGTCTATGGCCCTGCTTATCAACTCTGCCTTCGATTGCGAGTGCATCGGAGGACACAGGGGGGCGGCATGAGCCTCTAATCACAGGCGTCACTATAAGAATCCTGCCTGCGCCACCACGGGCTAGAACCAACCATCAGAGCCCTCAAGTGAACCTCCAGAGCAGGGGTTCCCAAACTCTTCAGCTCATCGACCCCCTACTAAAGTTTCAAATTTTTCATCGACCCCCACACATTAAAATGAAAATAGTAGTTATAAAAAAAAAACCGAAACACATATATGTTATGATTAAATGAATATGGGGAATTATAGTAGTACTTATAGGTAGTAGTAGTAGTAGTAGTAGTAGTAGTAGTAGTAGTAGTAGTAGTAGCATGCTGAGAATGTATTGGACTACTGGCTGTCCACTCATCAACGAGAGGGGGGAATACGCTCGCTCGCTCAGTACGGGAAGCAGACAGGAATATTTCACGTACAGTACGATCTTGGGACAGAGGAGGGGAGAGAGAGGATGTGTGTGTATGGAGGGTGCGTGGGGCGGGGTACAGATCCGACGTGACGTCACAGACTAGCACCGAGCCAAGTCAAAAGCCGTCTCTATGTCAGGGTGACACAGAGGCGGCTTTGGTACAGTTCACTCCACAAAATTCGTGAACACTTGGGGCGAGGCAAGCCCATCAATTTCTCAAATCTTTTCTTGTCTACAAATGTTCGCTCAGTCTCCTCTTGCCACACCTGTTTCACACCTTCCGGTTTCATAGCTCCCCTGTGTCTTCTCCCTCGATGCCCCCCCCCATAGCCTCCCTCTGCCCTAACGCGCACGCTCCACACACACACACACACACATACACACACACACACACACACACACACACACACACACACACACACACCACACCCCACACAAACTTCGTATTAATATGATTAATATACTTTCTTTAATCATTAGTTTGTTTCACTTACTTTATACTACAAACATTTTATACTCTCTCTCTCTCCCCTCTCTCTCTCTTCTCTCTCTCTTCTCTCTCTCTCTCTCTCTCGCTCTCTTTCTATTCCTCTCTCTCTCTCTCCCTCTCTTTTCTCTCTCTCTCTCTCTCCTCTCTCTCTTCCTCTCTCTCTCTCTCTCTCTCTCTCTTCATCTCTCTCTCTCTCTCTCCTCTCTCTCTCTCTCTCCTCTCTCTCTCTCTCTCTCTCTCTCTCTCTCTCTCTCTCTGCTCTAGAATATACGATTGATTCAAATATGACTAGTTTGATAGCCCAAAAATAGCATAGTAGTAGTAATAGTAGTAGCAGTAGTGGTGGTAGTATTGCCTTGTTTGGCAGTAGGTGTTAATGAATAGTAATTATAGTTTTAAGTCTCGCAATTACACTAATGACAGTTTAACAGCTCCCTCCCTGTGTGTGTGTGTGTGTGTGTGTATGTGTGAAATATTGGTTTTTATCGAGGAGGGAAGACAAATTTTTATGGAAGGAAGGAAAGGAAGGAAGGGAAAGGGAAAGGGAAGGAAGGAAGGAAGGAAGGAAGGAAGGAAGGAAGGTAGGAAGGGAAAGGGAAAGGGAAAGGGTAGGAAGGAAAAAAAGGAAGGAAGAAAGGGAGAGAAGGAAGGAAGGAAGGAAGGTAGGAAGGAAAAAGGAAGGGGGGAAAGGGAAAGGGAAAGGGAAAGAGAGGGAAGGAAGGAAGGGAGAGGGGGAAATGGAAGGAAAGGAAGGAAGAGAAGGAAGAGAGGGAGGATGAAGGAAGGAAGGAATAGATGGAAGAAGAGGAAGGAAGGAAGGAAAGAGAGGGATGGAAGGAAGAAGGAAGAAGAAAAAAAAAGGAAGGAAGGAAATAAGGGAAGAAAGAAGGAAGGAAGGAAGAAGAAGGAAGGAAGGTAGAGAGGGTGGAAGGAAGGAAGGATAGAAGGAAGAAAGGAAGGATGGAAGGAAGAAAGGAAGGAAGGAAGGAAGTGAAGGAAAGGAAGGAAGGAAAGGAAAGGAAAGGAAGGAAGGAAGGAAGGAAGGAAGGAAGGAAGGAAGAGAGAGAAAAGAAGAGAGAGAGAGAGAGAGAGAGAGAGAGAGAGAGAGAGAGAGAGAAGAAGAGAGAGAGGAGAGAGAGAGAGAAAGAGAAAGAAAGAGAGAGAGATGGCGAGGGAGGGAGAGATGGCCCCCCGGGGGATTAACAACATCCCAGGGGAAGGAGGAGGAAATGCAGGGGCCAGACTTTGATTGCGAAGGAAGGGGGTGGGGGAGTCAAGAGAATATGAACGATATTTATTGGAAAATACGAAAAGGAAATGGAAGGGAGATCCGAGGCCTGTGGGGTTCACGAATTTGTGGAGTGACTGACCACTCGATAACGGTTGTTGGCAGCTGTTGCGTGCTGAAACTTTCCTACCTAGCCATTCATCGACCCCCTAGCCATTTACTGACCCCCTTTTTGACCCCCTGGCGATTCGTCGACCCCTTGGATGGTCCAAACGACCCCTGGGGGTCGATATCGACCACTTTGGGAACCCTGCTCCAGAGCCCACCATCCGAGCCCTCGGTCACCACGGCCTACAGGCGCTATAGGAAAAAAAAAACCCAAAAAAAAAACCAAACCGTACATGTGTACACTTAACAAACCCCATGACCAGAATGTGTCCAATGATGATAAGGATGAGGTTGAAATGATAGATGGTGGTAGTAATGAGGGTAATAATGATAGTAATGATAGTAATAATGGGTGAAATTAAGGTAGTTAGTGTATATGAATTCACAGCTGTTATTATGTGGAGTGCAGATACAAAGGCATGGGGTTTACACGAGCTAACTCTACCTCTGTTGGGAAAAAAAACCTGCTCGTTAACACTTTATATAAATTTGTTATAGCTCCTTTTATACTGCCCCTCCGATTTCAGTGTTCCCGCGTTTTATTATCACTCGTATTGCTGAGCTCATTATACGTGGTGGCAGTTTGTATCGTTAATACCTCGCTGTTGGTACGTACATGCACATTGTCTACATAGTATCCAAGTATCTTATCCATTAGACTCTTTCTCGTCACAGCTTTTTTCCTTTCTTGATCAGTGGCGTGCTATGTTTGTAACGCTATGACCTTAATGTATAGCTCCCTTACCAACATCGCCACTCTGTTTTATTATGGTAATTTGTTATTTATAGCCATAATATGACCCAGATGAAGACACAAAATGACACAGCTCTCCAGATAGCCCCTTCTAACTTTCCTGAAATCCATGGATGTAGAAATGTAAGTATTAAACGCCACCCGACGTCTGTAAATAAAAAAGAAACGTTGTCCTGGCGACTTTAGTGTTATCTACGGTAGTAAAAGCTATGTCGCACCCCACCCTGGCCTCCCAGAGATCCTGTGCTCGATCAGGATCTCTCGGAGGCCACAAACCCCCCCCCCCAAACCCCCACTGGCCTCACAGAAAGTATGAGAAAAAAAGAGCGGATGTTCTAGTAATTCAATGGTGCAACGTCCTTAGCCAGCCCATGTGGACTGTTTTGTGAGAGCTGGGAGCCTGGTTGCCCGCCTCCTCTGTGGCCCGACACTCATCTTGGGGCTGTTTTATCACAAGTCTTAGATGATGTAGAGAGGCCACGTGTAATGCCATCGTACATAATGGGTTAAGAAGATGAATAATAATAATAATAACATCAATAACATCAATAGTAAGAACAGCATCAACAACAGCAATAGTAGTAACAATAAAAAAATAAAATAATAATAATAATAATAACAATAACAACAATAATAACAACAATAAGAAGAACACTTACAACAACAACAATAACAACAATGACAACAACAACTACAAGAGGAGAAAAATATAGATGTAGGGTAAATTATTATATTCGCACAAAATAGCACATGTGCACTATGAAATAATTATACAGTGGCAAATCATCGATCACCCACAAACATAAGCATATTCTCGTTTTCTGGAACAGTATGTCGCGTTTACTCTTGAACACGTCAGGTTAGGTTACGGTAGGTTACGGTTCGGGTAAGGTAGGTTATTTTATCATCTGTTGATAATGAAACTTTGTGTGGGAATCACAATGAGGATTATTTTCGAGAAAATCCTATGGTTAGTTCGGAGCTACGTACAGCCAAGCGTCTTCACTGGAAACACATACTCGCATAGTAGTTGGGGAAATGCACTGGGAGGGTCGGCTGTATACTTTCAGGCCTTTGCCACTCCTCCCTTGGCGTTGACGACGTTGGGCTAAAAACGTTGTAGCCCCGACGTTGGGGCTAAAAACCTGATCCTGTAAGGGTAGAGAATCTTCTGCGTAGATTCACGTGGCAAAGCGTTGTAGCGTGACAGAACATGCGTTGTGTTTGCTCACCATTATCAATGATCTCTGCGTGTCAGATAACATGTATAACTCCACATCATGTCACATACTTAACCCTCACGCCCAGATCTTCCTTTGCTATATGAAATCGTCTGTTATTAGCCATACAACTACGAAAAAGTAACTAAATAAACCAAATTAGCTAATGGACAAGGATATTAAACAGGTCATATCATTATAGTATTGCTTATGTTCATTAAAATCGTCGAATGGTGGTTATATTACAATGAAAATTACGTTCTGGGCCTCAAGGGTTAAACACTTCCAGTCATCTAGGATTGCATGTCGTAGTATCGTAGAGATTAGTGCGTTGCTGCCGCCCTTGCTTGTACAGGCGTCCACAGCCACTCAGCCACTCGCTTTCACCGTCTCACCAAGCAGGTCGCACCTCGTCCTTCCGCAAGTTAAGACAAGCTGCTGCGGCCAAACTGATCTATACACAAACAGTCTACAGTCTTGTCTCTGTAAATCTTCAGTGCTTTTCGGACTACTGTGTATGTAGGTAAGTGGTGTGTTATGCGTGTTTGACTTATGTCGTCTTGTGTGTGTATACCTTCAGCGCGACTTTGACTACTGGGGCAGGATGTTCGAACGTTCGTAACTTTCCGCCTCTAAGATCATCTTAGAGATTTTCAGTTAGTATGTCTGAAACCTTATTTTACTATAGTTTTTTGTTTGTTTTAGAAATGCAAGTAATTATAAAATTACTTTACTTTAAAATTAATTGTACCGTGGACATCTAACAAACCCTTGTATATATTTCACCCTATATATCTATATCTTTAATACAAATGTATGTGTGAAATTTTTAGGTGAATACACATACATTGTATTAAAGATATATATAGATATAGATATAGGGTGAAATATATAAAAGGGTTTGTTAGATGTCCAAGGTACAATTAATTTAAAGTAAAGTAAATTTTACAATTACTTGCATTTCTAAAACAAAAACAAAACTATAGTAAAAATAAGGTTTCAGACATAGGGTACCAACTGAAAATCTAACTTTTACCATGCAGACGATCACTCAGGAAAAAAGATGGAGGAAGATTCGTCTACGAGATGGAAAGGAGAGAATGATGAAGAGGAAGAAAAAGAGAAGTTGGGAGAAGAAAATGAAGAGGTGGATCCAAGGCAGCGTCCAAGTTGACCTGCTTTGAGGATATGGTGGAGCTGGTGGGATCCCGCGGCCGATGGAGCGTACGCCTCTTTGTGACCTGCTCCTTAGGTCAGTGTGTAGTGAGTGACCTAGTATAGAGTCTATTTTTAATATGGTCAAAATGCACTAAGGAGGTCACGCCCCATACCTCCCCCCTCTTTTCTACGGGGCAGCTGATTAGTGCACATGTGTACAGATTCAGTAAAGTTCAACATGTGTACAGATACTCGTGTCATCACCACTACCAACACCCCATCACCACTACATACACCACGTGACCACTGGACATTTTGACCATATTAAATAATATAAGCGAAAGTGTGTGTGTGTGTGTGTGTGGGTGTGGTGTGTGTGTGTGTGTGGTCCGCTATAGGTACCGCCCCCCGTGCCCCAATCCCATCATATGGCACAGGTTTGAACCAGCTCGACCAGGGGCAACTTTTAAGCCCACTTATGAGATGATCCGATAATTTTTTTATTTTTTAGCAGCCTATTAGCGAGAATTGTGAAAAAAAAATGTGGGTTGCGAGAATTGAGGAAACCTTGATGTAGGGTGATGGGTAATGGGTTTAGTGGATGGGTGGGGTGATGGGTAATGGGTGTGGGGTGATGGGTGAGTGAATGGTGGGGGTGATGGGTGATGGGTGAGGGAATAGGTGGGGGGTGATGGGTAATGGGTGAGTGAATGGGTGTGTGGTGATGGGTAATGGGTGAGTGAATAAGTGGGGGGTGATGGGTAATGGGTGAGTGAATGGGGGGGGGGTGATGGGTAATGGGTGAGTGAATGGGTGATGTGAATGGGTTGGCGTTAATACATACATTTCTACATCCATGATTTCAGGAAAGTTAGAAGGGGCTATCTGGAGAGTCTGTGTTTGGTGGGCCTTCGGCCCACCAAACACAGGTGGTGGGCCGATGGCCCACCAATAGCCCTCCGCAGGAGCTAGCCAAAAAATCCGCCCGGAGGGCGGCTTTGCGGCTAGTATTAAATAAAATAGACTATAGTTGGTTGCACTTATGCTTCACGTAATGCCTTGGATAAGCCTCTAACACTACCAAAACTATTGTTTCAGTAGCTGAAATAAGAAATTAGGCCTGTAAAGGGAATCAGCTGATGGCGGTTAAATTTACCATCCAGAGGCTAGCGTGAAATCTGGCGGGTTTGCTATACTGCTAGCGAAAAAAAAAAATGTGCCCCTCCCGAAAAAATTCCTGGGTGCGCCCCTGATTTAGAAGTCTTTTAAGTTAGCCTACAACATTGGAAATTTCCCTTATTGGGTTCAGAACCTAGGATAGTCAATACAAGCAAAGGAAACCATAATGATGTCATCTACCAAATCAGTAATGGGTTAGTTAAGTTATAATGGTTTTGTTGCAGGCTACACACACTTGCAAATAGGCCACTGCACTGAATAATAAGATCCCGTTCCAAATGTCCATAGATCTTGATTAGACAGGCAACTTGCGGACAACTGGGTGCCAGCGACCAATATTTGATGTTATTTTAACCACAATAAGGCAATCTTAAGTGTTCTTATGTTGAAAATCAGGTTTTCACTAATAAAACCAATGGTTTTGATATACTCATGTCCATACCATGAACACTTGTTTGAAGAAGTAGTATTTGAAAGTATGATCTACTCATGTATGGTCTGACAGCCTTTAAGGAACTGTTACGTCAAAATGTTATTATAAAGATTATAATCTTTCAGCATCAATGGAGAAATATATTCACCCAAACATTTTGACGTAACAGTTCCTTAAGGCTGTCGGACCATACATGAGTAGATCATACTTTCAAATACTATTTCTTCTAACCAATGTTCATGGTAAGGACATGAGTATATCAAAACCATTGGTTTTATAGTGAAAACCATGATTTCAACATAAGAACACTTAAGATTGCCTTATTGTGGCTAAAATAACATCAAATATTGGTCGCTAGCACCCAGTTGTCCCCAAGTTACCTATCTATTCAAGATTTATGGACATTTGGAACGGGATCTTAATATTTAGTGCAGTGGCCTATTGCAATGCTATTTTCTGTTTGAATTATGCAATGCTAGCTGCTAATCGGATTAATTTCGCCCTATGTGTAATAGCATTGCAACACAGGTTAACAAACCATTGCGTTATACTAGCCTATTTTACTACCTGCATCACACATCATACTGAGAGATGACATAAGACCTTTATCTCTTCCGCGTTTCTCCTCCTCTTCTTTTCATATTTTCCTAAACTGGGCACCTGATGGCTTATACCTTTTCTTATCCTTTTGTTTTGGCGCCGCACATCCCCCAACGGTGTCAATTAAGACTAAGAGACTAGCCTAAATCTATGGAATAATGCAAGCGACAGCAGGAAGCCAGACACGCTGCTCCAAAGCTTGCGCACAATCAGCTGATCGGCGATGCGTTTCCACTTGCCGCCATTAGTTACAAGCATCTTTATATACACAGTCCACCACCATGAATTTATCTCTGACATATACTAAAGCTATTATACTAGACTATTTATAATAGCTATTATATATCTTATACATATAGTAGAGATATTATATACTATTATTATTTAATATCATCATTATTTCATTATTATTATTATTATTATTATTATTATTATTTTATAAAAAAAATTGTCGGGCACTCCATGCCGCCCCCTCGACGATGCCGCCCTGGGCGATTGCCCATGTCACCCATGCCTAGGACCCCACTGGTTGTAGCCAGAGCTGGGCAGTATTTAAATAAAAATTTATTTAAATAAGTATTTAATACATTTGTGTATTTATAACTGTATTTATATATACATTGGTTTTCATGTATTTAAACACTTTAATGAGTATTTAAATACATTGTATTTAAATACTCATACTATAAAAATGTAAATACTTATTTATCAGTTAATTTGGCCATAACCCGCACAACTATCTGGCAACCGTGATGTTACAGTGAACCAGTGTTTCCATTACAAGGAAATTCCTTATTTCAAGAAAATTTAGGGCCCGAGAAGGAAATTTCTAAGGAAACGCAAAATCTAAGGAAGTCCTAAGGAACTCCAATTTTTTTGGGACATGTTAAAATTTGTGTGTCTAAAATGTATTTACAAATGTATTTAAATATAATTGATGTATTTAGTATTTAGTATTTAAAATAAATTCGTAAAATGTATTTAGTATTAGTATTTAGATACATTCAATGTATTTCGTGCCCAGCTCTGGTTGTAACATATATTCAGGGCCTGAGCTATACTCCTGTAGTTATGTCTCCGTATCTGTATTCATATCTTGTGTGTGTGTGTGTTTTGCGGTGTGTATCAAGTTTATATCATACATGACCTGAGCTTAGCTACTCGTCCAGTCCTGTCTCATTATCAGTTATCCCGCTTTCCTGTACATTACTGCACCGTTCTTAGCGGTACCCTCTTTTTTCTTGTCCATTCCAGGGGCGTGACTTCTATGGGGAAAGTTATAGGCTACCTCTGTGTTTGTCATGCAAGCATCTTCATTTCCTTGCGTCCTCCTCAAATATTTAGCCTATTTTTCCTCTATTAATGGTAGACCTTTTCTGTCAGTCTCTTCCAAGAGTGTGTGTATCTGTGTGTGTGTATTCACCCATGGTCTTGTCCACGCGAGCTGGCACACGATCGCCAGTTTCACCCTCCCGGTGCGAGCTTGGACCTCATTTAAAACCGATCTTTGGATAGTGCGTGGAACTCACACACCACACACCCCCATCCCTTGCTCAAAGGGGGATAGTATCCGCCCAAATTTTTAGCCGAACGAGCGGAGGCCGGGGGTCGAACGCCGGACCCCATAATGGTGCTTGACGCTCTAACCGGCGGGTGTGTTTGTGTGTGTGGTTTTGTGTGTGTGTGTGTGTGTGTGTGTGTGTGTGTGTGTGTGTGGTGTTGTGTGTGTGTGTTGTGTGTGTGTGTGTTGTGTGTGACTACTGACTATGTGTGTGTGTGTGTGTGTGTTAGTGTGTGTGACTGTGTGTGACTGTGTGTGTGGTGTGTGTGTGTGTGTGTGTGTGACTGTGTGTGTGTGGTGTGTGTGTGTGTGTGTGTGTGTGTGTGTGTGTGTGTGTGTGTGTGTGTGTGTGTGTGTGTGTGTAAGTTAGTGTGTGTGTGTGTGGTGTGTGTGAGAGAGAGAAGAAAAGAGAGAGAGAGAGGAGAGGAGAGAGAGAGAGAAAGGAGAGAGAGAGAGAGAGAGAGAGAGAGAGAGAGAGAGAGAAGAGAGGAGAGAGAGAGAGAGGTTTCATTTGTTAACACCACCAATACCACTAAATTGTAAAGATAATATCTAAACATTTACTTTTTAGATACATTTACTCAGCTTATATTATATCAATTTTCCTGAATTTACATGCCAACCATAAGCCTTGCCCTTGCATTTTCCCTTTCATAAATAGGTAGTTCTTGTAGTCTTAGAAAATCTAATTGGCTAATCGCCCTTCCTTCTTCGCCCCTTCTTTCTTTCCTCTCTAATTTTGATACGGGGACTGCCAATAAACGAGTTTTTTTTATTTACTTTTTATTTATTCTGTCCAAGGCCTGTCTGTCTATCATAATGTCAATAAAGATAAATTGTCGTCTCGTTTAAACCAGTAGGGAATGTCGTTTGCTTATCCATTGTATATTTTTTATGAATATTCCTGTTTTTTCTCGCTTTCTGTTAGCTGGGTTTTTCGCGGTGCCCGTCGCATGTCTACTCCGGGGG
>JACEEZ010008815.1:115000-129535 GCA_016584305.1 Chionoecetes opilio | reverse complement strand
CCCCTTTCCCCTTTCCCCTTTCTTTTTCGGGTTTGAGAAAAGGGGACGGGATTAATTATATTATTCTCTCCTCTCTCTCTCTTTATCTTCTCTTCCCTCTTCTTCCTTCTCTTCTCTCTCTTCTCTCTTTCTCTCTCTCTTCTGGCACATTCCCCTTTTTGGCATTAAATTCTCTCTCTCTCTCTCTCTCCTCTCTCTCTCTCTCTCTCTCTCTCTCTCTCTCTCTCTCTCTCTCTCTCTCTCTCTCTCGTCCAGACACCCCCAGTGCCAGCGACGTAGATTTACGTTGGCATAATAAAAAATTAATTGCCGCAAAACTAATCACTTATTATTTTCCATTTGCACCCAGGGTTACACTAATACACATTTGCACCCAGGGTTACACTAATACACATTTGCACCCAGGGTTACACTAATACACATTTGCACCCAGGGTTACACTAATACACATTTGCACCCAGGGTTACACTAATACACATTTGCACCCAGGGTTACACTAACACACATTTGCACCCAGGGTTACACTAATACACATTTGCACCCAGGGTTACACTAATACACATTTGCACCCAGGGTTACACTAATACACATTTGCACCCAGGGTTACACTAATACACATTTGCACCCAGGGTTACACTAATACACATTTGCACCCAGGGTTACACTAATACACATTTGCACCCAGGGTTACACTAATACACCATTTGCACCCAGGGTTACACTAATACACATTTGCACCCAGGGTTACACTAATACACATTTGCACCCAGGGTTACACTAATACACATTTGCACCCAGGGTTACACTAATACACATTTGCACCCAGGGTTACACTAATACACATTTGCACCCAGGGTTACACCAACACACATTTGCACCCAGGGTTACACTAATACACACATGCACCCAGGGTTACACTAATACACATTTGCACCCAGGGTTACACTAATACACATTTGCACCCAGGGTTACACTAATACACATTTGCACCCAGGGTTACACCAACACACATTTGCACCCAGGGTTACACTAATACACATTTGCACCCAGGGTTACACTAATACACATTTGCACCCAGGGTTACACTAATACACATTTGCACCCAGGGTTACACTAATACACATTTGCACCCAGGGTTACACTAACACACATTTGCACCCAGGGTTACACTAATACACATTTGCACCCAGGGTTACACTAATACACATTTGCACCCAGGGTTACACTAATACACATTTGCACCCTTTGAGCGATGGGGCAACATTATGGCATGTGACTAAGGCTGCACTTACACCAAGCGGGTCGCGTCGAATCGAGTTGAGTCGAGTCCCAGACATCATCGGTGCCCACATGGCTGGCCTCTGGGCCAGTCCAGTGACTTTGCAACGAAAATCGTTACCAGGAAATCCACCTCAGAACAAGCGAACGAGAGTGAGTGGTGGTGGGCCTCTGGGAATGGGATTGGGTGCTGGGCCTCTTATCACCCAAGCGTCTGCCCCTTCCTCTGCCTCCCCGCTGAGGCCGACATGCCCTCACTAATAGTACACTAATTGAAAATTATTATTAGATAATGAAAATGTATTTGCAGTCTGTATACTTCAAGGGTTGACATGTACTCATGCATCACACCCAAACAATAAACTCTAGGGATAAAAAACCTAAACGTAGCAAAAATTTTCATAGCGAATTTTAACATGAAAAATAAATTTGTAAGGGTTTGTTTGTCATTATATTGTTTAATTTAACCAATAGACCACAAATATATATAAAAAAAGAAATTCGAAAATCGACCGGCACTGGCGTGTGTCATCAGCCAAAATTTGGCAGCACCTGACGGATTTTAATATTGAGTTTTCTTAATATTGAGTTTTCTTAATATTGAGTTTTCTTAATATTGAGTTTTTTTTGTATTGAGTTTTCTTAATATTGTGGGTTTTTTAATATTGAGTTTTTTTTAATATATAGTTTTTTAATATTGAGTTTTTTAATATTGAGTTTTTTTAATTTTGCGATTTTTTAATATTGAGTTTTTTTAATATAGAGTTTTTTAATATTGAGTTTTTTAATATTGAGATTTTTAATATTGAGTTTTTTTTATTTTGCGATTTTTTAAATTGCGGTTTTTTAATATTGAGTTTTCTTAATATTGCGTGTTTTTAATATTCAGTTTTTTAATATTAATATTTTTAATATTGCGATTTTTTAAATAATGCGGTATTTTCATATTGAGATTTTTTAATGTTTGAGTTCTTTTTTAATATTGAGTTTTTTTTAAT
Source organism: Chionoecetes opilio (assembly GCA_016584305.1). Taxonomy (NCBI): domain Eukaryota; kingdom Metazoa; phylum Arthropoda; class Malacostraca; order Decapoda; family Majidae; genus Chionoecetes; species Chionoecetes opilio. The sequence goes on along the minus strand of JACEEZ010008815.1, from coordinate 127,259 downwards.
ATTGAGTGTTTTTAATATTGAGTTTTCTTAATATTGAGTTTTTTTAATATTGAGTTTTCTTAATATTGAGTTTTTTTAATATTGAGTATTTTAATATTGAGTTTTTTTAATGTCGAGTTTTCTTAATATTGAGTTTTTTTAATATTGAGTTTTTTTAATATTGAGTTTTTTTATTATTGATTTTTTTAGTATTGTTTTTTTTAATATTGAGGTTTTTTTTAATTGCGTTTTTTTTCATATTGTGTTTTTTTAATATTACGTTATTTTAATATTGCATTTTTTTAATATTGCGTTTTTATAATATTGAGTTTTTTTAATAATGAGTTTTTTTAATATTGAGGTTTTTTAATATTGAGTTTTTATAATATTGAGTTTTTTTTATATTGCGTTTTTTTAATATTGAGTTTTTTTAATATTGAGTTTTTTTAATATTGAGTTTTCTTATTATTGCGTTTTTATAATATTGAGTTTTTTTAATAATGAGTTTTTTAATATTGCGTTTTTTTAATATTGAGTTATTTTAATATAGAGTTTTTTTAATATTGAGTTTTTTTAATATTGAGTTTTTTTAATATTGAGTTTTTTTAATATTGAGTTTTTTTAATATTGAGTTTTTTTAATATTGAGTTTTTTAATATTGAGTTTTTTTAATATTGAGTTTTTTTAATATTGAGTTTTTTTAATATTGAGTTTTTTTAATATTGAGTTTTTTTAATATTGAGTTTTTTTAATATTGAGTTTTTATAATATTGCGAGTTTTTGAAATTGCGTTTTTTTATATTGTGTTTTTTTAATATTATGTTATTTTAATATTGCATTTTTTTAATATTGCGTTTTTATAATATTGAGGTTTTTTAATATTGAGGTTTTTTAATATTGAGGTTTTTATATGATTTTTTAATATTGAGTTTTTTAATATTGGTTTTTTTAATATTGAGTTTTTTTATATTGAGTTTTTTAATATTGAGTTTTTTATATTGATTTTATATTGAGTTTTTTTATATTGAGTTTTTTAATATTGATTTTAATATGTAGTTTTAAATGACTTCAATGTTTTTAATATGAATTTTTTTAAATATTAGAGTTTTTGAATATTAAAGTTTTGACATATTAAGTTTTTTTAATATTGGTTTTATATTGGGATTTTAAATATATGAGTTGTTTTGATATGAAGGTTTTTATAATATTGAGTTTACAGATATTGAGTTTTTAAAGGGGTTGGCTTTTTTAATATTGATTTTTTATATATTGATTTTTTAATATTGATTTTTAATATTGAGTTTTTTAATATTGATTATTTATAATACTGATTTTTTTAATATTGAGTTTTTTAAATATCGAGCTTTTTAATTATATTGAGTTTTTTTAATATTGGCTTTAATATGGAGCTTTTTTAAATTGCGTTTTATAATACTGAGTTTTTTAAATTGCGAGCTTTTTTAATATTGAGTTTTTTTGTATTGAGTTTTTTTAATATTGAGGTTTTTTAATATTGAGTTTTTTAATATTGAGTTTTTTAATATTGAGTTTTTTTTAATATTGAGTTTTTTTAATATTGAGTTTTTTTAATATTGAGTTTTTTTAATATTGAGTTTTTTTAATATTGAGTTTTTTAATATTGAGTTTTTTTAATATTGAGTTTTTTTAATATTGAGTTTTTTTAATATTGAGTTTTTTAATATTGAGTTTTTTTAATATTGAGTTTTTTAATATTGAGTTTTTTTAATATTGAGTTTTTTTTAATATTGAGTTTTTTTAATATTGAGTTTTTTTAATATTGAGTTTTTTTAATATTAAGGGTTTTTTTAATTGAGTTTTCTTAATATTGAGTTTTCTTATTATTGCGTTTTTTTAATATTGGGTTTTTTTAATATTAAAAATAGGTATCTCAAAATGACCAAATGTTGCAAATAAAAGCAATATAATTTTCTTATAAAACTTTTAAATGTTTGGGAATGTTAAATGTTTTGGGAACATATAAATGTTTGTTTTGATAAGTGTGGCGTCTATAGGGAGCTTTAAATAGAGGCTGGACAGTGTTATGGATGGGGATGAAAGGTGGATGTAGGTAGTGGTAAGCAGTGGCGTACCCAGAAAATTGAAAAGGGGGGGGCCAATATATTATATATATATATATTTATATATATATATTATATAATATATTATATATATATTATATATATTTATATATATATATATATTATATATATATATATTTATATATAATATTATTATTTTAAATAAGTTATTAATTTATTATTAGTTATTCTTTGCAAAAAGAGGGTGGCCATGGCCGCATTGCCCCCCCTTCCACCCCCTCTCGGTATACCACTGAGTATTAAACATTCTTTAAGATCTTGGCCAAGCCATGGCAAGACATTGAGGAGGGAGGCGGCACAGCCTAGGGAGGTTGGAAGCACGAGGCTGTTGCCGTTTGTATTGAGTTCTTATACCACAATAATATTAGTTCTGTTAATGATTGAGTTCTTTAATAGTGGGATTTCTATATGCTTTGTCCATCTGTATGGAAGTAGCGCGGGGCAATGTTTTTCCAATACTGTCATTGTCATTAGGACATGCTTTTTAATAGGGCTTGACGCCGCTTTTCCCGCCGTGCTAACACTGATGTTGTTAATTATTGAGTTTTTTATATAGTTTTTACAACGATCTTTTAAAATACTTTGTTAAATTAGTGGGAATTTTTAATTATTGGTCTTTTAAAGAGTTTTGTAAATAGTTGTTTCATTAAATCCTCAATTTGTTTGTTAATAGTCACGCCAATTCAAGCGTCACATAATATCACTTACATGAGGTATTCTTACATTGATCTTATAGTGGTATGTTATTGGGTTTTGTTAGTGATGCAAAACACAACGGTGCGACCTGCAAGGGTAGTGCGGACCCATTGTTGCAGTGCAGGTCGCCTCAATTACCATCTCTTTGACGATTCCTCTCAGCCGTTTGGCTCCTTAATTCTTTGTACATACAATTTGATAATTTGCATACTAAAGATGCTAAACTGTATCAGCATGCGACTTTGCATGGCAGCTGGATGATGGTGATGTGTGTGGGTCGGGAGTACCCCGATCTGCGGGGTGGGCTGGAGGCCAACAATATGCAGCTAGGCGATGAGGGCCTGAGGGTACAAGAGCCTCACACCTACTCTGACTGTTGGAAGGTGCGGGGGCACTGGGCCGCCTCGGCCGCGTCCCCAAGTGACCCCTGGCAGAGTGCGGCTTCCCGTGATAGCTGGGGGAGTGCGCCATGGTGTGCAGCAAGAAGCGCCTGTTGAGAGGCTGGTCCAGAAGCCGGCAGGACCAAACTTGGTTCGTTGGTGATCGGGTGTAGTGGGTTGTGTTCGTGGCAGCCTGGGCAGGGCCTGGGCACCCGAGCCTGATGTCCCCAGTGTGTCCTCTACGTGTCAGTCTATAACCCACCAACCTAATTCCCTGTGTATACCTCCTAGTCAATGTCCGGCAGGCAAATCACGCCCTGATGTCCTGTGTATCTCGTCTAAGTCAAGAGTCCCTGCCAGGGCTAAATGTCCCACTGATGTCTTGTGTATCATCTGCCTCTTAATTCCAAGAGTCCATGCCAGCCTAATCCCGCCCTGATGTAACCTGTGCTAATCATTTCTAGTCAAGTGTCCACATGCCAGCCTAAAAACGTCACCATTATGATCTCTGTTATTTCCGTCCTAAGGGTTCCAGAAATGTCCACTGCCAGCTAAAATCCCACCACTGTGTCTCTGTGTATCGCTCCATCCTAAGTCACAAGATTCCACTGCCAAGGCCTAAATCCGCATGCATGTCTTGTGTATCTCTCCTCTAAGGTCCAAGATTGTCATGATGCTAAAATCCGCCTGGCTCGTGTATCTCCCTAGTCCAAGATGTCATGCGGCCTAAATCCCCCTGATGTTTGTGTACCTCCCCTAAGTCAGATGCTCCACTGCCAGCCCTTTGAACATCCACCGCCGCCTGATGTCTCTGTGTATCTCTCTCTTTCCTAAGTCCAAATGTCAACTTGCAGCCTAAAAATGCCAACCTGAGTCTCTGTGTATCTTCTTCCTAAGTCCATGATGTCCATGCCAGGGCTAAATCCGACCCCCTGCAGTCCTGCGTCTCGTCTCCTGTCAGATGTCACTGCCAGGCCTAAACCAGCCTGCATGTCCGCGATCTTCCTAAGTCCAGAGTGTCCACTGCCAGGCCTAAAACCCGCCCCTGATGTGAGCTGGGTGGATCTCTCCTAAGTCCAAGACTTCGACTGCCGGCTAATCCCGCCACGTGTCTCCTGTGATGCTTCCTCCTAAGTCCAAGCATGTCATGCCAGGCCTGACTCCCCCCATGTGTCCTGTGTATCTGCGTCCTGCCTAAGTCCGAGAGGATGTCCACATGGCCAGGCCAAACACAACCTGATGTTTGTGTTCTCTCCTCGTAGTTCAGATGTCCACTGCAGGCTAACTCCCGCCCTGATGGTCCTGTGTTCTTGCTCCTAAGTCCAAGGATGTCCACTGGCCAGGCAAAATCCGCCCTGATGTCTCTGTGTATCTCTCCTAAGTCAGTGTCCACGCAGGCTCTAATCCCCGCCACTGATGTCTCTGTGTATCTCTCCTCCTAAGTCCAAGATGTCCACTGCCAGGCCTAAAATCCCGCCCCTGATGTCTCTGTGTATCTCTCCTCCTAAGTCCAAGATGTCCACTGCCAGGCCTAAAATCCCGCCCCTGATGTCTCTGTGTATCTCTCCTAAGTCCAAGATGTCCACTGCCAGGCCTAAAATCCCGCCACTGATGTCTCTGTGTATCTCTCCTCCTAAGTCCAAGATGTCCACTGCCAGGCCTAAAATCCCGCCCTGATGTCCGGTGTTTCTCCCATAACCTAACGTCCCAAACGGACAGATCCTACATGAGTCCGGTCGTTCCTCAAAACAACGATCCCAACCCGGACAAGATCCTATCACTGATGTCCGGTTCGTTTCTCCTCCAAGTCCAACGATCTCCAAACATCCCGGACTAAAGATTCCTTCCACTGATGTCCGGGTTCGTTTCTCCTCCAAATCCAACGATCTCCAAACCCGGACAAAAATTCCTATCACTGATGTCCGGGTTCGTTTCTCCTCCAAATCCAACGATCTCCAAACCCGGACAAAGATTCCTATCACTGATGTCCGGGTTCGTTTCTCCTCCAAAACCAACGATCTCCAAACCCGGACAAAAATTTCTATCACTGATGTCCGGGTTCGTTTCTCCTCCAAATCCAACGATCTCCAAACCCGGGCAAAAATTCCTATCTATGACTCCGTCAGGACCGTAAGCCTTCCGAGGATCTAGGCCAGAAAGGGCAAAGAAAACATCATTACGAAGGATCTTAATGACACGCATAATATAGTCAAAGGGTGGAGGAGAAGGAGGAACAAGCCCTTCATCAACCAGAGTGGAATTTTTAGCAAAGGTTTGAGCGAAGAGTTCAGCTTTAGAAGTAGATGAGACAGCTGAGGAGCCATCTGGGTGAAGCATAGGAGGGAAAGATGAAGAAGAAAAATTGTTAGAGATGTTATTTGCTAGATGCCAGAAGTCACGAGAGGAATTTGATTCAGAAAGATTTTGACATTTTCTATGAATGAAAGAGTTTTTGGTAAGTTGAAGTAAAGATTTGGCATGATTACGGGCAGAAATATAAAGGGCATGAGTTTCAGGAGATGGATGCTTACGGTACCTTTTGTGAGCCACCTCTCTATCTCGGACAGCATGAGAACAAGTCGTCGGGGTTAAGCATCCTTAAGATGATGTCATGTAGTAGGCATTGAAAAAAAAATCTACACTATAGTCTATTTTTTTTAACGAGGCAAAAATTCCATTCTATCTTAAGGTCTCATGCTTGAAATTGTGCCTCTGTTTACCTGCTAATATGGTTAACTATGGTAAAATACAGCTGGAATTTAGAGGAAGCGTAGTATTCCCTTCTCCTGGCATCAAATATCAGTCAGTAAGCAGCAAGGGGGCAGCCATTTTTTGTCTTGTTAAAAAAAATCTACACTATATATTCCATGTGTTTTTAATCTCTTCATTTTTCGTGGTTATATTTCAACATTTCACAAACTTAACAGACAACCTTGTGGTATTCATGAAGTATTCCCGTAAAAAAGCATACTACACTTTCTATTTGTCCACCTTCCTACGACTTAATCCTTCACGCCCTGATCTTTCCTTTGTTATAAAAAAAATGTCTGTTGTTAGCCATATAATTACGCAAATGAACTAAATAAACCAAATTAGTTAGTCGACAAGGGTACTAAACAGGTCATATATATAAAAACATTGCTTAGATTCATTAAAAATCATCTAATGGTGGTCAAATTACAATGGAAATGACGTTCTGGGTCTCAAGGGGTTAAATCTTTTCAAGAGACGAGTGACAAGACACATCCCGAACCAAATTGGCCCACCCCACTCTCTGTTATCTTACTGTCTTCTTTATAGGGACTGGCGACTACGCAGGCCTTTTGTAACTTCTTATTTTTGTTACCTTTGGCCAGTCCTTTGTGACGAAAAAAAAATAATTAAGATGATATACATATGATCATATTTATGAACCTACATCGTATAAAATGAACTTGAGATCTGATTTCTTATTCTTCTTATACGTGTTCGAACTTCACCTTCCAAAAATTATACTTCATTAAATGTCTAATCTCTTATCTAACATCTATCACTCTACAGCTTATATCTTGATCTATCGCTTTTATATTACAATCTATCGTATGTTTTTTAGTGTATCGATCTACTTATCTAGAGCTTCCTTACGTTCTTATGTTTGTCCTCCTCCTCCTCCTCCTCCTCCTCCTCCTCCTCCTCCTCCTCCTCCTCCTCCTCCTCCTCCTCCTCCTCCTCCTCCTCCTCCTCCTTCCTCGTCTCTCATACATACTTCCCCCTCTTCTTCTTCCTCCTCCTCTTCCTCCTCCTCTTCCTTCCTCGTCTCTCATACATTTATACAAGTCACCCTTAAAAATATCATCCATAGAGAACGTTGTTATGGTACGTTTTCTGTAGTATTAAATGGACAGAAATCTAAAGAGAGGAATTTAAAGGGAGAGGAATTTAAAGAGACAGGAATTTAAAGGGACAGGAATTTAAAGGGACAGGAATTTAAAGGGACAGGAATTTAAAGGGACAGGAATTTAAAGGGTCAGGAATTTAAAGGGACAGGAATTTAAAGAGGGACAGGAATTTAAAGGGACAGGTATTTAAAGAGACATAAATTTAAAGGGACATCATTAAGGAGAGGAATTTAAAGGGACATAATTAAGGAGACCGGAATTGAAAGAGACAGGAATTTAAAGAGACAGGAATTTAAAGGGATAGGAATTTAAAGGGACAGGAATTTAAAGGGACAGGAATTTATTTAAAGGGACAGGAATTTAAAGAGACAGGAATTTAAAGGGACAGGAATTTAAAGGGACAGGAATTTAAAGGGACAGGAATTTAAAGAAACTGGAATTTAAAGAGACAGGAATTTAAAGAGACAGGAATTTAGAGGGACAGGAATTTAAAGAGACAGGAATTGAAAGGGACATACATTTAAAGGGACATAAATTTAAAGGGACAGGAATTGAAAGAGACAGGAATTGAAAGAGACAGGAATTGAAAGAGACAGGAATTGAAAGGGACATAAATTTAAAGGGACATAAATTTAAAGGGACAGGAATTTAAAGAGACAGGAACTTTAAAGAGACAGGAATTTAAAGGGACAGGAATTGAAAGAGACAGGAATTGAAAGAGACAGGAATTGAAAGGGACAGGAATTTAAAGAGACAGGAATTGAAAGAGACAGGAATTGAAAGAGACAGGAATTGAAAGGGACATACATTTAAAGGGACAGGAATTTAAAGGGACAGGAATTTAAAGAGACAGGAATTTAAAGGGACAGGAATTTAAAGAGACAGGAATTTAAAGAGACAGGAATTTAAAGGGACAGGAATTTAAAGGGACAGGAATTTAAAGAGACAGGAATTGAAAGGTACAGGAATTTAAAGGGACAGTAATTTAAAGGGACAGGAATTTAAAGAGACATGAATTTAAAGGGACAGGAATTTAAAGAGACAGGAATTTAAAGAGACAGTAATTGAAAACGACAGGAATTTAAAGAGACAGGAATTTAAAGGGACAGGAATTTAAAGAGACATAAATTTAAAGGGACATGAATTTAAAGGGACAGGTATTTAAAGAGAGGAATTTAAAGGGACAGGAATTTAAAGGGACAGGAATTTAAAGAGACAAAATTAAAGAGAGGAATTAAAATGGACCCTTCATCTCTTCCTCCTCCTTTTCTTCTCCTATAATTACCTCTCTCTCTCTCTCTCTCTCTCTCTCTCTCTCTCTCTCTCTCTCTCTCTCTCTCTCTCTCTCTCTCTCTCTCTCTCTCTCTCTCTCTCTCTCTCTCTCTCTCAATATGACCACGCCCTCTCTCCCTCTCTTTTTTTTCTTTTTTTCTTTACCTCCTCCCTTCTCTTCCTCCTTCATTATTCGCCTCCTGCGCTCTCTCTCTCTGTCTCTCTCTCTCTCTCTCTCTCTCTTCTCTCTCTCTCTCTCTCTCTCTCTCTCTCTCTCTCTCTCTCTCTCTCTCTCTCTCTCTCTCTCTCTAATCCACTCCTGCACAAAAAACAAAATTAAAATAAAGATAAATAAAAGCAAAAAAAAAAAAGAGAGAGAGTAAGATAGTCAAATTACTTCTCTTTTTTTGTGTTTGTTTGTTTGTTTGTTTGTGTGTGTTTGTTTGTTTGTTTGTTTGTTTAGTTTGTTTGTTTGTTTGTTTGTTTGTTTACACCTTATTTACTTCCTGGGTTTTTTTTATTATATGTGTTATTTACGTGTGTGTGTATGTCTGTGTATGTGTGTGTGTGTGTGTGGCTGTCTGTCTCTCTGCCTGTCTATCTGTCTGTATGTATGTGTGTGTGTGTGTGTGTGGTGTGTGTGTATGTCTGTGTATGTGTGTGTGTGTATGTCTGTCTGTCTCTCTGCCTGTCTATCTATCTGTATGTGTGTGTGTGTCTGTCTGTCTGTCTTTCTCTCTGCCTGTCTATCTGTCTGTCTGTATGTGTGTGTGTGTCTGTTGCTGTATGTGTGTGTGTGTGTGTCTGTCTGTGTGTGTGTGTGTGTGTCTGTGTGTGTGTGTCTTTTTCTATCTGTCTGTCTGTCTGTCTGTCTGTCTGTCTTTTTGTCTATCTGTCTACCTATCTGTCTGCCTGTCTATCTGTATCTGTCTGTGTTTGTGTGTATGTGTGTGTGTGCGTATGTGTGTGTGTGTGTGTGTGTCTGTCTCTCTGTGTGTGTGTCTATCTGTCTGTCTGTCTGTGTATGTGTGTGTGTGTCTGTCTGTCTGTGTGTGTGTGCGTGCGTGCGTGTGTGTTGCTCTCCCCGTCGCTGTTGGCAACCTAAAATGCCACTACTCACAACACACGAACACACACACCTGTCATTCCCCAGCTTACTCGTGCCCCCAGGTAACCCCCGCCTCCCCTGGGTACTGGGGACTCAGGGGGGTGTCTGGGGGTTCACGTGATGGCCACAGGGGGTCTCAGGGGCGTCTCAGGGGGCTACACAGGGGCATTTTGTCTCATGTGGTTTAGGGATAATTTCATACCTGGTAACTTTTGCTTTTTTACCTGTATGTGTAAGGTGTTTGGCGGACGTAAGATTAGGTGTGTTTTGGGGTTTTTGCGTGCGTGTGTGTGTGTGTAGGGGTGTAGGGGGGCTTTGGGTGTGTGTAGGGGTGTGGGATGTGTGTGTAGGGGTTGGGGTAAAGGTGTGTGTGTGTGTGTGTGTGTGTACGAGAGTGTGTGTTCGCCCGGCAGCAGTGTGTGAGGGGGTGGCGTGGCGGCGGCGGTGGCAGTGTGTGTACGGATGGTGTGCGCTGCGAGGTGTGCGTGTGTGTGTGCGTGTGTGTGCCCGGTGCCCGTGTCCCCAGTGGCCCGCCATGGCCGCCTCGCCTGACGGGGGCGGCGACCCCAGCGATATTGTGGACCGAGTGTTTGCCTTCATACGAGACCACGAAGAGGAGGAACAGCACAGAGAAGAAGGGGATGAACAAGGGCAGGGGGAGATGGAGGAGCAGGGGCAGGGGGGTTGCGGGGGTGTGTGCCTGGCGGGGGCTGACGCATGGCAGGGGTGCGGAGCCGTGCCTAGTCCCCCCCAGCCCCCCTTACCCCCCCAGGCCGACACCCAGGGGACCGCGACCCCTGCGTCAGGAGGGGACACAGGCGGGGGCGTGTGGGTCACATGTGTGAAGTCCAGGCCAGGGCAGCCCCATGGGAACACCGCCCCTCAGACCCCCAAGACCCCCCAGACCCCAGACAGTGACGGGGGTGTATCTCCGGGGGCCACTCGGGTGTATCTACAGAATGGGGCTGGGGAGCCGGCCTGGGGCGCTGCAGACTCCCCCGTCACCATCAGAGTGTCCCCAGGGTTGCCGCCCCCTCTCAGTCCCCCGGCGAAGAGGTGTGTGCGTCAGTACAGTGGCGGGGACTTTGGCGAGGGCGAGGGTTCGATGCCCTGCCCGCTGCTGCTGCGTGGCGTGGAGGGGCACTTCCTGGAGGAGCTGTTTGAGGGCCTCATCAACAGTGTGGCGCCCCTGGGGGTACGCCATGGCCTGACCCCGCTGCCCTGTGACCCCGCCACCTCCAAGGGCGTGGCGCGGCCCTCCCGGATTTGTGACCCTCCTGTGACCCGCACCCACGCCCCGCCTGTGACCCCGCCCAGCACACAGCAACCTGGCAGTGACGTAGCACAGCACAGCAGCATCACACCACAGCAACGACAACAACAACAACAACAACAACAACAACAGCAACAGGAGGTGGAGCAACAACAACAACAACAACAACAACAACAACAACAACAACAACAACAACAGACAGCAGCAACAGGAGGTGGAGCAACAACAACAACAACAGGAGGTGGATTCCAGTGCACGTGTGTCTCCCCCAGCTCCAGGGGTCGCTGCTCCCCTGCCCCACACAACCCCTGAGTCCCTGCGTCACCCCAGCGACACCCCAGACACCCCAGCCCCTACCCAACCCCTCCCCAACCTGCCCAGCGCCCCAAAATACTCCACACACCCCCAGACAGAACCCCAGCACACCCCAGCAGACACCCACACCCCAGCAAAGGACCCAGACTCCTCTCACATCCTCAACGACAGCCCTAGTGATCCCCAGCCTCCCCCAGACTCCCCCGGTGGCAGCCAGGACACACCCGTCAAACCCCAGCCTCCACACAAACCCCCAGCATTACAAAACACACAAAACAACCCCAGTACGGAAACCCCAGCAAGCCTTCACGTCCCCACGAACCCCCAGCCTCTACGGGACCCCCCCAGCCTTGACCAGTGCCTCGTCGCCCCCCAGGAAGTACCCGGTGCCTTTATAAACCGTCCCCAGCTACTAAGAAAGTCCCCAGGTCTTCCCCAGGAGGCAGAAAAAGTCCCCATAGAAGACAACACAAATTCTAAAGAACTCGGATATAACCCAAGGATTTCTAAGTGCCACGATTCCGTCCCGACAACCCCCGAACATAACAAGAACAACCCCAGGCTTCCCCACAACCCCCAGGACACCCCCACGCCTCCCCACAACCCCCAGGACACCTCCACACCTCCCCACAATCTCCAGGACAACCCCAGGGACCCACCACCCCATCAGAACCCCCAGAACCCCAGACAAACCCTTACAAAGGCTACAGAACCCATCCCAACAACCACTACTTCTACTGGGGAGGATTCTAGGACACCCCAGCACCCCCAGACCCCAGTACAGATCCCCAGCATATCCCAGAAGGTACAGGACGCCCCCAGAAGTCCCCAGGGTATGGCGTATACCCCTGAGGATCTACCAGATGTTATCCTTACTGCCCATAGGAATTTCCACGCCCCTGAAAATCCTACTGAAATCCTACGCATACCCCAAGAACCCTACATTTCCCAAGGACGTGAGGCAACTGGGGGTCCTACAGGAGTTCCTTACAACCCTCAAGAGTCCCTAGGTTACACTTCTCAGGTGCTTGAAGCTACTAGAGGTCCTACAGGAGTCCTTACAAGTCCTCAAGAGTCCTCAGGTCACACTTCTCAGGGGCTTGAAGCTACTGGGGGTCCTACAGAAGTCCTAACAACACCCCAGGAATCCTACACTTCCCAAGGATACGAGACTACTAGAGATCCTACTGAAATCCTACGAACACCCCAGGGTCACAATTCCCAAGGACATGAGACTA
>JACEEZ010008815.1:105000-110000 GCA_016584305.1 Chionoecetes opilio | reverse complement strand
TTCTTTCTTTTTTTTCTCTTTTTTTTTCTTTTTTTTCTTGATGAAACCTAATTGTTATCTTTTATGTGTTTTTATAATCGTCTTTTTGCTTTGATTTCATGACGAGAGAGAGAGAGAGAGAGAGAGAGAGAGAGAGAGAGAGAGAGAGAGAGAGAGAGAGAGAGAGAGAAGAGAGAGAGAAGAGAGAGAGAGCAAGGTTAAAGCCTAAAGTTTCTATACAACAGCTGGAGTCATAACAGGAGGAGGAGGAGGAGAGGAGGAGGAGGAGGAGGGAGGAGGAGGAGGAGGAGGGAGGAGGAGGAGGAGGAAGGGAGGAGGAGGAGGAGACGTCTAGGAGGAGGAGGAAGGGAGGAGGAGGAGGAGGAGACGTCTAGGAGGAGGAGGGAGGAGGAGGAGGAGGAAGGAAGAGAAGGAAGGAGAGAGGAGGAGGAGGAGGAGTCTTAAGGTCGTTATTGCGATGGAAATGTTACACAATTTGCACTTTATAACATGACTAGCAAGGCTAAACACAACACACACAACACACACACACACACACACACACACCAACACCACACACACACACACAACACACACACACACACACACACACACACACACACACACACACACACCAAGGGTACCAACTGTTAGAGGGGGAGGGGGGGTGTTGGGGGAAGGAGAGGGGGGGTTTGTTGGGGGTAAGAAAGGGGTTTTGATTTAAGGGGGAATGGGGAAGGGGGAAGGTGGGGGTAGTAGGGTATAGGGGGGAGAGGGAAGAGGGTAGGGGAAGGGTTGTGAGAGGAAGGGGGTGGGGGAGGGGAAGTTGGGAGAGGGGGAGGAGGGAGGGGAGAGGGGGAAGGAGGGATGTTGGGGGTGAAGAAGGAGGTTTGGTAGGGGAAGGGGGCTTGGTAGGGGGAGGAAGGGGGGGGTGTTTGGGGAAGGTGGGGAGGAAGGGGGCCTGGTAGGGGAAGGGAAGGGGGTGTTGGGGAAGGTGGGGAGGAGGTTTGGTAGGGGAAGGGGGTTGGGGGAGGGTAGGGGAAGTGTTGGGGAAGGTGGGGGTGTTGGGGGAAGGGTTGTGGGGAGGTGGGGGTGTTGAGGAAGGGGTTGGTGGGGGGGGAGAGAAGGTAGTGTATGGAAGTCTAGAGTTTGGGTTAGAATTTTTTATTTAAGAGTGTTGAGGAGAAGAAGGAGGGAAGGAAGGAAGGAAGGAAGGAAGGAAGGAAGGAAGGAAGGAAGGAAAGAAGGGTGGAAGGAGGTGGGGGTTGTGGAGGAAGGAAGGAAGGGGAGGTAGGGGGATAATGGATAAAGAGGAAGAGGAGGAGGAGGAGAGAATGAAGAAGAGTATAGGAGATGAAGAAATAGAAGAGAAAGAGGAAGAGAAAATGAAGAACGGGGGAGGACAAAGAGAGAGAAAAGAGGAGGAATATGAGAGATAAAAGAGAGAGAGAGAGAGAGAGAGAGAGAGAGAGAGAGAGAGAGAGAGAGAGAGAGAGAGAGAGAGAGAGAGAGAGAGAGGATATATCTAATAATAATAATAATAATAGTCATTTTATTCTCGCCCTGAGGCTTTAAAACAAAAAAAGCAAAAACAACCCAAAGGGGAAGGAGCTCACTTAAAATACCCTAATGTTGTTTTTTGTCATTTTCTGCTTTAAAAAACTGGGGCACTGTTAGAAGAGAGAGAGAAAGAGAGAGGGAGGAGAGAGAGAGAGAGAGGAGAAGGGGGAGAGAGAGGTTAGAGAGAGAGGGGGGGAAGGAGAAGTTTGGTGGGAAAGGGAAGAAATAGGATGAAGGGAGAGAAAAAAGAGAGAGAGGGGTTTTTTGGGAGAAAGGGAAAAGAGGGGAGAGAGAGAGAAGGAAAAGAGAGAGAGAGGGGAGGAAAAGGGGAAAAAGAGAGAGAGGGTTAAAATTTGGGCATTGTTTTTCCCGGGGGATATTTTTGAAGGTAATCTAGTAAATAGGTTCTGCTTCCTCCTCCCCCTCCCCCCTCCCCCTTTCCTTTCTATCCTACTCCCACTCCCCCCTCTTCCTCTTTTTCCCCTTCCCCCTTCCTTCCCCCTCCTCCTCCCCCTCCTTCCCCCTAAATCCCTCCTCCCCCTCCTTATTCCTCCCTTTCCCCCCCCTCCTCCCCCCTCCTCCTCCTCCTCCCTCCTCCTCCCCTCCTCCCCCTTTTAGTTATTGTAAATTACTTCTTTTCTCGCTTTTTATTTTTATTTTTTTCTTATTTTTTTTTTTTCTCTCATTCATTCTCTTCGTTTACCGGTTTTTTTTTTTTTTTTTCTTTTTTTCGATCTTTTTTCCCCCCCTTGCGTTCCCCCCTCCACTTTCCCCCCACAATGTTTTTTTATCCCCCCTCCACTTTTTTTTTGTATGTGACAAGAGAAAATATTATTTTTTTTGGCCTAGTAACACCCAACCCCCCCACACACCGCCACGATGGTCAAGGGGGGATGAGGCTGGCCTTCCCTTTGGGGTTTGCCGGTTCGAATTTCCCCACTGTGCCCCGGGGGTTTTTCATGACAAATTCGGTTACGTCCCCGCTTTTTCAAGGGGGGGTGGGTGTGTGTGTGGGGTTTTTTTAGGTTTCCAAACATTTCCCAAAAATCGGGGAAAAAAAAAAATGAACTTCAGTTTCGTACTTTTTGGGAAAGGGGGGAAAACTGGGGGAAATTCGCGAAAAATCTTTTCTTGCGTGGGGAAAGGGACCCAATGGGGGAATTTTAAGGGAATGGAAAACCCCCACCCCCCACACAAAACCCCCCCCAAAAAAACCACACCCCACAAAACCAAAACAACACCACAACCCCACACCCCCAAAACACCAAAAACACAAAACCCCCACACACACACAACAAACAACACCAAAACACACAACACCCAGGTTAATGATGTGTTGGGGAAGGAAATCACGTTTTATTGAAATTTTTAAAAACGAGAAGGGGGAGAAGAGATAAAAGGAAAACGGGGGAAAGAGGAAGAGAGAAAAGAAATAGAGGGGAGGAAGGGAGAGGGGGAAAAAAGAAGGAAAAGAAAAAGAGAGGGGAAAAGAGATTTGCACACAACACACACAACAAACACCACAAACAACCCCCACACCCCACAAACACACACACACCAACACAAAACACACCACAACACCACCACAACCACACAACCCCATCAAGTACACAAAACCCAAAACACAAAAGTACCAAACCAAACACCACACACCACACCAACCAAACAACCCAAAAAAACACCACACACACCAACCACCAAAACAGGAAGAGTGGGCAAAGGGGAACACCGGGGTTAAATTTAAAAACAGAAGAGGAGGAGGGAGAGAAGAAAGGGAGGGGACACACCACACACACACACACACACGTTAGGCGGGGTAAGGGGGGGTGCGGGAAAATTCCCCCGGGAAGGGGGAAAAACGGGGGAAAAGAAAAAAGGGGAGGAAAAGGAAAAAGGGGGGAGGGGAAAAAAGGAAAAGGGAGGAAGGGAGGGAGGAGGGGGAGCACAGCTTTTAAAACCATTAAAAAAAAAAAGGGGGGGGGGAAAAAAAACAACCCAACACAAACCACACCCACACAAAACAAACACCCAAAACACCACACCCAAAAACCACCCCAAACAAAACACCCCACTTTATAAATCTCCCCTCTCCTCTCTCTTCTCCTTCTCCCCCCTCCCCCCTCTCCTCTCTCTCTTCCTCTCTCCCCCCCCTCTCTCTCTTTTCCCCTCTCCCCAAGCCCCAAAGGGGCCTTTTTCCCTTTTTTTTTTTTTTTTTTGGGGGGGGGGAAAAGGGGGAAAACCCCCCCAAAAAGGGGGGGGAAAAAGGGGGGGGGGGGAAAAGGGAGGGGGGAGGGCCACAGATCCCTTTCCCGGGTTTGTGCACACCAAAACAACATACACGAAAATTGAAAGTCCAACAGGGACTAACACAAGATTTTTACCAGTAGTAGTAGTTTGTAGGGGTAGTATAGTAGTAGTAGTAGTAGTAGTAGAAGTAGTTTGTAGTAGTAAATAGTAGTGGGTTTAAAAGTAGTTTGGGAGTAGTAAATTTAGTATTTGTTTGTATAGTAGTGTTGGGGGTGGGGTGGTTGGGGGTAGTAGTAGTAGAGTAGTGGTGTGTATATAGTAGTAGTAGTGTAGTAGTAGAAGTAGAGTATTTGTAGTAGAGGGGTAAAAAAGTAGTAGTAGTAGTATTTTAGTAGTAGAGTAGTAAATAGTGGTAGTGGTGGTGTTTATAGAGTAGTATAGTAGTGTAGTAGTAGAGGAAATAGTAGTTGGAGTAGTTTGTAGTAGTAGTAGTAGTTTGAGTAGTAGTAGTAGTAGTGGGGTGGGGGTGGTGGTGGTGGTGGTGGTGGTGGTGGGGGGGGTGGGGTGGGGGTGGGAGTAGTGTAGTAGTGGTGGGGAGTAGTAGTGTAGTATTTGTAGTAGGAGTAGTTTGAGTAGTAAATATAGTAGTAGTGTGTAGTTAGTAGTAAAAGTAGTATTTTGTAGTAGAAGAGTAGTAGTTTTAAACAGTAGGTTTTAAATAGGGAGTAGTATTTTTTTGTTAGCCTTATTAAAAAATTTTTTTTGGTTTTTTTTATTTTTTGACCCAAAGGGGGACAAAAAAAAGAGGAGGAAAAAAAATAAAGAGAAATTATTTTTGTTTTATATTTTATTTGTTTTTTATTTTATTTGTTTTTATTTTTTTTGTTTTTTTTTATTTGTTTTATAAATTTTTTTTGTTTATATTTTATTTTTTTAAAATTTTATTTGTTTATATTTTATTTGTTATATTTTTTTGTTTATATTTTTTTTGTTTTTTAATTTTTTTTTTGTATATTTTTTTTTGTTTTTTATTTTATTTTTTTATATTTTTTTTTGTTTTAATTTTATTTTTTTTTAAATTTTTATTTGTTTATATTTTATTTGTTTATATTTTATTTGTTTATATTTTATTTGTTTATATTTTATTTGTTTATATTTTATTTGTTTATATTTTATTTGTTTATATTTTATTTGTTTATATTTTATTTGTTTAT
>JACEEZ010008815.1:95000-100000 GCA_016584305.1 Chionoecetes opilio | reverse complement strand
TGAGTTTTTTAATATTGAGTTTTTTTAATATTGAGTTTTTTAATATTGAGTTTTTTAATATTGAGTTTTTTTAATATTGAGTTTTTTAATAAAGTTTTTTTAGTATTAAGTTTTGAGGTTTTTTTAATATTGAAGTTTTTTATATTGAGTTTTTTTAATATTGTGGTTTTATAATATTTCGTTTTTTTAATATTGCGTTTTTTAAATTGAGTTTTTAATATTGAATTTTTTTAAAATTGAGTTTTTTAATATTTCGTTTTTTTAATATTGAGGTTTTTTTAATATTGAGTTTTTTAATATTGAGTTTTTTAATATTGAGTTTTTTTAATATTGAGGGTTTTATATTGAGTTTTTTTTTAAAATTGAGTTTTTTTAATATTGAGTTTTTTTAATATTGAGTTTTATATGAGTTTTTTTTATCTTCCCATATTTTCCCCTCACATTCTTAGCCTTTCCCCTCATAACCCAGCATTTCCCCTCATAACCCAGCCTTTCCCCTCATAACCCAGCCATTTCCCCTCATAACCCAGCCTTTCCCTCATAACCCAGCCTTTCCCTCATAACCCAGCCTTTCCCTCATAACCCAGCCTTTCCCCTCATAACCCAGCCTTTCCCCTCATAACCCAGCCTTTCCCCTCATAACCCAGCCTTTCCCTCATAACCCAGCCTTTCCCTCATAACCAGCTTTCCCTCATAACCCAGCTTTCCCCTCATAACCCAGCTTTCCCCTCATAACCCAGCTTTCCCCTCATACCGCCTTTCCTCTAACCCAGCCTTTCCCTATAACCCAGCATTTCCTATAACCAGCATTTCCCCTCATAACCCAGCATTTCCCTCATACCCAGCTTTCCCCTCATAACCCAGCCTTTCCCTCATATCCCAGCCCTTCTATACCAGCATTTCCCCTCATAACCCAGCATTTCCCCTCATAACCCAGCATTTCCCCTCAATTACCCAGCATTCCCCTATAACCCACCTTTCCCCTCATAACCCAGCCTTTCCCCTCAAACCCAGCCTTCCCTCTACCCAGCATTTCCCTCATACCACATTTCCCTCATAACCGCCTTTCCCTCATAACCAGCATTTCAACCTCATAACTCCAGCCTTTCCCTCATAACCAGCCTTTCCCCTCATAACCCAGCCTTTCCTCATACCAGCCTTTCCGTTAACCCAGGCCTTTCCCTCTATACCCGCATTTCCCTCATAACCCAGCCTTTCCCCTCATAACCCAGCCTTTCCCCTCATGAACCAGATTTCCCTCATACCCAGCATTTCCCCTCATAACCAGCATTTCCCCTCATAACCCAGGCCTTTCCCCTCATAACCAGCTTTCCCTCATACCAGCCTTTGTCCCCTATAACCAGCATTTCCCCTCATAACCCGCATTTCCCTCTAACCAGCTTTCCCCTCATAACCCAGCCTTTCCTCAAACCCAGCTTTCCCCTTCATAACCCAGCCTTTCCCTCATAACCAGCTTTCCCTCTAACCCAGCCTTTCCCCTCATAACCACCTTCCCTCTAACCCAGCCTTTTCCCTCATAACCAGCATTTCCCTCATAAACCCAGCCTTTCCCCTCATAACCCAGCCTTTCCCCTCATAACCCAGCCTTTCCCCTCATAACCCAGCATTTCCCCTCATAACCAGCCTTTCCCCTCATAACCCAGCCTTTCCCTCATAACCCAGCCTTTCCCCTCATAACCCAGCCTTTCCCCTCATAACCCAGCATTTCCCCTCATAACCCAGCCTTTCCCTCATAACCCAGCCTTTCCCCTCATAACCCAGCATTCCCCTCATAACCCAGCCTTTCCCCTCATAACCCAGCCTTTCCCCTCATAACCCAGCCTTTCCCCTCATATTCCCTTCATCCCCCTCAATCACCCTATATATTACCCTCACAGTATTATAATTTCCCCTCATAACCCCTCATATTCCCTTAACTGCCCTTCATTCCCCCTTATTCTTCCCTGTATATTCCCCTCACATTCTTAGCATTTCCCCTCATAACCCAGCATTTCCCCTCACCCAACCTTTTTCTTTCATCTACCCTTCATTCCACCTTTTTCTTCCCTAAATATTCCCCTCATAACCCAGCTTTCCCCTCAGGAGTAGGCGGTTCCAGGGCGCTAGGGGGCAGTTGGAACCATTCCCATTCTGGTCTGATGGCCTCCCTGGCGGTGACGGTGACCACTTTCAACATATCGCGATTTGCTGTTCTGGGAGCGCGTTTGGATGTAAGTGTGTGTGTGTGTTTGTGTGTGTGGGGGGGCTGTCTGTGTGTGGGGGGATGTGTGGTGTGTGGGGGGGATGTGTGTGTGTGTGTGTGTGGATGTGTGTGTGTGTGGGGGGGATGTGTGTGTGTGTGGGGGATGTGTGTGTGTCGGGGGGGTCTGTGTCTGTGTGTGGGGGGGTCTGTGTGTGTGTGGGGGGGACTGTGTGTGGGGGGACTGTATGTGTGTTTGGGGGGTCTGTGTCTGTGTGTGGGGGGGTCTGTGTGTGGGGTGGGGGGCTGTGTGTGTGTGGGGGGGGGGACTGCAGGTGTGTGGGGGGCTGTGTATATCTTTTTTGCTTACTATCTTTTTATATTAACACTCACACCTACACCTATTGTTTACTTCTACCTATGTTTACCTATGCACACACACACACACACACACACACACACACACACACACACACACACACACACACACACACACACACACACACACACACACACACACACACACACACACCTGTATTATACCTGTGTGTGTGTACCTGTGCAGGGCCCTTCGTGGTACAGTGGGCAGTGGTTTCCCTCTTCCTGGGCCTGCCTCTGATGTCTTTCCACGCGACCTTGGGCCAGTATTTGGGTAGCGGCGTGGTGGATATGTGGGCCATCTCTCCTATCTTCCAGGTGAGAGAGAGAGAGAGAGAGAGAGAGAGAGAGAGAGAGAGAGAGAGAGAGAGAGTAATGATTGGTGAGAGGATGATAAGTTAACTGTATAGGTCTCTTCAACTTTAGATGGCAATTTGTTCCATCGATTGACCACTATGGGATTCTTAAGAGAGAGAGAAAAATGATTGATGAGAGGAAGAAAGGAAGGATAGAAGGAAAGAGGAAGGTTAAGAGAGAGAGAGAGAGAGAGAGAGAGAGAGAAGAGAGAGAGAGAGAGAGAAGGAGAGAGAGAGAAGAGAGAGAGAGAGAGGAGAGAGAGAGAGAGAGAGAGAGAGAGAGTAATGATTGGTGAGAGGAAGAAAGAAAGGAAAGAGGAAGGTTAAGAGAGAGAGAGAGAGAGAGAGAGAGAGAGAGAGAGAGTAATGATTGGTGAGAGGAAGAAAGGAAGGAAAGAGGAAGGTTAAGAGAGAGAGAGAGGAGAGAGAGAGAGAGAGAGAAAAAAAAAGAAAAAAAAAGAGTGGTGTGTGTGTGTGTAGGGGAGGCATGTGCGCGTGAAGAAATGATTACAGTGTACGGGGAAAGTGTGTACGTGTGTGTGTGTGTGTGTGTACGTGTGTGTGTGTGTGTACGTGTGTGTGTGTACGTGTGTGTGGTGTGTGTGTGTGTGTGTGTGTGTGTGTGTGTGTGTGTTTTATATACTCTATCGCTCCTTTGTCACGTCTTGGTAAGAGAGAGAGAGAGAGAGAGAGAGAGAGAAAGAGAAAAGAATCCATAACCTTGATTCACCCGTACTATATAATTTCCTCCATCATCATCATCATCATCATCACTACTATAAAAAAAAATGATTATACTATCATTATTATTATTACTATTATTATTATTATTATATCATCATCACCACCACTACTACCATCACTTCTATAGTATCACCACCACTAACTACAACTACCATTCCACCACCACTACCACCAGTGGCGTAGCTAAGGGGGGGGGGGCTATTTGAAATCGACCCCCGGGCCCCAAAGAGAGGGGGGCCCCCAAATGCATCACTCAAGCAGTGCTGATCTGCAGTGCTGAAAATAATTCGGATTAAAAAGGATTGATGGGCATTGAAAGAAGTCTCAGAAAGTGTCTAAATGCACCAAATATGTTCATTTTCCAAAATAATTCCCCGAAAGCCCCCAGCTGGTTTCTCTGAACTCTAAGCGCCTTAGAGGGCCCCCCTTAGAGGGGGAGGCGAGCGAAGCGAGCCTCCCCCCCAAACACCTGCAAACTTTAGAGGGGGCCCCTCCAGGAAGTAAGCCCCCCGGGCCCCCAAATGTCTAGCTACGCCCCTGACTACCACTACAACTATAACTCACACCATCAATCAAAAGTTGAATTAGAAGAAAATAATATAATTACCCTAAAAATATCCTACTAATACTACCCTTCCACCACCACCACCACTACCACCACCACAACTACCTTCAACCACAACCACCACTACCACCACCACCACTACCTTCAACCACAACCACCACTACCACCACCACCACCACCTCCACTACCACCACTACCACCTTCAACCACAACCACCACCACCACCACCACCACCACCACCACTACCACCACCACTACCTTCAACCACAACCACCACCACCACTACCACCACTACCTTCAACCACAACCACCACACCACCCCCACCACCACCTCCACTACCACCACTACCACCTTCAACCACAACCACCACACCACCACCACCACCACCACTACACCACCACCACTACCTTCAACCACAACCACCACCACCACTACCACCACTACCTTCAACCACAACCACCACTACCACCACCACCACCACTACCACCCCTACCACCACTACCTTCAACCACACCACCACCACCACCACCACCCCACTACCACCACTACCTTCAACCACAACCACCACCACCACCACCACCACCACCACCTCCCCCACCACCACCACTACCACCTTCCACCACCACCACCTCTACCCTTTCACCCCACCACCAAACCATCACCACTACCAAACCCTACCTTCCCCACCCCACTACTACAACTACACTACTATAACTACAATCTCTACACTTCCCCCACCCCCACTACTACAACTAC
>JACEEZ010008815.1:5000-90000 GCA_016584305.1 Chionoecetes opilio | reverse complement strand
TGGATCATCACTCTCATTGCCCTGAGTCGTGGTGAGTCTGTCTGTCCTTACTCACCACTCATACACTCATACACACTAAGAAATAAAGGTGCAAAATGATGTCACAGAAAAAAGATGCAAAATGATGTCACAGAAAAAAGGTGCAAAATGATGTCACAAAAAAAAGGTGCAAAATGATGTCACAAAAAAAAGGTGCAAAATGATGTCACAGAAAAAAGGTGCAAAATGATGTCACAAAAAAAAGGTGCAAAATGATGTCACAAAAAAAGGTGCAAATGATGTCACAGAAAAAAGGTGCAAATGATGTACAAATGCTCACAAAGATGCAAAATGATGTCACAGAAAAAAGGTGCAAAATTATGTCACAGAAAAAAGGTGCAAATATGTCACCGAAAAAAGTGCAAAATTAGTCACAGAAAAAAGGTGCAAAATTATGTCACAAAAAAAAGGTGCAAAATTATGTCACAGAAAAAAGGTGCAAAATTATGTCACCGAAAAAAGGTGCAAAATTATGTCACAGAAAAAAGGTGCAAAATATGTCACAAAAAAAGGTGCAAAATTATGTCACAGAAAAAAGGTGCAAAATTATGTCACAAAAAAAAGGTGCAAAATTATGTCACAGAAAAAAGGTGCAAAATTATGTCACCGAAAAAAGGTGCAAAATTATGTCACAAAAAAGTGCAAAATGATGTCACGAAAAAAGGTGCAAAATGATGTCACAGAAAAAAGGTGCAAAATTATGTCACAAAAAAAAGGTGCAAAATGATGTCACAGAAAAAAGGTGCAAAATATGTCACAGAAAAAAGGTGCAAAATTATGTCACAAAAAAAAGGTGCAAAATTATGTCACAAAAAAAAGGTGCAAAATTATGTCACAAAAAAAAGGTGCAAAATTATGTCACAAAAAAAAGGTGCAAAATTATGTCACAAAAAAAAGGTGCAAAATTATGTCACAAAAAAAAGGTGCAAAATTATGTCACAGAAAAAAGGTGCAAAATTATGTCACCGAAAAAAGGTGCAAAATTATGTCACAGAAAAAAGGTGCAAAATGATGTCACAGATTTTGCACCCTTAATAGTAGTGCAAAGTCAAGTAACTAATCCCCTTTCTCCTGCCAGGTAACCAGTCATACGGCAAGGTGTGTTACCTGGTGTTCTTGGCGCCCCTGGTCTGCTACCTGGTGGTGGCCCTGTACCTTGTCTCCAGCGCCCAGGACCCGCCCCTCCCCCACCACTCCCTCACCTCCTTCACAGACTTCTTCATGAACAGCAGGGTGAGTACAGAGTCAGGGAGAGAGAGAGAGAGAGAGAGGGAGAGAGAGAGAGAGAGAGGAGGTAAAAAAGAGTAAAAGAGAGAGAGAGAGAGCTACACACGCCTTCTACACGCCTTCCATGCCTTCCCCAAGCCCTCTACACGCCCTCACACACCCTCAACACACCCAGTAAAAAAAAACTGAAACAGACAAAAAAAAAGTGATATCAAGTGCATGAAAAAATGTGGAAAAATAGATAGATGGAGAGAGAGAGAGAGAGAGAGAGAGAGAGAGAGAGGAGAGAGAGGAGGAGAGAGAGAGAGAGAGAGAGAGAGAGAGAGAGAGAGAGAGAGAGAGAGAGAGAGAGAGAGAGAGAGAGAGAGAAGGCAGAGACAGAGAGAGAGGCAGAGACAGAGACAGAGACAGAGAGAGAGAGAGATTGAGAGAGAGAGAGAGAGAGAGAGAGAGAGAGAGAGAGAGAGAGAGAGAGAGAGAGAGAGAGAGAGAGAGAGAGAGAGAGAGACAGAGAGACAGAGACAGACAGACAGACAGAGACAGAGAGAGAGAGACAGACAGAGACAGAGACAGAGACAGAGACAGACAGAGACAGAGACAGAGAGACAGACAGAGACAGAGACAGAGACAGAGAGAGAAGGGAAAAATTTAGTCAAAAGATGAAAAAGCAAAAAAGTTAGTAAAAGTAAATAAAAAAAAGGGAGAGAGGAGAGTAGGTAAAAAAAAAAAAAAAGAAAGGAGAGGAGAGGGAAAGAAAAATAATTGTAATAGTTTAAAAAGTCAGTAAAAGTATATATAAAAAAGGGTATATAGAGAAGGAGGAGAGCCATGAAATAAAGTAAAAAAAGTCATTAAAAAAAACCCTAAGTAAAAGTAAGACAAAAAGTAAGAGAGGAGAGCAGGTAGTCAAAAAAAATAGTAAACATTACCATTAACTCTTCCCTTCCCTTGTTAAGCACTTGCCCTAATTATTGTAGCACTTCCCTCCCCTCTATTTTATATATTTCCCCTCGTTTCTCCCCTCACTCCTGGATACCCTCTTTTATTTTTACTTTTAATATCCCTTCTTTATTTCCCCTCAGTCTTGGATCCCCTGTTATTTGACCATTATTTCTTTTTTTTATTTCCCCTCAGTCTTGGACCCCCTTTAATTTCCCTTCATTTTTCCCCTCAGTCTTATTTTACCGTGTTATTTCCCCTCAGTCTTGGATCCCCTCTCTATTATTTGACCATTATTTCTTTTTTATTTCCCCTCAGTCTTGGACCCCCTTTAATTTCCCTTCGTTTTTCCCCTCAGTCTTATTTTACCGTGTTATTTCCCCTCAGTCTTGGACCCCCTTTAATTTCCCTTCGTTTTTCCCCTCAGTCTTATTTCCCCTCAGTCTAGGACCCCCTTTAATTTCTCTTCGTTTTTCCCCTCAGTCTTATTTTACCGTGTTATTTCCCCTCAGTCTTGGACCCCCTTTAATTTCCCTTCGTTTTTCCCCTCAGTCTTATTTTACCGTGTTATTTCCCCTCAGTCTTGGACCCCCTTTAATTTCCCTTCGTTTTTCCCCTCAGTCTTATTTCCCCTCAGTCTAGGACCCCTTTAATTCCCTTCGTTTTTCCCCTCAGTCTTATTTTACCGTGTTATTTCCCCTCAGTCTTGGACCCCCTTTAATTTCCCTTCGTTTTTCCCCTCAGTCTTATTGTACCGTGTTATTTCCCCTCAGTCTTGGACCCCTTTAATTTCCCTTCGTTTTCCCCTCTGTCTTATTTTACCGTGTTATTTCCCCTCGGTATTGGACCCCCTTTAATTTCCCTTCGTTTTTCCCCTCAGTCTTATTTTACCGTGTTATTTCCCCTCAGTATTGGACCCCCTTAAATTTCCCTTCATTTTTCCCCTCAGTCTTATTTTACCGTGTTATTTCCCCTCAGTCTTGGATACCCTTTAATTTCCCTTCGTTTTTCCCCTCAGTCTTATTTTACCGTGTTATTTCCCCTCAGTCTTGGACCCCCTTTAATTTCCCTTCGTTTTTCCCCTCAGTCTTATTTTACCGTGTTATTTCCCCTCAGTCTTGGACCCCCTTTAATTTCCCTTCGTTTTTCCCCTCAGTCTTATTTCCCCTCAGTCTTGGACCCCCTTTAATTTCCCTTCGTTTTTCCCCTCAGTCTTATTTTACCGTGTTATTTCCCCTCAGTCTTGGATACCCTCTTTTATATTACCATGTTATTTCCCCTCAATCCTGGACCCTCTCTTTTATTTTGTTTAATTTCCCCTCAGTCTTTGATCCCCTCCGTTATTTCCCCTCAGTCTTGGATCCCCTCTCTCTTATTTTACCGTGTTATTTCCCCTCTCATATTTCCCCTTGTATTTCCCTCTCAGTTTTGGATACCTTTTATTTTCCCCTCTTTGTTTCCCCTCAGTCGTGGATGGCAGCCAGCAGGGAGGTGTTCCTGGTGTGGGGGTTCCATGGCGCCGTCCTGCAGCAGATGGCCGCGCATAACAAGTGAGGGAATGATAGAGTGAAATTAATCATATAAATAAGAATGCTACCTAAGCCATCATAATCTCCCATCTTAGCGAGTTTTTATTGTACAGCTTTCCCTAAAAAAAAACTGTACAAGCCACTCATCACCCATTATCAACCCATTTTTTAACTCATCACCCATTTTTTCCACTCATCACCCATTTTTTTCCACTCATCACCCATTTTTTCAACTCATCACCCATTTTTCCCACTCATCACCTATTTTTTTAACTCATCACCCATTTTTTTCAACTCATCACCCATTTTTTCAACTCATCACCCATTTTTTCAACTCATCACCCATTTTTTCAACTCATCACTCATTTTTTTCAACTCATCACCCATTTTTTTCAACTCATCACCCATTTTTTCCAACTCATCACCCATTTTTTCAACTCATCACCCATTTTTTTCAACTCATCACCCATATTTTCAACTCATCACCCATTTTTTCAACTCATCACCCATTTCTTTCCACTCATCACCCATATTTTCAACTCATCACCCATTTTTTTAACTCATCACCCATTTTTTTCAACTCATCACCCATTTCTTCAACTCATCACCCATTTTTTTCCACTAATCACCCATTATCACCCATTTTTTCACCCTTAGTTCACCCATTTTCCCCTCATCACCCATATTCCACCCACTTTTCAAATCCTCAACCAACTTTTCCCACTAATCACCCATATTTCAACCCATTTATCCCAATTCTCACCCATGTTTTCACCCGTGGCCGCGTCAGGAAGGGTCACCCGCTGCACCGAGACACTACCCTCCTCTGGGTGGTTACCAGTGTGGTGTTGGTGCTGTCGGCCGCCGCGGGGCTGTCTTGCGTGGCGGGACTGCGACGGCGCGACCTTACCTACAAACCTTCGTCCTTCGGTGAGTGTGGGGAGAGAGAGAGAGAGAGAGAGAGAGAGAGAGAGAGAGAGAGAGAGAGAGAGAGAGAGAGAGAGAGAGATAGATGAAAAGAAGAATGAAGAGAGAGAAAGGGTAGGAAGAGGTAATAAAGAAAGAAATGGAGAGAAAGGTGTGAAAAGAAGGAAAGAGAGAGAGAGAGAGAGAGAGAGAGAGAGAGAGAGAGAGAGAGAGAGAGAGAGCAATGATTGATGAGAGTAAGAAGGAAGGAAAACAAAGGTTATATGTGAGAAAGAAAGAGAGAGAGAGAGAGAGAGAGAGAGGAGAGAGAGAGAGAGAGAGAGAGAGAGAGAGAGAGAGAGAAGGAAAATAATTCTATTTAAAAAAATATTAATCCCGCGCTTCCTCCTCATCCATGGTGCATGCCTCCAGCCCCTGTGTCCTTTTTTGTCTTATTTCAGAATGACCCCTTCTAACCTCTAAAACCCCTCAATACCACCCTTTTCCAACCTCAAAAAACCCTAAAATCATCCCACCCAACCTCTACAACCCCCAATATCACCCCTCCCACCCCCAAAATCACCCCTCCCAACCTCTGCAACCCCCAAAATCACCCCTCCCAACCTCTGCAACCCCAAAATCACCCCTCCTACCCCCAAAATCACCCCTACCAACCTCCACAACCCCTATATCACCCCTCCCACCCCCTCCAACCCTCCAGAGAGCACCCAGAAGGCACAGTTCTTAGCAGAGAGACAAGACGACCACCATGTCCCTCCACCTTTCCTAACCTCTAAAACCCTAGATCCACCCCTATCTCCCTCTGAAACCCCTTGAAATCACACCTTCTAACCTCATAAACCCCTAGAATCATAACTCCCAACCTCTAAAATGTCTAAAACCCAAAAAATCACCTCTTCCAACCTCTACAAACCCTAAAATCACCCCTATCCGCCTCTAAAACCCCTAAATCACCCTATCCGCCTCTAAAACCCCTGAAATCACCCCTATCTGCCTCTAAAACCCCTAAAATCACCCCAATCTCCCTTTGCAACCCGAAATACCACCCCTTTCAGCCCCCAAAATCACCCCTAACTGCCCTCAAAACCCTCAAAATCACCCTCCCAACCTCTATAAAGTCTAAAACCCTCCAATACCACCCCTACCAACCTGTACAACCCCAATATCACCCCTCCAACCCCCCAGAGAGCACCCAGAAGGCACAGTTCCTAGCTGAGAGACAAGACGACCTCCACCATGAGGACCAACGCCTCGAGACCCTCCTCCGCCACCTCCACCTGGGTCCACTCGCCCCTCCACACCACACCGACTACCACCTCCACCACGATAACTTCTACGCAGGCATACGCATACGCCCCCCTCCGAGACCCCAGGGTGAGTGGGGGGGAGTGGGATGAGTGGGTGTTAGTGGGATGATTAAATAATAAAAAAGAAAGTTGAAATGAGGGATAGATGGGGAGACAGATAGAACATTTATTGGGATGGGGTGTGAGAGGGATGGGTGAATGGGAGAGGGATGGGTGGGTGGGTGGTGTGGGATGGTGGGTGGGTGTGAGTGTGTGAATGGGAGTGAGTGGGAACGAGAGGGATGAGTGGGAAAATAATGAACGAGTGGGTGGTTAACAAAAAAATAAATAAAGGGTTCGATAGGGAAGATTGTGGAGTGGGTGGGAATGAGAGGGATGGGTGAGTGGGAGGGAGTGGGGAGAGAGGGATGGGTGGGAAAAAGGGAAGATAATGAGTTTTAAGAGGAAAAGACAAAGCCGCGTAACAAAGAACAAGATCAAAAAAGGGAAAAATAATAACTTAAATAGAGGGGAGAGAAATTAGGAGTAAAGGAAGGAGGGTAACATAAGAACATAAGAAAATAAGGAAGCTACAAGAGGCTGTGAGACCTACACGAGGTAGTTCCTGTTACTTAACACTACCTACATCCACCTCTCTTCCCCATCCATAACACTGTCCAGCCTCCTTTTAAAGACCCCAATAGACTCCGCATTGACCACCTGACGACTGAGTCCATGCCAATCATTCACCACCTTATTTGTGAACTAGTTTCTCCCTATTTTTTTTTTTAATCTACGCTTTTCCAGCTTAAATCCGTTACTTCTTGTTCTACCCTGGTTAATAGCCGTAAGAACTTTTCCAGCTTGAATCCGTTACTTCTTGTCCTACCCTGGTTAATAGCCGTAAGAACTTTTGCAGCTTGAATCCGTTACTTCTTGTCCTACCCTGGTTAATAGCCGTAAGAACTTTTGCAGCTTGAATCCGTTACTTCTTGTCCTACCCTGGTTAATAGCCGTAAGAACTTTTCCAGCTTGAATCCGTTACTTCTTGTCCTACCCTGGTTAATAGCCGTAAGAACTTTTGCAGCTTGAATCCGTTACTTCTTGTTCTACCCTGGTTAAAAGCCGTAAGAACTTTTGCAGCTTGAATCCGTTACTTCTTGTTCTACCCTGGTTACCTGTACCTATATTTCGAGCGTATGGCTGTCATTTAGAGAACATAAGAACATAAGAAAATAAGGAAGCTACAAGAGGCTGTGAGACCTACACATGGTCATTCCTGTAACAATAGTACAGTAGGAACAGAGTAACAACATGCAGGCGTTAAGGAGCTAGGAACCGCGTCAGCGTAATAAGGGGAAGATAAGGAGTTATTAGAGAATGACTGAAAAAAGGGGAAAATTTAGTTAAAAGAGGACAGAGTAGGAGTGAGTAGGAGTAGGCCCCCCTTGAGACCCCTGGGTGAGTGGGATGAGTGGGAGGGTTGAGTGGGTATGAGTGGGAGGGATGAGTGGGTATGAGATGGAAAATAATAATCCAATAATAAAAGGTTAGAAATTTGGAGTGAGGGAAATATGATAAGACAGAAAATAGACCCCATCTCAATACTAAAAACCTGAAAATAGACCCCATCTCAATACTAAAAACCTGAAAATAGACCCCATCTCAATACTAAAAACCTGAAAATAGACCCCATCTCAATACTAAAAACCTGAAAATAGACTAAAAATTGGAAAATAATAACTTTAAAATAGAAGAGAGGCGAGATGAGAAGATGAGAGTAAGACAGGAATAAGAGGAAATAAAGAGCCTATAGTATAAAAGTGACACTACAAGAGCATTGAAGACCTACACTAAAGTAGTATCATCAGTTACTAAAGCACCTACTATCATACAAGTCGCTCTCTTCGCGCATCCATGAATCACCACTCATTACTAAAAGTAGCTATCATCAGTTACTAAGTCAGCCTATCTACAGTACTAAGTCAGCCAATCATTTAAAGCAGCCTATTATCAGTACTAAAAGTCAGCCTTCTATCAGTACTAAAGTCAGCTATCTATCAGTTACTAAAGTCAGCTATCTATCAGTTACTGAAAGTCACCTATCTTCAGTTCTAAGTCAGCCTACTAGTTTAAAAGTCAGCTACTATCATTTTCCACTAAAGTCAGCCTATCTATAGTTACTAAAAGCAGCCTATCTACAGTACTAAAAGTTCAGCTATCATCAGTTACTAAGTCAGCCTATCTACATTACTAAAAGTCAGCCTATCTTTTCCAGCTTATAAAAGTCAGCTATCTATCAGTTACTAAAGTCACCTATCTATCGTTACAAAAGTCAAGCCTATCTATTCAGTTATAAAGTCGCTATCTATCATACTAAAAGTCAGCCATCTACAGTTACTAAAAGTCAGCCTATATCAGTTACTAAATCAGTATCTATCAGTTATAAAAGTCAGCCTATCTACAGTACTAAAAGTCAGCTATCTATCAGTTACTAAGTCGCCTATCATCGTTACTAAAAGTCAGCCTATCTATCAGTACTAAAATTCAGCTATCTATCGTTACTAAAGTCAGCTATCTATCATACCTAAGTCGTAATCATCCAGTACTAAAGTCAGCTATCTATCAGTTACTAAGTCAGCCTATCTATCAGTTACTAAAGTCAGCCTTTTATTCGTACTAAAGTCAGCCTATCTATCAGTTACTAAAATAGCAATAATTAAGAGCTACAAAGCTTGAGACCTACATCATTACTAAAATCAGTATCATCAGATAAATCAGTATATAGTTACTAAATCACCTATCATCGTTAAAAAGTCAGCCTATCTATCAGTTACTAAAGGTCAGCTAGTCTATCAGTTATAAAGTAGACCATCTACAGTACAAAAGGTAGCAATTATCAGTTACTAAAGCAGCCTAGCTATCAGTTACTAGAAAGTCAGCCTATCTATCGTTACTAAAGTCAGGCGATCTATGCAGTTACTAAAGTCAGCCTATCTACGGGTACTAAAAGTCAGCCTAGTTCAGTATAAAGTCAGCCTATGTATCAGTTACTAAAGTCGCCTATCTATCAGTTACTAAAGTCGAGCATCTACGTTACTAAAGTCAGGTCATATCTATCAGTACTAAAAGTCGAGGCTATTATCGTACTAAAGTCAGCCTACTATCAGTACTAAGTCAGCCTATCTATCATTACTAAAGTCAGCTATCATAGTATAAAAGTCAGCCTATCTATCAGTTACTAAAAGTCAGCCATCTATCAGTTACTAAAGTCAGCCTATCTCATACTAAAAGTCACCTACATAGTACTAAAAGACTTACATACTAATAGTCAGTATCTATCAGTTACTAAAAGTCAGCCTATCTATCAGTTACTAAAAGTCAGCCTATCTATCAGTTACTAAAAGTCAGCCTATCTATCAGTTACTAAAAGTCAGCCTATCTATCAGTTACTAAAAGTCAGCCTATCTATCAGTTACTAAAAGTCTTGTACCTTCCTTCATCTTCCTTCTTTCAGTCTTCAGGAAAATAATAAGTTAAATATTGAAAGAGTCGTGAGTAGCCGTGAGGGAAATAGGACTAAATCGGAAATAAAACTCATCATTACAAAAGATTACATTACTAAATCAATACTAAAAACCTCATGTCTCCCTTCTTCTTCCTTCAGGCAAGCGTGGGTTCCCTCCAACTGTCACCCCCCCCAGTGGCTACCAGTCCCTGCGCCTGGCCACCGAGCTCTTCCCCGCCCTGCTGGCTGTGAACGGCGCCCAGCAGATCTCCCCTTTCTGGTCTTCGCTCTTCTACCTCAGCCTCCTGCTCTTTGGTATAGCCCAGCAGGTGTGTGTGGGTGTGTGTGTGGGTGTGTGTGTGGGTGTGTGTGTGTGTGTGTGTGTGTGTGTGGGTGTGTGTGTGTGTGTGTCTTCTACCTCAGCCTGCTGCTCTTTGGTATAGCCCAGCAGGTGTGTGTGGGTGTGGGTGGTGTGTGGGTGTGTGTGTCTTCTACCTCAGCCTGCTGCTCTTCGGTATAGCCCAGCAGGACCAGCAGGTGTGTGGTGTGTGTGTGTGTGTGTGTGTGTGTGTGTGTGTGTGTGTGTATTCACTTACAGCCAAATTCCCAACATCCGACCTCCAAACATCCGACTTGTCCAAACAACCGACTTTTTTCACCACCACATTGTGTCTTGTTTTGGCCATTTATTTTAGTTTTTTTAAAGTTTTTAGAAAACATTGATTTGTGGCTTTATTTATGCCTGAATTTTACTTTCGCGTCTACCACTGAATCGGCCTTCAAGAGCTGCATCTTTTATGTTCTATACCATTTTGTCCTTACGTTTATGGTTACTGTGATATCCGAACATCCGACTATTCCAATTATCCGACCTACCTTCGGTCCCCCCAAGGTCGGATAATTAATACTTAGCTGTAGTTGTATTTTGCAGGGCCTGAGCTACACTCGTATGGCCCCGTCTCCATATCTACCTTTTTATCATTCATCCTTAGTGCTTAGTGCTGGCCGAAACCATCACCCCGAGAGGCCGGTCACAAACTCCTGGCTAACACCCGGTACCCATTCACTGCTGGGTGGACAGGGGCTCGGGTTTTAAGGAGACCACCCGTTTTTCTAAGCCCACCCATTCCCCCATTAATTCCCCATCCACTAATCCCCATTCCCCCATTAATCCCCATTGGTGTGGTTGGCTCCCCAGCTGGCCGTGTGGAGGACGGTGATAGAAGCCGTCATCTGTATCAACAGGAAAAGGTTACAAGCCTGGGAGACCTTCATCACTTTCCTCTGCTGTCTGTTTGGCTTCTCGGCGGCTCTACCCATGGCTACGGGGGTGAGTGTGGTAGTAGTAGTAGTAGTAGTAGTAGTAGTAGTAGTGGTAGTGGTAGTGGTGGTAGTAGTAGTGGTGGTAGTAGTGGTAGTAGTAGTAGTAGTAGTAGTAGTAGTTGTGGTAGTAGTAGTTACCCATGGCTACGGGGGTGAGTGTAGTAGTAGTGGTAGTACTAGTAGTGGTAGTAGTAGTAGTTGTGGTAGTAGTAGTTACCCATGGCTACGGGGGTGAGTGTAGTAGTAGTGGTAGTAGTAGTAGTAGTAGTTGTGGTAGTAGTAGTTACCCATGGCTACGGGGGTGAGTGTAGTAGTAGTGGTAGTAGTAGTAGTAGTAGTTGTGGTAGTAGTAGTTACCCATGGCTACGGGGGTGAGTGTAGTAGTAGTGGTAGTAGTAGTAGTAGTAGTTGTGGTAGTAGTAGTTACCCATGGCTACGGGGTGAGTGTAGTAGTAGTGGTAGTAGTAGTAGTAGTAGTTGTGGTAGTAGTAGTTACCCATGGCTACGGGGGTGAGTGTAGTAGTAGTGGTAGGAGGGACGAGGAGAAGGAAGGAGGAGGAGGAAGGAGAAGAAAGGGAGGAAGAAGAACTATTGTTTTTAAGTATCCTTTGCTCTGTATAGAATCCTAAAGAGTCCTTCACAGGCCTCTTTGCTCCTTCACGCATCCTACAGGAGTCATGGGAGGGCATTAGAAGTCCCACAGGATTGCTATAGTATTCCTAGGTTTTTATAAGTACTTTGACAATCGCATGGGTGGCTCAAATAGGGATTAATAATACTAATACTAATACTGAAAATACTAATACTGATCGTTGTATTGAAGTAATGATTAATCTAGCAATGCCTGTCATATTGTTATGTCTTGTAGTAAGTTTTGTCTAATTTGTGATTTTAAGGAATATCTGGAAGTATCATGTCATTGTGAATTGGCTGAAATAGGGACTTCTAATCATTGTAACTGAAAACTGACTCCAGATTCCTGTTCAGCATGCCCGAAAACTGCTAGGAACTAATTTTCAAGCAAATCTATTTCCCTAAAAATATTGCAAATTTTGTAAGGGGTGTGCCTTGATTTTTTTTTTTAATCAAGTTTTTTTCAATAACTAAAAAACTATGGCAGATAAATGCAACATGTATAAAGAAGTAAATATGAAGTAGATCAAGGGCTGTCATTTGGCGTAAAGCAAAAAAATATTGATTATTAAATATTTTTGATTGATTATTATTATTGATTATTTGAAGTTTTTTCTGTTACCAATGTGACTTTATCTTTCTCCCACCCAGGCCGGGATTCACATTCTGTACTTCATGGATTACGTTGTGAGCTGCGGGTGGTGGCTCATGATTCTACAGCTGGTGCAGGTGAGAGAGAGAGAGAGAGAGAGAGAAAATTAAATGACTACTACAGGTTGAAGTTCCCAAGACTCGGCAACACCCAAAACTCGGCTATGGTTCCGCATTTTCCAAAACACGGCAGAACACCCAAAACCCGGCGCGTAGTTGCCGGGTCGGCCGCTGGGTGCCACCACACTAGGCCGCTTGGTTTCTCCCGCCGATTTGTTTGTTGTTATTGTTCAGTGGTGTTGTGACTGTAGAGTTGTGTACACTGTTATTTTGTGTACTTCTACAGGTCTGTTATTGGTATTATGGCTCCCAAACGTCCAAACGTGATTTTCATGCTTTTTTTCCCCTTAATATATCTACGTTCTAAAAGTCGGAAAATTCCATTACTCGGCTCGGCGCTGGTCCCGAGGTTGCCGAGTTTGGGAAATTCAACCTGTACTGAATTATCACTAAAAACAGGCAACTAATCAATGCTTTTCTAACTTCAATCAACAAAAAAACACTTAGATGAAAAAAAAAAAATATATAAACCTAAATAAACAATAAAGCTCCCATCCCCTTCACATCAAAAAAACCCACTAAAAAAAAAAAAATCCATCCCTAATCAATGTTTTTCCTACCATTTTTACCTTTCAAAAAAAACATTCCAAAATTAAATGAAGCTCCCCTACCTACATTTCCCTCTCCCTGCCTTCAGATCTTTGCGCTGCTGTTCGTGCGAGGCAAGCCATACAGCGGGCAGGACATCGTGAAGGAGCTGATGGGGCGGCAGGAGTCCTGTCGCTCCCTGTGGCTCGGCTCGCTCACCTCCTTTGCCTGGAACATCATCGTGCCTGTGGGCCTCCTGGTGCTGTCCATCTCCTCCTTCAAGAGTGGCCAGTTTAGAGAGGTGGGTGTGTGACAGACAGACAGATAGACAGAGAGAGAGAGAGAGAGAGAGAGAGAGAGAGAGAGAGAGAGAGAGAGAGGAGTAAACAGGAGAAAGAAGGCTGTCGATCGTCTCAGAGAGAGAGAGAGAGGAGAGAGAGAGAGAGATGAGATGAGAGAGAGAGAGAGAGAGAGAGAGAGAGAGAGAGAGAGAGAGGAGAGAGAAGAGAGAGAGAGAGAGAGAGAGAGAGAGAGAGAGAGAGAAGAGAAGAGAAGAGAAGAGAGAAAGAGAGAGAGAGTGGTATTTTATTTGCCTATATTACAAAAGCAGCAAATGACGTCCTTATTTTCCTTTTTTTCTTGCCATGCCTCGTCTTTTGTCTTCTTTCCAAGTAACATTCTTTCTGCCTCCAAACTCATATTTTACTTCCCTTACTCATCCTCCTTGGCTCCTCCCCTCACCCACTCACCCATGCTCCCCCCGGTGTTTGCGTGGGCCAGCTCCCCTACTGAATAATGATAATAGAGCCGTGTTTTTGTCGTCCAAGCATCGTTTTGGTACGAAGACAGTTTTTTCTCGCAGTTGAAAACGGATTGGTTTCTGCGACAACACAACAAGCTTGGTGGGGGAGCCAGGTGTTTGCGTTCAATTTCCGTTAATTTCTCTCTCTCTGCCCCTGTTTCTGTTTTCTCTTTCTCTTTCTCTGTCCCTTTCCTCCTCCCCGCCTCTCCTTTTCTCTCTCCCCTCTCCGCCCGCCCAAGCCTCCCACTCATCGGTTGTTTTGTTCCTCCGAAGTGGGTATTTCTGGCCTTGATTTCCCCTTGTGACGGCATATCCTAATTGCTTTTTGGCGGGAAAATATGGAAAAAGCGCAGGAAAACATGGAAAAAGTGCAGGAAAACATGTAAAAGACCCCACCAGGTGTTTGCGTGGGCCAGCTCCCCTACTGAATAATGATAATAGAGCCG
The DNA here is from genome assembly GCA_016584305.1 of Chionoecetes opilio. Taxonomy (NCBI): domain Eukaryota; kingdom Metazoa; phylum Arthropoda; class Malacostraca; order Decapoda; family Majidae; genus Chionoecetes; species Chionoecetes opilio. The sequence continues at coordinate 76,042 of JACEEZ010008815.1, read as the reverse complement.
TGTTTTTGTCGTCCAAGCATCGTCTTGGTACGAAGACCGTTTTTTCTCGCAATTGAAGAAGGATTGGTTTCTGCGACAACAACACAACAAGCTTGGTAGGGGCCAAAATAATAATCAGTCCAAAACATTGCAAACACTATCACAAAGCAGTATAACACACATTTCAGCAAGTGTTATTGGAGTGGTCTTCGTAATCCAAGACGGTGCTGGGACGACAAAAACATGGCTTAGGTTGAGATGTGTGTTAGAGAATTTGAGGGATTGTGAAGTGTTTTTTTTTTATTTTTATATTTGTCTATATTACAAAAATCACTCCCCTCACCCACCCATGCTCTCCCCCAGGTGTTTGCGTGGGCCAGCTCCCCCTACTGGCCAGTGTGGGCGTGCCAGCTGGCCGCGGCCCTGCAGCTGGCGCCCATCCTCCTGGTACCCCTGGTTGGCCTGGCCCAGACCTGTCGCTACCTGGCTATTACAGATGTGGACCTGTTTGAGGTGTGTGGGTGTGTGGGTGTGTGGGTGTGGGTTTGTGTGTGTGTGTGTGTGGGTGTGTGTGTGTGTGTGTGTGTGTGTGTGTGTGTGTGTGTGACTAATGATTGATGAGAGGAAGAAAGGAATGAAAGAAGAAGGTTAAGAAAGAGAGAGAGAGAGAGAGAGAGAGAGAGAGAGAGGAGAGAGAGAGAGAGAGAGAGAGAGAGAGAGAGAGAGAGAGAGAGAGAGAGAGAGAGAGAGAGTAACCCCCCCTCCCCCCCACAGAGGATCCAGCTACTGTACCGTCCCACACTCCTACAACAAGTGAGGGGAACAGACTCCTTCCACTCCCACTCCGAGGACCTGGAGGGCGAGGAGGAGGTGGGGGAGGACTCGGAGGGCAGCCAAACCCCCCGCCCCTACAGCGACCCCCCACCTAAGTACACCCCGCCACCCTCCTACTCCACGGCAACGGGGGTCAGGTGAGGTCTTTTTTTTATTTATCAGAATTTTTTTTTTTTAGGTCAAGTGAGAATTTTTTTTTTTAGGATTTTTTTTTTTTTTTAGATAATTTTTTTTTTTTTTTTAGGTTGCGAATTTTTTTTTAGGTCAGGTGAAAAATAAAAAAAATTGAAAAAAGGTCGGGTGAGAAATTGTTATTATTTTTAAGTAAGTAAGTTATAGGCTACATGTACTCTGTTTATTTCTACTCCCTCACAGCAGGTCAGGATATTTTCACACCCTAAAGTCACCTTGTTGTCCTCAGGTTCGCCAAGCTCGTCAACGCCAGCGTCCGCCACAGCATGAGACGTCTACGCAACACCCTACGTCCCACCACCACCACCACCCCCACCACACAAGCCGAGGACCCACCACAAAGAGACCCAGAAACCGGCACCACACCCACACCCAACACCCCATACATCCCCCCTCCCGATTACGTTCCCTCCCCACCACAATACTCCACGCTAGACCCCTTACGTCGACAGCAGGCGTTAGCGGCACTTAACACTGCCGCGTCACCCCCCCTAGTGCCTGCGTCAAGGTGGGGGAGGAGGGGGGAAGCGCACACCCTCCCCACACCCCTCCCTCCCCTCTAGAACGCTCGTCCAGCTTACGTCGGAGTGGGTTTAGGCGTAGTTTAGCGAGTGGCGTCCGTCGAAGCGCTCGGAGAATCGCCGCTAGTTTAGGTATGAGGGGAGGTGAGGATGGGTCGTGGCTTGTGGTAGGGGGGGAGGGGGGGGCAGCAGGGGGGGCAGGGGGGCAGACACAGCCTTATGTCTACACAAACATGGAGCTGCTCTCGCACTCCCACGCATGACCGGCCAGTGTTTACATCAGAGCATAGAAGGTAAACATAAGATAGAGAAGATAGGAAGGGGCAAGCAAGATAGCCCTACACACACCCTAAGAAAAGTTACCTTCAGAAAAAGAATACGATAGGAAGGGTCAAGAAAATTAGCTCACACACCAAACAAGAACGTAAGAAAGTAAGGAAGCTACAAGAGGCCGCGAGATCTATACGTGGTAGTTCCTGTGAATGATGTGTGGCTGGGTTTTTCATCTCTCTCTCTCTCTCTCCTCTCTCTCTCCTTCCCACCCGAGAGGCTTACGTGTCACAGAGGTCATCTTAAAACGGTGACCTATGTCTGTTTAAAAGGTCATTCCTCAACCTACTCCAATCTTATAAGAACATAAGAAAATAAGGAAGCTACAAGAGGCCATAAAGAAAGCTACAAGAGGCCATAAAGAAAGCTACAAGAGGCCATAAAGAAAGCTACAAGAGGCCATAAAGGGAGCTACAAGAGGCCGTTATCATCTTAAAAATCTACTAAAAAAATCTTATCAGGTCGTCTTAAGGTGACCTGTGACCTCTCTGTTTAAAGGTTCCTGAGGTTGGCTTGACCCTTGACACACTAAAATGTTCCCAAGGTCACATTATAACCACGTCTAGAAAACACTCCTCGGCAAGGCAGATGAAGTAAGATGGGCACTCGCTAAGCTGTACATGGCCTCGGTGCTCATCTCCGTAGCATTAGCCCTTGAGCCTGTGGTACCCCGGGACACAGGGCTAGTGTGACACCCGGGTTACCACAGTTACCTTCCCCAGGTTTCCCCAGGTACCCATTTATCGACAATACCCGAAAGGAAGGATGAACAGCTGGGTGGGCTGGCCGCCAACTTGCCCTGGCCGGGATTCGAACCAGGCCCGGGGATTTGTAGGTAGACGCACCAACCACTACACCACGGAGGCGATGCAAGGCAGAGGGCAATGTGTTAATGTGTAATAGAAGTGTATTGTGTAAATTGTTCAGTCAGTTCGTACACAAGTTGTTTCGTACACCAGTAGATTCGTACACAAAAAAGTTGTAAAAAGTTGTTTCGTAGTCTATATGAAACCATAGTCGTTTCGTACACTCAGCTCCGAGTTGAACTTGACCACTAGAGTTACGAAATGAACCAGATATGTACGAAAAAACTCAAAATCAGTGTACGAGACGACTAACAAAACCTGGGTACGAAACAACTTGTGTACGAAACTCCCTGTAACCATTCCTATATGTGCAGCACCTTTTGTAGGGTTCAATATGGATTTGTTTGCTTGTGTGACATAGATATCTTGTGTGTGAAGCAATGTTGTCTGTTTGCAAAGGATCCACCGAACCATTACTTGTGGCAGAGGAATATTTCTTTGAAGTCTAATGTGCACAAAAGTCTACCATCACACCACTATAGTCACCACTGCACTAATGTCGCCAGGCTCTAAATATTACCAATGTTAGCATCACTACAGCCATGTATGTGTCACTAAAGAGGCATGCACAGTAGTTTATATGATGTACCTGTCTTCAGTGGCACATACATAAAGTAGTAGTAGTAGTAGTAGTAGTAGAAGAGGCAAGCACAGTAGTTTATATTATGTACCTGTCTTCAGTGGCACATACATAAAGTAGTAGTAGTAGTAGTAGTAGAAGAGACATGCACAGTAGTTTATATGATGTACCTGTCTTCAGTGGCACATACATAAAGTAGTAGTAGTAGTAGTAGTAGTAGAAGAGACATGCACAGTAGTTTATATGATGTACCTGTCTTCAGTGGCACATACAAGGCTGTAGTGATGCTAAAATGTGTAATATATGCATGGAGACATTAGTGCAGTGGCGACTATAGTGTTGTTGACGGTACAGCTGTAGGAAAATGTGATTAATTGTGCAGAGTAATTTTTATATGGGTGATTTTGACCAAAGTGACTTAGTAAGGGACCCACCACGCCTTCATTGGGGAGGCAACACTTACAGGTGCTATGTTCTCTAAGCCTTGAGTGCAGGGAACACTGTACAACCCTAACCTTACATGAATACACATAACAAAATAAGGAAGCTACAAGAGGCTGGGAGACATACACGTGGTAGTTACTGTTCAGGCCGCGTGACACCAACACTTTCTCCGGCGTCTTTTGGTATTTTGCTACTAAAAGATGCCCGTAGTGATGGCACAAAAATACACGTTCGTCACTCGGCGTTTCGGCTACGAGCATCTTCTTGCATGATGCGTAAGTCTTGAAATGAAGAATACGATTAAATTGAATGCGATTGAAGTCTTCTTGCACGATCCATAATGTTAGTTTTGGTGGCGTGTCCCGGAAGATGCTCGTAGCCGAAACGCTGGGTGACGAACGCACATTTTTTTGTCACCACTACGGGCATCTCTTGGTCGGTATTGGTATATAGGGCATCAATTAAACAAATTGAACCTAACCTAACCTAACCTACACCTAACCTAACCTAACCTAACCTAACCTAACCCAACCTAACCTTTACCTACACCTAACCTTTACCTACACCTAACCTACACCTAACCTAACCTAACCTACACCTAACCTAACCTTTACCTAACCTCACCTAACCTAACCTAACCTAACCACTACAGGCATCTATTGGTAGCAAAATACCATAAGACGCTACAAAAAGTGTCCACACGGCCTTTACTTAACACTACCTACATCCACCTTTCATCCCTCCCCATCCATGAAATTATCCAGCCTCCTTTTTAAACTCCCTAATGACGCAAGGGGACCAGACTGGCACATTCCAACTCTTATTGTCTTTTCCACTGTTCCTTTTTGGTGCTCAGTGCACGCTTAGGCATTAATATTTATAGTGTACATATGGACTGTGATTATGTATGTACTTGTACTTTAATATTTACCTGGTGTACAGATAACTGGCCACTTCCGTATTATTTCCCTCACCGTATAGGATGACTCCTCCCTCACCGTATAGGATGACTCCTCCCTCACAACCTTCCTAACACTCTCACAACGTTCCTAACACCTCTCCCTCCCTCACAACCTTCCTAACACCTTCTCCCTCCCTCACAACCTTCCTAACACTCTCATAACCTTCCTAACACACTCTCCCTCCCTCACAACGTTCCTAACACCCTCCCCCTCCCTCACAACGTTCCTAACACCCTCTCTCTCCCTCACTACGTTCCTAACTCCCTCTCCCTCCCTCACAACGTTCCTAACACCCTCTCCCTCCCTCACAACGTTCCTAACACCCTCTCTCTCCCTCACTACGTTCCTAACTCCCTCTCCCTCCCTCACAACGTTCCTAACACCCTCTCCCTCCCTCACAACGTTCCTAACACCCTCCCCCTCCCTCACAACCTTCCTAACACCATCACAACGTTCCTAACACCCTCTCCCTCAATCACAACGTTCCTAACACCCTCTCTCTCAATCACAACGTTCCTAACTCCCTCTCCCTCCCTCACAACGTTCCTAACTCCCTCTCCCTCCCTCACAACGTTCCTAACACCCTCTCCCTCCTTCACAACGTTCCTAACACCCACTCCCTCCCTCATAACCTTCCTAACACCCTCTCCCTCCCTCACAACCTTCCTAACACCATCACAACGTTCCTAACACCCTCTCCCTCCCTCACAACGTTCCTAACACCCTCTCCTTCCCTCACAACGTTCCTAACACCCTCTCCCTCCCTCACAACGTTCCTAACACCCTCTCCCTCCCTCACAACGTTCCTAACACCCTCTCCCTCCCTCACAACCTTCCTAACACCCTCTCCCTCCCTCACAATGTTCCTAACACCCTCTCCCTCCCTCATAACCTTCCTAACACCCTCTCCCTCCCTCATAACCTTCCTAACACCTTCTCACAACCTTCCTAACACAAGCAGGAGTGTTTTCATGTTCCTTTCTCCTCCTCATTCCGTAACCAAATAAATACTTGTGCAATGATATGTGTGTGTTCCTGCTTCCCAGCTGCTCACACGTGCCAGCTGGGTCTGTGGGCCAGCTGACTGTGCTGCAGCTGGTACAGGAATTAATAAAGACAAGAAAAGGATCACGGTTATTTTTTTTGGGGTGTGACAGTTTGCAGGGTTTTTTCAGTGTTCGTGTCTCTCGCTGCCTGTGTGTGTAGTGTCCTTGCTGCAATGACACCACACTGTATAAGGCAAGGTAAAGACGGGGCATACACATGGCCTCGGTGCTCATCTCCGTAGCATTAGCCCTTGAGCCTGTGGTACCCCGGGACACAGGGCTAGTGTGACACCCGGGTTACCACAGTTACCTTCCCCAGGTTTCCCCAGGTACCCATTTATCAACCATCCCAGAAAGGAAGGATGAACAGTTGGGTGGGCTGGACGCCGACTTGCCCTGGCCGGGATTCGAACCAGGGCCCGGAGATTTGTAGCCAGGCACGCTAACCACTAAACCACGGAGGCGACACTGTACGGTATGGTGCTAATTGTTCATTCCCGATAGATTCCCTCACACTGTATTGGTCTGCTATCAATTACAGTGGTGGTGGTGGTGGTGGACAGATCAAAAGTTCCTACCGTAGATAACAGTATAGTCGCCAGTCACTTGCCACTGCACTAATGTCGCCAGGCACAATATATTACGAATTTTAGCATCACTACAGACTTTGATGTGCCACTGAAGACATGTAGTGTGATGTACATAATATAAACTACTGTGCATGTCTCTTCAGTGGCACATACAAGTCTGTAGTGATGCTATAATTCGTAATATATTGTGCCTGGCGACATTAGTGCAGTGGCGAGTGACTGGCGACTATAGTGTTATGTACGGTAGATAACGTTGAACATACCATTAACAGAATATTATGACTATGCTCCTTTAGAGTATTATGACAGTAGGGGAGAGCGGGGCAGGTTGCATCGAGGGTAGGTTGCATCATTGCCTCTAACTCGCATTAACTTTTTATTATTATTATTATTGTTGTTGTTGTTGTAGTAGTAGTAGTTTATAGTAGTAGTAGTTTATAGTAGTAGTAGTTTATAGTAGTAGTAGTAGTTTATAGTAGTAGTAGTAGTAGTTTATAGTAGTAGTAGTAGTAGTAGTTTATAGTAGTAGTAGTAGTAGTAGTTTGTAGTAGTAGTAGTTTATACTGTAGTAGTAGTAGTAGTATTAAGACGATGTACGTGTGATAACATGCGAGTTAGAGGCAATGATGCAACCTACCCTCGATGCAACCTGCCCCGCTCTGCCCTACACTGAGCCTCTACTTGTGAGAGGACCAAGAGTGCCACCCCTCAACTCGGCACTTCAAGGGGAGAATGGAGGAAAGATTGAGAAACACTTTAAATAGAAACAACTGTATATATATCTATGTACACTTAGTTTGTACAGCTCTTAGACGACGGCATTATATCTGCGGGTAAAATAAAAAGGCTACCATTAACCCCTTCACGCCCAGATCTTTCCTTTGCTATAAAAGATCGTCTGTTGTTAGCCATATAATTACAAAGAGTAAGTTAATATTCCAAATTAGTTAGTGGACAAGGATACGAAACAGGTCATAGCTATAAAGTGTTACATATATTCACTAAAAATCGTCTAATGGTAGTTATATTACAATGGAAATTACGTTCTGGGCCTCAAAGGGCTCAGAACAAATGGCCTCAAAGGGGTTAACCTGCAGACAAAATAAACTGTCTACCCTTAAATACAGGATGAGGGAGGCGGCTGTGTAGGGCGAGGGGAGGCAAACGAGGGATGCTACAGTACCCTAGGAGGTCAGGTCAGGTTAGGTCAGCCCTTCGCCGCCTCCTCTTGCTCTGCTCTCTCCTTCTTGTTCAGGCCGGTGCTCCGATACTCACGCCGCTCCGATAGGAACTCTTCGGTGCATCGCTTCTGCAAGGGTGAAAGATACACATGATTGCCTCATAACATTAACCCTTCACGCCCAGATCTTTCCTTGGCTATAAAAAATTGTCTGTTGTCGAGCCATAAAATTAGGAAAAGTAACTGAATATACCAAATTAGTTACCGTAGATAACAGTGAAGTCGCCAGTTCAACGTTTCTTTGTTATTTACAGACGTGTGGTGGCGTTAATACTTACATTTGTACATCCATGATTTCAGGAAAGTTAGAAGGGTCTATCTGGAAAGTCTGTGTCATTTTGTGTCTTCATCTGTGTCATATTAGGGCTATAAATGAACAAATGACAAAAATAAAACCGAGTGGCGACCTCACTATACCTACTACAGTAAAGTCACCAGCTAGTATTTTAACCCAACAGTTGAGTCGCCACTCTGGGGAATTCAGGGAAATTAGAGGTAAAGTAAAACAAGTCTCTATATATATTAGCTGCGGAAGATGCTTGGATATATAAAAATTCCTCTGCCAACGTGAAAATAAATTCTATTCAAGTTTGAAAGATCTGGCAAGTCTGTGTCCTGTCGCCCGAAAGGTGATCAGCTGCTGTCTGTCGTCGCGCGAAGAAAAACGTGAGAAGCAAAATGTGCAACAGTTATACTTGCAGCTACAAAGCATAAAACAACGCTGAAACAGGGTAGATTATACAGTCATGATATAAACTACTGTGTATTATCTCCAGTGGCACATAAAAATCAGTAGTGATGCTATAATTCGTAATATTTGGCGCCTGGCGACTTCACTGCAGGTGGCGACTTCACTGTTATCTACGGTAGTGGACAAGGATACTAAACGGGTCATAGCTATAAAATATTGCTTATAGTCACTTAAAATTGTCTAATGGCACCCAAATTACAATGGCAATTACGTTCTGGGTCTCAAGGGGTTAATATTATTCATTCCTCAGTACCTATCTTATGTTTATTCTTAATATTTCTCATGCTTCAGTATCGTCAGTTTATTCTTAATTGTAGTTTTTCTTTCAATGTATGCCGTAAAAATTGCTAACCGAACCGAAATAACTTCAAATAAATCAATACCAAGGGTGCAAGATATACATGATTGCCGGATAACATTTTAAATTCTTCTGTATATTAACTTTATTCTTAATTTAGAACATAAGAGAGACTAGAGGACAAGAGAGAGGGGGAGGCAGTGGTTAGCGTCTAGAGTGGCGTGCTCGGTGACCCAAGTTCGATCTCGAGTGAGACCCATAAATCTTATCACTTAAAACCTTTCTGCACTGTCGAGTGGCCTAAGAACACCCACATGCTGCCCATTAACTCTGCCTTGGATTGCGAGTGCATCGGAGGACACAGGGGGGCGGCATGAGCCTCTAATCACAGGCGTCACTATAACAATCCTGCCTGCGCCACCACGGGCGAGGGCCTACCATCACAGCCCTCAAGTGAACCTCCAGGGCCAACCATCACAGCCCTCAAGTGAACCTCCAGGGCCGACCATCACAGCCCTCAAGTGAACCTCCAGGGCCAACCATCACAGCCCTCAAGTGAACCTCCAGGGCCAACCATCACAGCCCTCAAGTGAACCTCCAGGGCCAACCATCACAGCCCTCAAGTGAACCTCCAGGGCCAACCATCACAGCCCTCAAGTGAACCTCCAGGGCGGACCATCACAGCCCTCAAGTGAACCTCCAGGGCCAACCATCACAGCCCTCAAGTGAACCTCCAGGGCCAACCATCACAGCCCTCAAGTGAACCTCCAGGGCCAACCATCACAGCCCTCAAGTGAACCTCCAGGGCCAACCATCACAGCCCTCAAGTGAACCTCCAGGGCCAACCATCACAGCCCTCAAGTGAACCTCCAGGGCCAACCATCACAGCCCTCAAGTGAACCTCCAGGGCCAACCATCACAGCCCTCAAGTGAACCTCCAGGGCCAACCATCACAGCCCTCAAGTGAACCTCCAAGGCCAACCATCACAGCCCTCAAGTGAACCTCCAGGGCCAACCATCACAGCCCTCAAGTGAACCTCCAGGGCCAACCATCACAGCCCTCAAGTGAACCTCCAGGGCCAACCATCACAGCCCTCAAGTGAACCTCCAGGGCCAACCATCACAGCCCTCAAGTGAACCTCCAGGGCCTGCCAACCATCACAGCCCTCAAGTGAACCTCCAGGGCCTGCCATCCCACCCCTGGAGCTCACGGCCTACACGCGCTATAGCCACAAATGTTTAAAAAAATAATAATACAAAATAGGGAAGCTACAAGAGGCTAAGAGACCTACACGTGGTAGTTCTTGTGGTTTTTCTTTGAATGTGCGGCGTAAAAATTGCAAACCGAAACTTCATATTTACTTCTCTATACATGTTGCACTTATCTGCCATAGTTTTTTTAGTTATTGAAAAAAACGTGATTTAAAAAGAAATCAATGTATACCCCTTGCAAAATCTCCAATATTTTTTGAAAAATAGATTTGCTTGAAAATTAGTTCCTAGCAGTTATCGGGCATGCTGAACACGAATCATGAGTCAGTTTTCAGTTACAATGATTAGAAGTCCCTATTTCAGCCAATTCACAATGACATGATACTTCCAGATATTCCTTAAAAATCACAAATTTGACAAAACTTACTACAAGACATAACAATATGACAGGCATTGCTAGATTAATCATTACTTCAATGCAACGATCAGTATTAGTATTTTCAGTATTAGTATTAGTATTATTAATCCCTATTTGAGCCACCCATGCGATTGTCAAAGTACTTATAAAAACCTAGGAATACTATAGCAATCCTGTGGGACTTCTAATGCCCTCCTATGACTCCTGTAGGATGCGTGGAGGAGCGAAGAGGCCCTCCGGTACTCCGTAATGTAGTGGTTAGCACACTCGGCTCACAACCGAGAAGTCCCGGGTTCGATCACCGGGCGGAGCGAAGATAGATGGGTGGTCTTCTTAAAACCCGAGCCCCTGTCCACCCAGCAGTGAATGGGTACCGGGTGTTAGCCGGGGGTTTGTGACCCGCCTCCCGGGGTGTAGCTTTCGGCCACACTAAGTACTATGGATGAATGATAAAATGTTGATATGGAGACGGCACCATATGAGTGTAGCTCAGACCCTGTAAAATACAAGTAGATGAATAGAACTAGATGAATACACACACACACACACACCTTGAAATCCTCGTCCTTGTACCACAGTCCGAGGCAGTCCTTGAGCAGTGTGTTCTGTTGGCGGCACTTCACCACCATGGCAATGCCGGATGCCTTGCAGCACTGCGTGAAGGCTGGGAGGGAAGGAAGGCACAGCAACACACCACAGAAGAAAGAAAGAAAGAAGAAAGATCATGTATAAAATAATAATAATAATAATAAGAAGAAACATGATTGCCTGATAACATTTTTAATTCTTCTGTAACTTAACTTTATTCTTAATTGTATCTTTCAATACTAAACAAAAAATGACATCATAGCATAAAATAATGTCCCAATTGAGGCACCTTACAATACATGCATCAATTTAGGGAAAATCATCTAAATATATATACACTTATACAGGCTCCAACGAGAGAGCAAAAGAAAATACTACCCAAACACCCGAGCAGCAGACTCACCCTCCACCTGCTCCGTACACTTCTCCTTGCGTGCCAGGTCCCTCATCCTCTTGGGGATACACACCTCCTTCTCCACCACCCTCAGCGTCCTGTCCTCGGGGTGACCTGGGTGGGGGGAGAGGTCAGGTTAGGTTAGGTTTCATTAAAACCTATAAGACCCTGACTAATTTTTCCAGGCCAAGTTTTAGTGTTTTTTCTGATGGAGATTCAGTGTTTTTAATGGAAACGGCGCCATAACATTCGGTGATTTTTTTTTTTTTAACCTATGGGTTTGCGCAAAATAAAACTATCTCCATTAGAAAAAGCGGTAAATTTCCAGATGAACACCGAACTCACTTTGGTGGACGAAACTATTTTTTTCTGGTGTGTTTTTGTGTGTTTTGAATGAATCTGCTGACCCTTTCTGTCGCAAATATTTTTTTTTTTTTTTTTGCAGAAATGACAAAAATAAATAAAAAAATTGAACCTAAACCTAACCTTACCTATACCTAACCTAACCTTTCTTTACCTAACTATATATATATAAAAAATAAAAATAAAAAAAAAAAATAAAAAAATTGCGACTGAAACGGTCAGCAGATTCATTCAAAACACATAAAAACTCACCAGAAAAAAATAGTTTCGTCCACCAAAGTGAGTTCGGTGTTCATCTGGAATAATACCGATAAAGCACCTATTGTAGGCCAGGAAAAAATAGTCGGTCTCTGAAAACGACCGCGAAGTCCTCGTCCATTATAACCAAAGAAATAGGGAAAAACTGGTCCACAAATAGGGTGGTAAATTATTGGAATGGACTCAAGTCATGGGGTGGTCAGTGCGGAGTCAATAGGGAGCTTTAAAAGGACGCTAGACAGTGTTATGGAACCCAGCCACCGACCCAACACACACACATACATGTTCTCTGATATCCTCTGATCGTTCACCGTCCCCCTTGATCAACACACCCCAGGGACACCTCACAGTGGTCACCGCGCCCCTAGACACTCACCCAGGCCATGGGGACCACCACGGTTGCGATAAACGGCCCCCTGTTCCTCCTCATCGGCGGCCATGATTCAGGTTGCGACTCTAAATACCCAGAATTCCCAAGACTGCTCCCGAAAAAATCCCAAGATAGACACAAATATCCCAAGGTCTTTAAATAAACATTGAAACGAACCTTAAACACGGTACATATGCTTACTTTGAGATAATACTTGAATAATCCCAAAAAATCCCAAGATAGACAAAAAATATTCCAAGGTCATGGCCAAAATCCCAAGATATTGGAAAAAAACCCAAGGAATGGCATCTCTTGTTATTGTTGATGTTATGTCTCCTTAGCCCGTCTCTCTCTAAGAACTGTCGCGCCCTTAGCTGTTCTGCCTTCCCTCACCATCCTGTCACGCCCCTCACACACCCACTAATAAGAACATCAGAACATAAGGAAGCTACAAGAGGCTGGGAGACCTACACGTGGTAGTTCCTGTTACTTAACACTACCTACATCCACCTTTCATCCCCATTCATAACACTGTCCAGCCTCCTTTTAAAACTCCCTAATGACTCCACACTAACTACCTGTCTACTGAGTCCATGCCAATCATTTACCACCCTATTTGTGAACCAGTTTCTCCCTAATTCTTTATTAAATAAGGTATCCTAGTGAACCTGTACAAAACCTGTATTATGTATGAGTGAGGCGAGGGAGGAATGCGCGCGCAGCTGTTGTGCGAAATATTGTCAGTGCGAAATCCTGTAGACCCTCCATTTATCGCTTTTATATCACGGGTTTTACAGGTTAACTGCTGCCCTGATACACGTTACAGGCAACATCGAGTCACTAGCTTCCCATGAGAACACTTACAAGTAATAACAAATACTCAAAAGCTTAAAATATCCACGTCAAAAAGTCAGGCTGTGGGAACAGGAGTATGGTTTTTATCATGTATTATTTTATTAACTATTATTACTTGTAAGTGTTCTCATGGGAAGCTAGTGACTCGATGTTGCCTGTAACGTGTATCAGGGCAGCAGTTAAGCTATAAAACTAATGAAATAAGAGCGATGAATGGATTGGTGTACAGGATTTCGCGCGTTGACAATATTTCGCACAACAGCCTTTTTACTCAAGACCGCGGGAGGACGCAAAGTTGTTGTGGTGTGGCATACGTGGTGTTATAGCGTTTTAAACCTTCCTAACTCGCTCTCATGGCATCCCGCAGTGTTCCTAAGGGTATGGGGGCCATGCGGGGTGTGCATAAAGCAAGTTTGGAGGAGTTAGTGGTGTGTGGAGGGACGGGAATGTCCTATGACGCGAATACTGTAGACTTTGCTATCGGCAGCGGCAGAAGTTACGACAGCACGTTAATTAAGCTGACTGCTAAGCTGGACGCGTGTCTTATGCTTTTAAACCGCCACCTGAGCCTCGATAACTTCACGGTGGACGCTGTGGTGGCGCAGGAGGACCAGGAACAAGGAAGAAAAGGAGTACTGAGCTTCCTACAAGACCGTGTACTGGGAAGCAATGTTAAGGATGAAGAGGAAATCGTGACCTCGGTCTTAACGGAAGCTTGGATGGCATGTCAGGTCAAAGGTTACGATGGCCTACATGTCATCGCTAAAGTGACCCCTGATACCATGCCAGACACAAATTGCAGGAAGAGATACACGCCAGGACAGTATGGGGAGGCCCTGCTGCATGGTTACGCGCTACTACATGTTCCAGCACCACGTGAACATGTTTGAACGTGACGCGCTGAGCCTGTGGGGCGGGGGCGGCGGCGGCTGTGTTGAACCCGTGGGCGTGTGTGTCCTGGTGCTGGCGTGGCGCTTCTCAGGTGAGTGTGGGTGTGTGCGTGTGTGGGGGGTTGGGTGTGGGTGGGGGTGGATGTGTGTGTGTCTGACCTAAAGAGCGAACGCGCAGTTCTCGTCCACTATAACGGCGTCAGTCCCGTACCGCCGCGGCCACGGGTACGGCGCGGGCCACAGTGGTCCATAGAAGCTAATCTCGGGCACGCGGGATTCGAACCTAGGATCAGTGCATCAAGGTATACCCTGGGTACGTCCCTGGGTATTCAGCGGGAGACACTTAGCGAAAACACTGTCAAAATATTCCATTTACCGGCATATACTTACCGGTAAATATATACTATTTTACCGGGTATATTTATCCCTAACAATACTATTAGTATCACTAATATGCCATAAATAAGGTATTTAAGGGTAAATCTCATCTTATTTCCCATTAAATAAGTCTATATCTTGGGTATCAACAACAAACATGGCCACCTAGTTGGTTCAGGAACGCTGATTGGCTGAGAGATGTAGCCAGGTCTCTGATTGGCTCTGGGCTCGCAGCCAGGTTACGAGGTGCCAATTACGAACTTTAAAACGAATAATAACTTTTTTATTCGTGCACCGCTATAGGATTGCATAGCCTTATTGAAAACCCCCAGTTTTTTATGACTTTCCATAAAAAGACTCAGAGTTTAAGGCCTTCGTAAAAGAAATATGACTCAATCAGTTAGTAATAGGTACCGTACAATTTACCGATAATTTGTTGATAAATATTTTCTGACACTAATATAGGGGGATTTTTGTGTTTTAATATATTTCAATATTTCCGCATCGTTTTATGTATTAATCACGCGCCTGGTGGCTCTATTTTTTTTTTTTGTCTTGACTCAGTGGTTGAAAGGGTCAAATTATCGAAAAAACAAAAGATGTTTTGCTCCTGGGCTTCAACACTGAACTAGGATCTGTTACTGCTTATAAGATACACACATCATATACTATTTGCTCATATTTTTTTCACTAATTATAAGGGCTTTGTTAAAAAGTCAATTTTTGTTGTGGTGAATTTGAGGTTTTTTCGGGTATCTTTTGAAACCCAATATTTCATTAATTCTTCGTTATTTCATTGTTTTTTTAGGCTTATTGAGTCCTATTTATCATTATTTTACTTTATCCGAGTTGTTTATTCATTATTTGATGTTTTTGATTAATGTAGGGAATAGTTGTACCCTCGAGTTGGATGTCAAGATCAAGAGCAGCTCTGATCAAGTCCTGTTGATGACGTCACAACGTCCATATTGGCACTTTATCCTTATTCTTACATTTATACCTCAATTTACGGGTTTCCGTGCAATATTCAAGGCTATGTAAGGGGTAAGAAAGGGTGTGGGGCTGTATTGCATGATATAATACCCAAGCAGAGGCAATATATGCACGTTAAATGAGTAAAAATGGGGTATTTCTGTGTTCAAAACTTTCCGCTATTATGAAAACAAGCCTTTTATTTATATTCTAATAGATTTTGATGTGTTTGTGTCCTCACTAATAACTTCTTGGTCTAAATCACCCTGTTTTTCATAAGGGGGCGAGGGCCGGGAGGCGTAGTGCAAAAAACAAGGGGGGAAGGGGGGCTAAGAGAGTATGGAAGTATTATTAATATTGTACCATATAAACTATGGTGGAATGAAGTAGTAGACTACATACCGTAGATAACACCTTAGTCGCCACCTGCCCTAATGTCGCCAGATGCCATATATTACGAATTATAGCATCACTACTGATTTTCATGTGCCACTGAAGATGATACACAGTAGTTTATATTATCATGACTGTACAGGTTGAAGTTCCCAAACTCGGCAACCTCGGGACCAGCGCCGAGCCGATTAATGGAATTTTCCGACTTTTAGAACGTAGATATATTAAGGGGAAAAAAAGCATGACAAAATAACAAAATCACACAAAATAACTGTGTACACAACTCTACAGTCACAACACCACTGAACAATAACAACAAACAATCGGCGGGAGAACCAAGCGGCCTAGTGTGGTGGCACTAGCGGCCGACCGAACTACGCGCCGGGTTTTGGGTGTTCTGCCGGGTTTTGGAAAATCCGGAACCATAGCCGAGTTTTGGGTGTTGCCGAGTCTTGGGATGCCGAGTTTGGGAACTTTAACCTGTATAATCTACCCTGTTTCAGTGTTGTAATATGCCCTTACAATAACGGTTACAGGGAGTTTCATACACAAGTTGTTTCGTACCCAGGTTTTATTAGTTGTTTCGTAAATGATTTTGAGTTTTTTCGTACATACCTGGTGTCGTATCGTAACTCTAGTAGTCAAGTTCAACTCTGAGCTGAGTGTACGAAACGACTATGGTTTCATATAGACTACGAAACAACTTATTGGCGTACGAATCTACTGGTGTACGAAACAACTTGTGTACGAACTGACTGCACCCCTTTATAAGTATATATTTCCCTGATTTCTTAGGCCTACGTAAATTTTTTTCTTACAGTATGTGTGTCAGTATTGTTATATTCAGTAAGGTAAAGAAAATAATAGGCTGAACAAATGAGGCGCTTATTTCAGAAAGTCAATAAGCGCCATCAATAATAAACTAAGAAAATGGCTTCAAAATGTTTCAATGTTCAAAAGATAGGACATTTTGAACATTGAAACAGTTTGAAGCCATTTTCTTAGTGTTTTATTGATGGCGTTTATCGACTTTCTGAAATAAGCGCCTCAAATAATGGTGCGCAAAGTGACGTAACATGAATTGGTTGTTTTTTTCAGGAGGACTCGGTTACCG
Source organism: Chionoecetes opilio (assembly GCA_016584305.1). Lineage (NCBI taxonomy): Eukaryota > Metazoa > Arthropoda > Malacostraca > Decapoda > Majidae > Chionoecetes > Chionoecetes opilio. The sequence continues at coordinate 59,204 of JACEEZ010008815.1, read as the reverse complement.
GTCGCTACCACACTACCACACCTCAACCACCTCCTCCTCAACCACCACCACCACCACCACACCACCACAGAAGGGCCGCAAGAGACCCTCCGCGGCTCAGATCATGGATGAAAGAGAAAGGTGAGACTGAGACGTCCTTAACTTTGGCCGCTCGGATGACTGAACGGTTACAGGGAGTTTCGTACCCAAGTTTTGTTAGTTTCGATAGAATAACCCTGTTTTTGGTATTATTTCGATAGAATAACCCTGTTTTTGGTATTATTTCGATAGAATAACCCTGTTTTTGGTATTATTTCGATAGAATAACCCTGTTTTTGGTATTATTTCGATAGAATAACCCTGTTTTTGGTATTATTTCGATAGAATAACCCTGTTTTTGGTATTATTTCGATAGAATAACCCTGTTTTTTACCTCCGCCAACGAAGTTGGAGGGGTTATGTTTTCACCCCGATCTGTCTGTCTGTCTGTCTGTCTGTTTGTTAGTGTACAGGATTTCTCGAAAAGTTACGAATAGATTTGGACCAATCTCGGTATACCAAGTCTATTTGGTATAAGGAAGAACTGATTTAATTTTGTATTAAATCTATTGACAACTGTTGCCATGGCAACCAATTGATGAAATATTCGGCCGGAGGTATGCGCTCTACTGAGTGCATATATATATATATATATATATTTATTTTTTTTAACTTTTTTATATTCGGGCGGAGGTATGCGCTCTACTGAGTGCCCCCCCCCTAGTTTTCCCCTGTTTTTGGTATTATTTCAATATATTAACCCTGTTTTTCCCCTGTTTTTCCCCTTACACAGTCCCATCACCCCTGCCAGGAAGAAGGCGAGAGTGGGTGGCAGGCGCTCGATGATACCCTTACCAGTGACGGCCATGGCTACCGAGGAGGAGGAGGAAGACATGGAGGAGGAGGAGGAGGAGGAAGAAATAGAGGAGGAGGAAGTAGAGGAGGAGGAGGTAACATTTAAACCGGGCAATCACAGATCTAAGCTTCCTGACGTGTGGTACAGCCCTGTAGGTATTTTGATTTGTCATTTAATATATTATTATTGACGCCTTAATGCACGTTGAGGGGAGAGCGGGGCAGGTTGCATCGAGGGCAGGTTGTTGCATCATTGCCTCTAACTCGCATGAACTTTTTATTATTATTATTATTGTTGTAGTTGCAGTAGTAGTAGTAGTTTATAGTAGTAGTAGTAGTAGTTTGTAGTAGTAGTTTATAGTAGTAGTAGTAGTAGTAGTAGTAGTTTATATGTATAGTAGTAGTAGTATAGTTATGTAGTAGTAGTAGTTTTAGTAGTAGTAGTGTTTAAGTAGTAGTAGTTTTAGTAGTAGTAGTAGTAGTTTAGTAGTAGTAGTAGTAGTAGTTTATAGTAGTAGTAGTAGTATGTTTATAGTAGTAGTAGTAGTAGTAGTTATATAGTAGTTATAAATAGTAGATTAGTAGTAGTTTAGTAGTAGTAGTAGTAGTTTAGTAGTTGTAGTAGTAGTTATAGTAGTTTAGTAGTATAGTAGTAGTATAGTAGTTTAGTAGTAGTAGTAGTAGTAGTTATAGTAGTTGTATGTAGTAGTGTTATAGTAGTAGTATAGTAGTAGTAGTTTATAGTAGTAGTTAGTTAGTTATAAGTATGTAGTAGTAGTTTATAGTAGTAGTAGTAGTAGATTTATAAGTAGTAGAGTAGTAGTAGTTAGTTAGTAGTAGTAGTTATAGTAGTAGTAGTAGTATAGTTTAGTAGTGTAGTTAGTAGTAGTTTAGTATATAGTAGTTATAGTAGTAGTAGTAGTAGTAGATAGTAGTAGTTTTTATAGTAGTAGTAGTTAGTAGTAGTTTAGTAGTAGTTTAGTAGTAGTAGTAGTAGTAGTAGTTTAGTATATAGTTTAGTAGTAGTAGTTATAGTAGTTTATAGTAGTAGTAGTAGTAGTAAGTAGTTATAGTATATATATTAAGAGAGAGTATGTTGTAGAAGTTTATAGTATATGTAGTTATGTTAGAAGTAGTAGTAGTATTTTATAATTTAGTAGTAGTATGTTTATAGTAGTAGTGTAGTAGTAGTTATAGTAGTATAGTAGTTTAATAGTAGTAGTTTAGTATTATAGTGTATAGTAGTTTATAGTAGTAGTAGTAGTTTATAGTAGTAGTAGTAGTAGTAGTAGTAGTAGTAGTAGTATTAAGACGATGTACGTGTGATAACATGAGAGTTAGAGGCAATGATGCAACCTGCCCTCGATGCAACCTGCCCCGCTCTCCCCTGCCTTGGTTAAAATAGTATCCTGATTATTTTATTACTTATATTTGCTACATAACCTTTCCTAAACCTTCAGTCTTAACCCCTTGAGACCCAGAACGTAATTTCCATTGTAATTTGGGTACCATTAGACTATTTTTAGTGACTATAAACAATATTTTAATAGATATAACCTGTTTAGTATCCTTCTCGACTAGCTAATTTGGTATATTCAGTGACTTTTTGTAATTTTATGGCTCGACAACATACGGTTTTTTTATGCTAAGGAAAGATCTGGGCGTGAAGGGGTGTGTTATTCCCGTTGGTGGACGAAGCGATATTTTTCTGGTGAGTTTTGATGTGTTTTGAATTAATCTGCTAACCTTTTCTGTCACAACTAACTTTTTTTTTTCCATATACTTTTTGTCGAAAATCACACGCACGAAAAAAATATATATTTGCGACAGAAACGGTTAGCAGATTAATTCAAAACGCATCAAAACTCACCAGAAATAAATTGTTTCGTCCACCAAAGGAAGTTCTGTGTTCATCTGGAAATTTACTCTGTTTCTTTCTCTTCCCTCTTCTTTCTTTCTTTCTTTCCTCTTCTTTCTCTTCTTTCTTTCTCTTCCCTCTTCTTTCTTTCTCTTCCCTCTTCTTTCTTTCTCTTCCCTCTTCTTTCTTTCTCTTCCCTCTTCTTTCTTTCTCTTCCTTCTTCTTTCTTTCTCTTCCTTCTTCTTTCTTTCTCTTCCCTCTTCTTTCTCTCTTTCCTCTTTCTTTCTCTTCCCTCTTCTTTCTTTCTCTTCCCTCTTCTTTCTTTCTCTTCCCTCTTCTTTCTTTCTCTTCCCTCTTCTTTCTTTCTCTTCCCTCTTCTTTCTTTCTCTTCCCTCTTCTTTCTTTCTCTTCCCTCTTTCTTTCTCTTCCTTCTTCTTTCTTTCTCTCCTTCTTTCTTTCTCTTCCCTCTTCTTTCTCTTTCCTCTTCTTTCTCTCCTCTTCTTTCCTTCTCTTCTTTCTCTTCCTTCTTCTTTCTCTTCTCTTTCTTCTTTCTTTCTCTTCCTCTTCTTCTTCTCTTCCTTTCTTTTTCTTCCTCTTTCTTTCTCTTCCCCTTCTTTCTTTCTCTTCCCTCTTCTTTCTTCTCTTCCCTCTTCTCTTCCTTCTTTCCTTCTTCTCTTCCACTCTTCTTTTTTCCCTCTTCTTTCATTCTCTTCCCACTCTTCTCTCTTCCCCTTCTTCTCTCCCTCTTCTTTCTCTTCCCCTTCTTTCTTCTTCTTCCCTTTTATCATATCCTTCCCTTCCTTCATTAACCCCTTCACTCACATCTTCCTTCTCCTCCCCCCTCTTCTCTTCCCTCTTCCTCTTCCTTCGCCCTCTTCTTCATTACCCTCACGCCAGATCTTCTTCTAACCTTCACCCAATCTTCCCTTCATTAACCCCTTCACGCCAGATCTTCCCTTCAGTAACCCCTTCACGCCCAGATCTTCCTTCATTAACCCTTCACGCCCAGATCTTTCCTTCATTAACCCCTTCACGCCCAGATCTTCCCTTCATTAACCCCTTCACGCCCAGATCTTCCCTTCATTAACCCTTCACGCCCAGATCTTCCCTTCATTTAACCCTTTCACGCCCAGATCTTCCCTTCCTTAACCCTTCACGCCCAGATCTTCCCTTCCTTAACCCCTTCACGCTCAGATCTTCCCTTCATTAACCCTTCACGCCCAGATCTTCCCTTCATTAACCCCTTCACGCCAGATCTTCCCTTCATTACCCTTCACGCCCAGATCTTCCCTTCATTAACCCCTTCACGCCCAGATCTTTCCTTCATTAACCCCTTCACGCTCAGATCTTTCCTTCATTAACCCTTCACGCCCAGATCTTCCCTTCATTAACCCCTTCACGCCCAGATCTTCCCTTCATTAACCCCTTCACGCCCAGATCTTCCCTTCATTAACCCCTTCACGCCCAGATCTTCCCTTCATTAACCCCTTCACGCCCAGATCTTCCCTTCATTAACCCCTTCACGCCCAGATCTTCCCTTCATTAACCCTTCACGCCCAGATCTTCCCTTCATTAACCCCTTCACGCCCAGATCTTCCCTTCAGTAACCCCTTCACGCCCAGATCTTCCCTTCATTAACCCCTTCACGCTCAGATCTTCCCTTCATTAACCCCTTCACGCCCAGATCTTCCCTTCATTAACCCCTTCACGCCCAGATCTTCCCTTCATTAACCCCTTCACGCCCACATCTTCCCTTCATTAACCCCTTCACGCCCAGATCTTTCCTTCATTAACCCCTTCACGCCCAGATCTTCCCTTCATTAACCCCTTCACGCCCAGATCTTCCCTTCATTAACCCCTTCACGCCCAGATCTTTCCTTGGCTATAAAAAAAATTCTGTTGTCGAGCCATAAAATTAGGAAAAGTCACTGAATATACCAAATTAGTTAGTGGACAAGGATACTAAACAGGTCATAGCTATAAAATATTGCTTATAGTCATTAAAAACTGTCTAATGGTACCCTAATTACAATGGCAATTACGTTCTGGGCCTCAAGGGGTTAATACTCCTATACTTTATTTTACCTATTTTATTTAATTTGCCATGTTAAATTTGATTGCCATGCTATTTGATTTAATTTGCCATGTTAAATTTGATTGCCATGCTATTTGATTTAATTTGCCATGTTAAATTTGATTGCCATGCTATTTGATTTAATTTGCCATGTTTAATTTGATTGCCATGCTATTTGATTTAATTTGCCATGTTAAATTTGATTGCCATGCTATTTGACTTAATTTGCCATGTTAGATTTGATTGCCATGCTATTTGATTTAATTTGCCATGTTAAATTTGATTGCCATGCTATTTGATTTAATTTGCCATGTTAAATTTGATTGCCATGCTATTTGATTTAATTTGCCATGTTTAATTTGATTGCCATGCTATTTGATTTAATTTGCCATGTTAAATTTGATTGCCATGCTATTTGATTTAATTTGCCATGTTAAATTTGATTGCCATGCTATTTGACTTAATTTGCCATGTTAAATTTGATTGCCATGCTATTTGATTTAATTTGCCATGTTAAATTTGATTGCCATGCTATTTGATTTAATTTGCCATGTTAAATTTGATTGCCATATTATTTGATTTAATTTGCCATGTTACATTTGATTGCCATATTATTTGATTTAATTTGCCATGTTAAATTTGATTGCCATGTTATTTGATTTAATTTGCCATGTTAAATTTGATTGCCATGTTATTTGATTTAATTTGCCATGTTAAATTTGATTGCCATGTTATTTGATTTAATTTTCCATGTTAAATTTGATTGCCATGTTATTTGATTTAATTTGCATGTTAAATTTGATTGCCATGTTATTTGATTTAATTTGCCATGTTAAATTTGATTGCCATATTATTTGATTTAATTTGCCTTTCATGTTAATTTATGTCTGGTTAGGAATTTTGGCCTTCGTGATGGCTTTATTTTCTTACAACAATAACGCTGCTTCACCAACTCAGGAAGCAGGTATTATCTGAACTAAATCGGCATATGTACTCTTTATCTACTAAGTGGTTAACCCCTTCACGCCCAGAACGTAATATCCATTGTAATTTGGGTACCATTAGACTATTTTTAATGACTATAAGCAATATTTTATAGCTATGACCTGTTTAGTATCCTTGTCAACTAGCTAATTTGGTTTATTTAGTGACTTTTCGTAATTTTATGGCTGACAACAGACAATTTTATATAGCCAAGGAAAGATCTGGGCGTGAAGGGTTTAATCTTAACTGTTTATAAACTCTCGATTCTTCATGGCATTGACTATAGTATGTAGTATCAGTATTATCATCATTATTATTATCATTATCATTATCAGTATTATCATCATTCTTATCAGAGTTCCCCCTTCCCAGGATATCAGTGAAGCCATGAGCCTACCCATCAGAACCCCATCACCTCGCTCCAAACCCACACCCAAACGCACACCCTCACCCCAGAAGCTTGCCAATAAGAGAGCAACCCCCCAGAAACTCCCCATTCACACCCCAGCCCCCCAGAAACTCCCCATTCACACCCCAGCCCCCCAGAAACCCCCCATGCAGAGATCAACCCCCCAGAAGGCAGCCCAGAGAGAGCCAGTGACAGAGGATGAGGAGGATATGCCCGACATAACTTTTGGGTTTGAAAGGCAAGTATTAATCCCTTGAGACCCAGAACGTAATTTCCATGGTAATTTGGGTACCCTTAGACGATTTTTAGTGACTATAAGCAATGTTTTATAGCTATGACCTGTTTAGTATCCTTGTCCACTTAACTAATTTGGTATATTTAGTTACTTTTCGTGATTTTATGGCTGACAACAGACCATTTTATATAGCCAAGGAAAGATCTGGGCGTGAAGGGGTTAATGTGGTTGCAAGAAAATGAGGCTAGGGATGGATGGGTTTATTATGAAGTTTTAAGGAAGTTTTATCTATTTTAGTCAGTTTTATCCAAGTTTTAAGTCATTTTTATCTAGTTTTATCAAGTTTTGAGTAAGTTTTGTCTGTTTTATCAAGTGTATCGAAGTTTTATCAAAGTTTTAAGTCATTTTTACAAGTTTTATCGAAGTTTTACAAGTTTTATGAAGAACAATAGCCAAGTTTGGATGAAAATGAGGCTAGGGATGGATGGGTTTATGAAGTTTTAAAGAAGTTTTATCTAGTTTTGTCTGTTTTATCCAATTTTTAAGTAAGTTTTTTCGAAGTTTTGCCAAGTTTTTTCGAAGCTTTGCTAAATTTTTTGAAGTTTTTTCGAAGTTTGATCAAGTTTTATGTAAATTTGAACAAGTTTTATCAAGTTTAGCGACGTTTTATCAAGTATTCCCTCCCCCACTCCCCCCCTTAACCTCCCCTCCCCACCCCCCCAGATCGACACCCCGGGGGTCAGCGCGCCGGGCCACCCTTGCAGCCACCCCCACAACCCCCCGTGGACGTAAGAGCATGCTGCCCCCCCTGTGGTCCGAGGAGGAGAAGGAGGAGATGATGGATTTCTTTGACACTCTGAAGCCCAACCAGACGGAGCAAACCAGAATTGCCTTAACCTGCAAGTAAGTCCTGATGATGATGGTGGTGGTGTGTGTGTATTCATCTAGTTGTTGTATTTTACAGGGCCTGAGCAACACTCGTGTGGCCCCGTCTCCATATCAACATTTATTTTATCATTCATCCTTAGTGCTTAGTGTTGGCCGAAGCCACCACCCCGGGAGGCGTGTGTGTGTGTGTGTGTGTGTGCTACAACTAGGAAGGGTGAAAAAAATATATTAAAATGATGACAAGTAGAATAATAGTGATGCTAATAATGTAGGTTGCCATATGTGAACGGCCAAAATTCCGGACGCCTCCACTGACACCGATGACCCTGCCCAACACACACTTTGGACCTGTAATTGACCTTATGTAACCTTGAAGACTATATAAAGGAGCAAAGCCTTTGGGACTTGAGGTCTCCTGGCTCAAGACCAAGGTCCAGGTGTTTGGAGCCTTACTAGATGAAACAGTAGAGTCTGTTCATGCGTGCAGCGAGGACATTGAGATCTCGAAAAGTTTACATACCTTGTACATCACGCTATAACCCCACATTATCATTTTTTTTTACATGACCCTATAACCCCCCCAACTAACCCATACACCCCTATTTATTCCCCCAACAGATTCGCCACTATGCGTTTCGGCCACGACCTCCCCTCGAAGACCCTATACCAGTGGGTCGGACAAAAGGGTCGTTCCGTTCTCCCGCCCTTAGACACGTACGAACTACCGGGCGGCGACGACGGGATACGAGCCGCGTCCACCGAGCTGTTTCGGTCGCTCAACCCAGACGTCTCGGAGAGCAAGCGGATTGACTTTACGTGCCGTCTCCTAAAGGCCCAGTACGAAGTGGAGATTGACTCGAAGAAGTTTTACAATATACTGAATAAGGTTGAGAAGAAGAAAGCTGGGAAGGGAAGAGGCAGAGGAAGGAGGTAGGTAGGTAGATAGGGAGAGAGAAGGTGGGTAGTGTGTGTAGATAGGGAGAAGAGAATGATGGTAGTGGGTGTAGAAATAGAAAGAGAGAGAGAGAGGAAGGAGGTAGATAGAGAGAGAGAAATAGGAGTGTTGGGTGTATGAATAGGGAGAGAGAGAGAGAGAGGAGAGGAGGTGGATAGGGAGAGTAGTTGAAGGGAGTGTATGGTAGTGGGTGTAGAAATAGAGAGAGAGAGAGGAAGGAGGTAGTTAGGAGGAAAAAGAAGGAAATAAAGAGAGAGAGGGAGAGTCTTATGAACAGAGAGGTAGGAAAGGGAGAGGAATTGTATCTCTTGGAGGAAAGGAGAGAGTTTTGAGAGGAGAGAAGGAAAGAGAGAGTCCAAAGATGGGAGAGAGAGAGAGAGGAGGAAAGGATGGCAAATGAACCTTTTTATTAGTTTTATTTTAGAATCTCTTTTTTTTATATATGTGTACCTATCTTTTTGTCAAGTTTAGCAAAGTTTCATGTAAATTTGAACGAGTTTTATCAAGTTTAGCAAAGTTTTATGTAAATTTCAACAAGTTTTATCAAGTTTAGCGAAGTTTTATGTAAATTTCAACAAGTTTTATCAAGTTTAGCAAAGTTTCATGTAAATTTGAACAAGTTTTATCAAGTTTAGCGAAGTTTCATATTTGAACAAGTTTAGCGAAGTTTTATGTAAATTTCAACAAGTTTTATCAAGTTTAGCGAAGTTTCATGTAAATTTGAACAAGTTTAGCGAAGTTTTATGTAAATTTGAACAAGTTTAGCGAAGTTTTATGTAAATTTGAACAAGTTTAGCGAAGTTTCATGTAAATTTGAACAAGTTTAGCGAAGTTTCATGTAAATTTGAACAAGTTTAGTGAAGTTTTATGTAAATTTGAACAAGTTTAGCGAAGTTTCATGTAAATTTGAACAAGTTTAGCGAAGTTTCATGTAAATTTGAACAAGTTTTATCAAGTTTAGCGAAGTTTTATGTAAATTTGAACAAGTTTAGCGAAGTTTCATGTAAATTTGAACAAGTTTTATCAAGTTTAGCGAAGTTTTATGTAAATTTGAACAAGTTTTATCAAGTTTAGGGAAGTTTTATGTAAATTTGAACAAGTTTTATCAAGTTTAGCGAAGTTTGATCAAGTTTTATGTAAATTATAACTAGTTTTATCAAGTTTAGTGAAGTTTTATGTAAATTTCAACAAGTTTTATCAAATTTAGCGAAGTTTGATCAAAGTTTAAAGGACTTACCTTTTCAATTTATTTTAATCTCATTAATTATCTATGAATTAATGAGTAAGGAATTCCCTCACAAATATTAACTTATTTTTAGATTTTAATTTTTAATGAATTTCAAATATTTATATTTTTTTTGGCTTCAGTTTTTAATTCATTTTTATAATTTATTTGTTTTCACCGATGGATAAAATTTTAATAATGTTTTTTTTATGCATTATATTATATCTACCGTAGATAACACTATAGTCGCCACCTGCAGTGATGTCGCCAGGCGCCATATATTACGAATTATAGCATCACTACTGCTGTGTCTGTGCCACTGAAGATGATACACAGTAGTTTATATCATGACTGTATAATCTACCCTGTTTCAGCGTTGTTTTATGCTTTGTATCTGCAAGTATAGACGGTTTACAATTTCACTACTCGTTTTTTTTCGGGCGACGACGACTGCTGGAGGACACTCAGTAAATAAACACTAGATGGCGACCTTATTGTTGGTAGCCACTTTGTAGATATTTTTGTAATTTGTTCATTTATAGCCCTACTATGACACAGATGAAGACACAAAATGACACAGACTCTCCAGATAGCCCCTTCTAACTGTCCTGAAATCATGGATGTAGAAATGTAACTATTAACGCCACCACACGGCTGTAAACAGAAAAAAAAGTTGTCCTGGCGACTACTGTTATCTACGGTAGCTTTTGCCTTTTAATGGATTTAGGCCTATTCGTTTTTTTGTCATTTTAGTAAGTCTGTATTTTTCTTTTCTAGTAATATTCTAGTATTTATATTCTAGTATATCTTTTTTTTTTGTGTGTGTGTGGTTTCTTTAGTAATTTGTATTGTGCCGTGGAGGATGTTTGCTTTACATATATCTTTGTAGTTACTGTATTGTACGGCTTATAAGACACTTTTTCCCCTCAAAAAAGGCCCTTTCCGCCTCAGCAGATTGGCGCCACCTATCGTCTGGCAGTGTTGACGTATCATTACCACCAGGCTGTCACACATATCACAAGCTCTTATCAGTCCTGGAAATTATCACCCATGGCAAATTCATCAAAACGATTCACTTATACTATCACATACAAGCTAGAAGTTGTACCATACACCAATGAACATGGGAACAGAGCACCAGAAAGACACTTCAGACCACCGCCTACCCAGAAAACCGGTTTGCTTTACATATATCTTTGTAGTTACTGTATTGTATGGCTTATAAGACACTTTTTCCCCTAAACAAAGGCCCTTTCCGCCTCAGCAGATTGGCGCCACCTATCGTCTGGCAGTGTTGACGTATCATTACCACCAGGCTGTCACACATATCACAAGCTCTTATCAGTCCTGGAAATTATCACCCATGGCAAATTCATCAAAACGATTCACTTATACTATCACATACAAGCTAGAAGTTGTACCATACGCCAATGAACATGGGAACAGAGCAGCAGAAACACACTTCAGACCACCGCCTACCCAGAAAACCGGCAGATTTTACGACTGCCTACCGGTAGAATTATTTTTTTCCCTACTTATAAATTTCTTTCCAAAATCGGGTTCGTCCTCCAAGATGCAGCGTCCTATTGCTCGTATGCATAGTCACATAACATGATTGCTCGTGGTAATTGCTATGATTTGGTTCCATTTCTACTCAAGTCAAAATTATTCACTTGATCTTGTAGCTGCCATGGAAAGTACTAGAGCAATCCTACAGTACTCCTATTGCAATCACAACAGATCTTGTAGCTGCCATGGAAAGTACTAGAGCAATCCTACAGTACTCCTATTGCAATCACAACAGAGATCTTGTAGCTGCCATGGAAAGTACTAGAGCAATCCTACAGTACTCCTATTGCAATCACAACAGAGCTGGCATGACCTATTGATTTAATTAGGACAAGACAAAAAGTGAACAATGACCACGTTACAATGATGGTATGTGACTACGAATACGGGCATATAAGCCATGAAATACGGTATTCAATGTTTGTTTTGGATTTTTTGTCACCACACACACACACATTTATTGTTTTCTTCTGCCGTCATATTTTGCATAAGCCTGGCGCCCACTGTGAGGTTACGGGGCCACCACAACCCTGAAACCTTGGTTGTGGTGTGTGTGGTGTGTGTGTGTAAGGAGTAAGGCTCAAATAATAAATCTTGTACATTTTGTCTATGTTGGTGTGTTTTGTGATGTCCTGTGGTAGTGGTGGTGGTAGCGGTAGTGATGATACAGTAGTGGTGGTAGTGGTGATGATGGTGGTAGTGATGATGTCTGATGGTGGTGCAAAGACTACTCTATACAGTAGTCTTTGGGTGGTGATGATACAGTATTGATGGTAGTGGTGATGATACAGTACTGATGGTAGTGGTGATGATGGTGGTAGTGATGGTGATGATACAGTGATGATGTCTGATGGTGATGATACAATATTGATGGTAGTGGTGATGATGGTGGTAGTGATGACAGTGAAGTAGTGGTGATGATAATGATGGTGGTAGTGATGAGTGGTGTAGTAATTGCAGTGATAACTATACTTTTTTTAACGAGGTGAAAAATGGTGCCCCCTTGCTGCTTACTGACTGATATTTGATGCCAGGAGAAGGGAATACAGGGAGGTCCCGTTATACGAGCATTCGGTATAGAGAAGTCAAGTACGAGGATAAATTAGGGTCTATTTCAATATACAGATCGAAAATAATGGGTACGACATTCAATACGTGAGTAAATTAACAGTCAAAATGCGCCCCTACCACGTTATGCATCTGGCGTATGATGATGTGGGGCTCAAGTTGGGCCGTCACATCCTGGCTAATTACCCCTAAAGGTCAAGCCAAACACCCGGGTGGATTGACTCGCTCCTGACCAAATTCCTCCGACACTTGTTGCTGGGTTCCCGCCCCTGGCTTCCTAGAACCAGCTCAGGCGTATTACCTACCTACCACCACTGGGGAGGGGAGTGGGTTCCTCTCCCACATGAGTGGTTGTAGGTGTAACTGACTGAATACAAGACTCCCTCCCGGGCTGGACAAAGGGGAATTTTGGTTGACCCCAGGCAGGTCACCCCAAGCATGGCGTGACCTGAAGGGTAATTAGCCAGGTGTGTGGCCTGACCTTTAGGGGTAATTAGACAGGTGTGCGGCCCCAACCTTGGGACCCCTAGTTTATTTTAGCTTGAAAAACATGTCTTTGATGGGGTCCTGGAACCAAACCTATATTTTACCATTAGTTACGTATTTCGCTACACGAGATTTCGTTTTACGAGTATGCCAGGTGGAACCTAACTGCTCGGATCTTCGGGACCTCCCTGTACTACACTTCTTCTAAATGTCAGCTGTATTTTATCATAGTTAACCATAGTATCAGGTAAACAGAGGCATCATTTTAACATGAGACCTTAAGATAGAGTGAAATTTTTGCCTCGTAAAAAAAAAAAAACTATAGTACCCTTGTCACCCTACAAAGGACAGATCAAAACAACGCCAAAACAGCAATTCACATTTTATGCAAATTCCATATAAAAAATTATAAACAATTCTGTGTTACAAGTATGGCACATTCACACCTGTTATGAACGGTTACAGGGAGTTTCGTACACAAGTTGTTTCGTACCCAGGTTTTATTAGTTGTTTCGTACACTAATTTTGAGTTTTTTCGTACTCGGTGTCGTATCGTAACTAGTAGTCAAGTTGAACTCTGAGCTGAGTGTACGAAACGACTATGGTTTCATGTAGACTACGAAACAACTTTTTGGTGTACGAATCTAGTAGTGCACGAAACAACTTGTGTACGAACTGACTGCACGCGTTATGAACTAGTACAAACACTGCTGGGATATATAGAAGGATATATACACATCTTGGTCCCTAGCGCCCTGGCATTAAGGGTCAATGTCACTTGCTTGACTAGATTCCAAATATTCCAAATAGATTCCCTACACAAATATTTCTTTGTTCGTCAAATTCCACTCCCTGTGTGTGACCCTGACTGGCCACACACATAGCTACTCCCTCCTTCCACACACATAGCTACTCCCTCCTTCCACACACATAGCTACTCCCTCCTTCCACACACATAGCTACTCCCTCCTTCCACACACATAGCTACTCCCTCCTTCCACACACATAGCTACTCCCTCCTTCCACACACATAGCTACTCCCTCCTTCCACACACATAGCTACTCCCTCCTTCCACACACATAGCTACTCCCTCCTTCCACACACATAGCTACTCCCTCCTTCCACACACATAGCTACTCCCTCCTTCCACACACATAGCTACTCCCTCCTTCCACACACATAGCTACTCCCTCCTTCCACACACATAGCTACTCCCTCCTTCCACACACACAGCTACTCCCTCCTTCCACACACATAGCTACTCCCTCCTTCCACACACATAGCTACTCCCTCCTTCCACACACATAGCTACTCCCTCCTTCCACACACATAGCTACTCCCTCCTTCCACACACATAGCTACTCCCTCCTTCCACACACATAGTACTCCCTCCTTCCACACACATAGCTACTCCCTCCTTCCACACACATAGCTACTCCCTCCTTCCACACACATAGCTACTCCCTCCTTCCACACACATAGCTACTCCCTCCTTCCACACACATAGCTACTCCCTCCTTCCACACACATAGCTACTCCCTCCTTCCACACACATAGCTACTCCCTCCTTCCACACACATAGCTACTCCCTCCCACACACATAGCTACTCCTCCTTCACACACATAGCTACTCCCTCCTTCCACACACATAGCTACTCCTCTCCCACTCTCTCCACACACACATAGCTACTCCCTCCTTCCACACACATAGCTACTCCCTCCTTCCACACACATAGCTACTCCCTCCTTCCACACACATAGCTACTCCCTCCTTCCACACACATAGCTACTCCCTCCTTCCACACACATAGCTTCCACACACCATATTTTGTGTTTACTTACCACCCTTACAATCACTCCTCTCAGACAGACAGACATCCACTCCTCATCCATGAACACAAGCTATGGTTACAAATCAATACATCTTTAACACAATCAATCCTCTACACACACACACACACACTGTCCCACTTGAGCAAGGGGATGGGTGTGTGTGGTGTGTGAGGTCCCAGCATTACCCAAAGATCGGTAATACTGAGCTCCAATTTCGCACTGGGAGGGTGAAGCTGGCGATCGCGAGTCTGACTCGTGTGGACAAGACCATGGGTGAATGACACACACACACGCACACACACAACACACACACACACACACTCACTCCACCTCGATCAAAGACGTCAAGACAATCAAAGTATTTCATTGTACGAAACGGTAATAAAATATTTCAATACATATTACATCCTCCTCTAATTGAACACTTTTATAGGACGTACCAATCACACACATACACACACACAAGAGAGATATGTCGTACGTAGTTTCTCTTCACCGGGAACCCCTCAGTGAAGCGCCAAGGTAATAAAGCAGCAGTAACACCACCACCCCCCCCAATCAACAAAAACACTATACAGAATCAAAGCTTACATAGTCTGGCCAGGTATATGTTTTCTTCAATCTATTCTGGCCAGGTATATGTTTTCTTCAATCTATTCTGGCCAGGCATGTGTTTTCTTCAATCTATTCTGGCCAGGCATGTGTTTTCTTCAATCTATTCTGGCCAGGCATGTGTTTTCTTCAATCTATTCTGGCCAGGCATGTGTTTTCTTCAATCTATTCTGGCCAGGTATATGTTTTCTTCAATCTATTCTGGCCAGGTATATGTTTTCTTCAATCTATTCTGGCCAGGCATATGTTTTCTTTCATCCATTCTGGCCAGGCATACGTTTTCTTCAATCTATTCTGGCCAGGCATACGTTTTCTGCAATCTATTCTGGCCAGGCATACGTTTTCTGCAATCTATTCTGGCCAGGTATATGTTTTCTTCAATCTATTCTGGCCAGGCATGTGTTTTCTGCAATCTATTCTGGCCAGGCATACGTTTTCTTCAATCTATTCTGGCCAGGCATACGTTTTCTTCAATCTATTCTGGCCAGGCATACGTTTTCTTCAATCTATTCTGGCCAGGCATACGTTTTCTTCAATCTATTCTGGCCAGGCATATGTTTTCTTCAATCTATTCTGGCCAGGCATACGTTTTCTTCAATCTATTCTGGCCAGGCATATGTTTTCTTCAATCTATTCTGGCCAGGCATACGTTTTCTTCAATCTATTCTGGCCAGGCATGTGTTTTCTGCAATCTATTCTGGCCAGGCATACGTTTTCTTCAATCTATTCTGGCCAGGCATACGTTTTCTTCAATCTATTCTGGCCAGGTATATGTTTTCTTCAATCTATTCTGGCCAGGTATACGTTTTCTTCAATCTATTCTGGCCAGGCATACGTTTTCTTCAATATATTCTGGCCAGGCATATGTTTTCTTCAATCTATTCTGGCCAGGCATATGTTTTCTTCAATCTATTCTGGCCAGGCATACGTTTTCTTTAATCTATTCTGGCCAGGCATGTGTTTTCTTCAATCTATTCTGGCCAGGCATGTGTTTTCTTCAATCTATTCTGGCCAGGCATACGTTTTCTTCAATCTATTCTGGCCAGGCATGTGTTTTCTTTCATCCATTCTGGCACACACGGACAGAAATCATAGCTGTCACCACTTATAAATAAAACACAAAGTCAACGTCTTTCACAGATTTTGAGTTTCTGTGTTATTATGTTTTCGGGCACTTTTTTATCTTGTGCTATTTTTGCTACAGGTGAGATTTTTTTTTTTTTTCTCAATTTTTATTTTATTTATTGTCTTCAATTTATTTCACCCTATTTGTCTTCACTTCAGTAGAGTTCAGTATTATTGGCACTTTTTTTTTCTACATGTGATCATTTTCTTTCGATATATTGTCTTCACCTCCTTTGTCTTCCCTTGATCAGAGTTATGTATGCATTATTACCACTGTTTGACATATCTTATATATTTCTATTTCTTTATTTTCTTCATATTTATAGTCTTCACCTTAATTGTCTTCACTTCATCAGAGTTCAGTACTATTGGCACGGTTTTATTTATCTTCTATATTTTTCTATTTCATTATTTCTTCCTATATATTGTCTTCATATATAATTGTCTTCACTTTAACAGTTCTCTAAGCATTATTGGCACAGTTTTTTTCTTCTTCTATTTCTGCAGGTGATAATTTTCTTCCTATAAACTGTCTTCATATATAATTGTCTTCACTTTAGCAGTTCTCTAAGCATTATTGGCACCGTTTTTTTCTTCTTCTATTTCTGCAGGTGATAATTTTCTTCCTATAAACTGTCTTCATATATAATTGTCTTCACTTTAGCAGTTCTGTATGCATTATTGGCACCGTTTTTTCTTCTTGTATTTCTGCAGGGGATAATTTTCTTCCAATATACTGTCTTCATATATAATTGTCTTCACTTTAGCAGTTCTGTATGCATTATTAGCACCGTTTTTTCTTCTTCTATTTCTGCAGGTGATAATTTTCTTCCAATATACTGTCTTCATATATAATTGTCTTCACTTTAGCAGTTCTATATGCATTATTAGCAGTTTTTTTCTTCTTCTATTCCTACATATATGATAATTTCTTCATATATATATTGTCTTCTAATTTCTCTCCCCTTAATCAGTTCTGTGTGCATTATTAGCACCGTTATTTTCTTCTTTTTATATTTCTACAATGATAATTTTCTTCTTATATATTGTCTTCATATATAATTGTCTTCACTTAATCAGTTTCACTATATTATTGGCACTGTTTTACTTATCTTTCTCTATTTCTACATATGATAATTTTCTTCATATATATTGTCTTCACCTCATTTGTCTTCAATAGCATCACAGACATGGGATTCTTGGCACAGACAGACAGACAGACAGCGGGTGGTTTAGACAGACACACAGACAGACAGACAGACAGCGGGTGGTTTAGACAGACACACAGACAGACAGACAGACAGCGGGTGGTTTAGACAGACACACAGACAGATGGGTGGTTTATATACACACACAGACACACAGACAGACAGATGGGTGGTTTAGACAGACATACAGACAGACAGACGCCCTTTATCTACATCTCGTTAGACGTCCTGTCGTTAAGTTTACATCATAGCTAGTCTAATTATCACAATGTATGTATGTGTGTATATATGTATGTGTATGTATATATGTATGTGTGTGTGTATGTATGTATGTTACAGTGTGGGCTTGGTGGGGGAAGAGAGAGAGAGAGTTAAAGATAGCACCAATAACAAGGAATAGAGAGTGATATAAAGAAAGAAAGAGAGAGAGAGAGATAGAAAGAGAGAGAGAGAGGAGGGATGGTTAAAGATAGCACCAATAACAAGGAATAGAGTGATATAAAGAAAATAAGAGAGAGATAGAAAGAAAGAGAGAGAGAGAGGATGATTTGATTTTGCACTCAGTTGAAAGAGAAATCGAACTCCCCACTTGGTAGAATTTGAGCAAAAAAGTGGTCACCATGTATAAAAAAGAATGCTTAGGTGTAGATAAAAGAATTAAAATCATAAACAAATAAGAATAAGGAGAAAATAGCTTAAATAAACCATCTCGGCGGAAACTATAACATTACTGGGAAAAAAAAAAAAAAAAAAAAAAAAAAAACGCCACAAAAAAAAAATATCTCGAGACAAGAATTTCCGAGAAAAAAATCACTCGGTCGGAAATCAGGCGAGGAATTTTTTTCTAGTCTTTGAGTACTTGTCTCTAGAAATTTAATATGAATCTCTAGAAACAAATAAATGAATCTAAAAATCACGAGAGAAAAAACCACTCAATCGGATATCAAATCTAGAAATTGAAAATGGTGTCGGACTCTAGAAAATACATCATCTCTAGAAACTAAACACACATCATTTCTAGAAACAAATAAACAAATATCTAAAAATCACACAACAAAAAAAAAACGATCGTAAATCACCTAGAAATTAAAAATCGTATCCGAGTCGAGATCGGCGCGGAGATGTCCATTGCCGTGACTCGACCGCTTTATCGTAGCCGTATCAAACTCCTTCATGGGGAGAGTGGCGGCCAGAGCAGCCCTCAGGCCCCCCCCACTCTTAAGCGACCCCCCCGGTGAGTGTCCAGGTCGCCGGTCAGCCGCGGGGACACTGACGTAATGGTTGGGTTTGGCGGTAATGTAGTGGGGGGAGGAGGGGACGCGACGAGGGCGGTTCCGGCGGTGGAAGAGGTGGTAGGTGGTGAGTGAGCCTACTAGCGCGCCGGCCAGCAAGCACGCCAGGCAGGACCAGACCAGGACTGTCACTGTCACGCCGGCACTGTCATGGCTGTCACTACTACTGCTGCTGCTGCTCTCGATGAATCCCAGCATAGGAGGATCGGCGTCTGTGTGAGGTAAGGAAGAGTTAAGGGTTTGTTTGTCTCTCTGTCTATCAATCTATCTATCTGTCTCTCTATTTATCTATTTATCTATCCGTCTATTGACTTATCTATCTGTCTATCTATTTATCTATCTATCTATTTATCTATCTATCTATCTATCTATCTGTCTATCTATTTATCTATCTATTTATCTATCTATCTGTCTATCTATTTATCTATCTATCTGTCTATCTATTTATCTATCTATCTGTATATCTATTTATCTATCTATCTATCTGTCTATCTATCTATCTATCTATCTATCTATCTATCTATCTATCTATCTATCTATCTATCTATCTGTCTATCTATTTATCTACCTAACTGTCTTTACTACCTACTTTGCCTACCTAACTGTCTATTATCTCTCTTTCTCTTTGTTTCATTCAAGGTCATAATAATTATAGTTTTGGATGAGTTATATTTCATGCTTAATTTATGTACCATTATTTTGTTATGTTATTAATGTGTATCTTATGTGTTATTAATGTGTATCTTATGTGTTATTTATGTGTATCTTATGTGTTATTAATGTGTATCTTATGTGTTATTAATGTGTATCTTATGTGTTATTTATGTGTATCTTATGTGTTATTAATGTGTATCTTATGTGTTATTAATGTGTATCTTATGTGTTATTTATGTGTATCTTATGTGTTATTAATGTGTATCTTATGTGTTATTAATGTGTATCTTATGTGTTATTAATGTGTATCTTATGTGTTATTAATGTGTATCTTATGTGTTATTAATGTGTATCTTATGTGTTATTTATGTGTATCTTATGTGTTATTAATGTGTATCTTATGTGTTATTAATGTGTATCTTATGTGTTTATTTATGTGTATCTTATGTGTTATTAATGTGTATCTTAGTTGTTATTAATGTGTATCTTATGTGTTATTAATGTGTATCTTATGTGTTATTAATGTGTATCTTATGTGTTATTAATGTGTATCTTATGTGTTATTAATGTGTATCTTATGTGTTATTAATGTGTATCTTATGTGTTATTAATGTGTATCTTATGTGTTATTAATGTGTATCTTATGTGTTATTAATGTGTATCTTATGTGTTATTAATGTGTATCTTATGTGTTATTAATGTGTATCTTATGTGTTATTAATGTGTATCTTATGTGTTATTAATGTGTATCTTATGTGTTATTAATGTGTATCTTATGTGTTATTAATGTGTATCTTATGTGTTATTAATGTGTATCTTATGTGTTATTTAATGTGTATCTTATGTGTTATTAATGTGTATCTTATGTGTTATTAATGTGTATCTTATGTGTTATTAATGTGTATCTTATGTGTTATTAATGTGTATCTTATGTGTTATTAATGTGTATCTTATGTGTTATTAATGTGTATCTTATGTGTTATTAATGTGTATCTTATGTGTTATTAATGTGTATCTTATGTGTTATTAATGTGTATCTTATGTGTTATTAATGTGTATCTTATGTGTTATTAATGTGTATCTTATGTGTTATTAATGTGTATCTTATGTGTTATTAATGTGTATCTTATGTGTTATTAATGTGTATCTTATGTGTTATTAATGTGTATCTTATGTGTTATTAATGTGTATCTTATGTGTTATTAATGTGTATCTTATGTGTTATTAATGTGTATCTTATGTGTTATTAATGTGTATCTTATGTGTTATTAATGTGTATCTTATGTGTTATTAATGTGTATCTTATGTGTTATTAATGTGTATCTATGTGTTATTAATGTGTATCTTATGTGTTATTAATGTGTATCTATGTGTATAGTGTACTATGTGTTATTAATGTGTATCTTATGTGTTATTAATGTGTATCTTATGTGTTATTAATGTGTATCTTATGTGTTATTAATTTGTTCTTATGTGTTTTTTAATGTGTATCTTATGTGTTATTAATGTGTATCTTATGTGTTATTAATGTGTATCTTATGTGTTATTAATGTGTATCTTATGTGTTATTAATGTGTATCTTATGTGTTATTAATGTGTATCTTATGTGTTATTAATGTGTATCTTATGTGTTATTAATGTGTATCTTATGTGTTATTAATGTGTATCTTATGTGTTATTAATGTGTATCTTATGTGTTATTATGTGTATCTTATGTGTTATTAATGTGTATCTTATGTGTTATTAATGTGTATCTTATGTGTTATTAATGTGTATCTTATGTGTTATTAATGTGTATCTTATGTGTTATTAATGTGTATCTTATGTGTTATTAATGTGTATCTTATGTGTTATTAATGTGTATCTTATGTGTTATTAATGTGTATCTTATGTGTTATTAATGTGTATCTTATGTGTTATTAATGTGTATCTTATGTGTTATTAATGTGTATCTTATGTGTTATTAATGTGTATCTTATGTGTTATTAATGTGTATCTTATGTGTTATTAATGTGTATCTTATGTGTTATTAATGTGTATCTTATGTGTTATTAATGTGTATCTTATGTGTTATTAATGTGTATCTTATGTGTTATTAATGTGTATCTTAGTGTTTATGTGTATCTTATGTGTATTATGTTATCTTATGTGTTATTAATGTGTATCTTATGTGTTATTAATGTGTATCTTATGTGTTATTAATGTGTATCTTATGTGTTATTAATGTGTATCTTATGTGTTATTAATGTGTATCTTATGTGTTATTAATGTGTATCTTATGTGTTATTAATGTGTATCTTATGTGTTATTAATGTGTATCTTATGTGTTATTAATGTGTATCTTATGTGTTATTAATGTGTATCTTATGTGTTATTAATGTGTATCTTATGTGTTATTAATGTGTATCTTATGTGTTATTAATGTGTATCTTATGTGTTATTAATGTGTATCTTATGTGTTATTAATGTGTATCTTATGTGTTATGTAATGTGTATCTTATGTGTTATTAATGTGTATCTTATGTGTTATTAATGTGTATCTTATGTGTTATTAATGTGTATCTTATGTGTTATTAATGTGTATCTTATGTGTATTTATGTGTATCTTATGTGTTATTATGTGTATCTAGTGTTATTAATGTGTATCTTATGTGTTATTTAATGTGTATCTTATGTGTTATTTATGTGTATCTTATGTGTTATTATGTGTATCTTATGTGTTATTAATGTGTATCTTATGTGTTATTAATGTGTATCTTATGTGTTATTAATGTGTATCTTATGTGTTATTATGTGTATCTTATGTGTTATTAATGTGTATCTTATGTGTTATTAATGTGTATCTTATGTGTTATTTAATGTGTATCTTATGTGTTATTAATGTGTATCTTATGTGTTATTAAAGTGTATCTTATGTGTTATTAATGTGTATCTTATGTGTTATTATGTGTATCTTATGTGTTATTAATGTGTATCTTATGTGTTTTATTTATGTGTATCTTATGTGTTATTAATGTGTATCTTATGTGTTATTAATGTGTATCTTATGTGTTATTTATGTGTATCTTATGTGTTATTAATGTGTATCTTATGTGTTATTAATGTGTATCTTATGTGTTATTTATGTGTATCTTATGTGTTATTAATGTGTTATCTTATGTGTTATTAATGTGTATCTTATGTGTTATTAATGTGTATCTTATGTGTTATTAATGTGTATCTTATGTGTTATTAATGTGTATCTTATGTGTTATTAATGTGTATCTTATGTGTTATTATGTGTATCTTATGTGTTATAATGTGTATCTATGTGTTATTAATGTGTATCTTATGTGTTATTAATGTGTATCTTATGTGTTATTAATGTGTATCTTATGTGTTATTAATGTGTATCTTATGTGTTATTAATGTGTATCTTATGTGTTTTTTGTTTTTTTTATTAATGTGTATCTTATGTGTTATTTATGTGTATCTTATGTGTTATTTATGTGTATCTTATGTGTTATTTATGTGTATCTTATGTGTTATTAATGTGTATCTTATGTGTTATTAATGTGTATCTTATGTGTTATTAATGTGTATCTTATGTGTTATTAATGTGATCTTATGTGTTATAATGGTATCTTATGTGTTATTAATGTGTATCTTATGTGTTATTAATGTGTATCTTATGTGTTATTAATGTGTATCTTATGTGTTATTAATGTGTATCTTATGTGTTATTAATGTGTATCTTATGTGTTATTAATGTGTATCTTATGTGTTTAAAGTGTATCTTATGTGTATTATGGTATCTTTTGTGTTATTAATGTGTATCTTATGTGTTATTAATGTGTATCTTATGTGTTATTAATGTGTATCTTATGTGTTATTAATGTGTATCTTATGTGTTATTAATGTGTATCTTATGTGTTATTAATGTGTATCTTATGTGTTATTTATGTGTATCTTATGTGTTATTAATGTGTATCTTATGTGTTATTAATGTGTATCTTATGTGTTATTAATGTGTATCTTATGTGTTATTAATGTGTATCTTATGTGTTATTAATGTGTATCTTATGTGTTATTAATGTGTATCTTATGTGTTATTTATGTGTATCTTATGTGTTATTAATGTGTATCTTATGTGTTATTAATGTGTATCTTATGTGTTATATGTGTATCTTATGTGTTATTAATGTGTATCTTATGTGTTATTAATGTGTATCTTATGTGTTATTATGTGTATCTTATGTGTTATTTATGTGTATCTTATGTGTTATTAAAGTGTATCTTATGTGTTATTAATGTGTATCTTATGTGTTATTAATGTGTATCTTATGTGTTATTAATGTGTATCTTATGTGTTATTAATGTGTATCTTATGTGTTATTTATGTGTATCTTATGTGTTATTAATGTGTATCTTATGTGTTATTAATGTGTATCTTATGTGTTATTAATGTGTATCTTATGTGTTATTATGTGTATCTTATGTGTTATAATGTGTATCTTATGTGTTATTATGTGTATCTTATGTGTTATTTATGTGTATCTTATGTGTTATTAATGTGTATCTTATGTGTTATTAATGTGTTATCTTATTTGTGTTTTTTTTAATGTGTATCTTATGTGTTATTAATGTGTATCTATGGTTATTATGTGTATCTATGTGTTTAATGTGTATCTTATGTGTTATTAATGTGTATCTTATGTGTTATTAATGTGTATCTTATGTGTTATTATGTGTATCTTATGTGTTATTAATGTGTATCTTATGTGTTATTAATGTGTATCTTATGTGTTATTAATGTGTATCTTATGTGTTATTAATGTGTATCTTATGTGTTATTAATGTGTATCTTATGTGTTATTTAATGTGTATCTTATGTGTTATTAAAGTGTATCTTATGTGTTATTAATGTGTATCTTATGTGTTATTTATGTGTATCTTATGTGTTATTAATGTGTATCTTATGTGTTATTAATGTGTATCTTATGTGTTATTAATGTGTATCTTATGTGTTATTAATGTGTATCTTATGTGTTATTATGTGTATCTTATGTGTTATTTATGTGTATCTTATGTGTTATTAGTGTATTTATGTGTTATTAATGTGTATCTTATGTGTTATTAATGTGTATCTTATGTGTTATTAATGTGTATCTTATGTGTTATTAATGTGTATCTTATGTGTTATTATGTGTATCTTATGTGTTATTAATGTGTATCTTATGTGTTATTAATGTGTATCTTATGTGTTATTAATGTGTATCTTATGTGTTATTAATGTGTATCTTATGTGTTATTAATGTGTATCTTATGTGTTATTAATGTGTATCTTATTGTTATTAATGTGTACTTATGTGTATTTAAAGTGTATCTTATGTGTTATTAATGTGTATCTTATGTGTTATTAATGTGTATCTTATGTGTTATTAATGTGTATCTTATGTGTTATTAATGTGTATCTTATGTGTTATTAATGTGTATCTTATGTGTTATTAATGTGTATCTTATGTGTTATTATGTGTATCTTATGTGTTATTTAATGTGTATCTTATGTGTTATTAATGTGTATCTTATGTGTTATTAATGTGTATCTTATGTGTTATTAATGTGTATCTTATGTGTTATTAATGTGTATCTTATGTGTTATTAATGTGTATCTTATGTGTTATTAATGTGTATCTTATGTGTTATTAATGTGTATCTTATGTGTTATTAATGTGTATCTTATGTGTTATTAATGTGTATCTTATGTGTTATTAATGTGTATCTTATGTGTTATTATGTGATCTTATGTGTTATTATGTGTATCTTATGTGTTATTAATGTGTATCTTATGTGTTATTAATGTGTATCTTATGTGTTATTAATGTGTATCTTATGTGTTATTTATGTGTATCTTATGTGTTATTAATGTGTATCTTATGTGTTATTAATGTGTATCTTATGTGTTATTTATGTGTATCTTATGTGTTATTAATGTGTATCTTATGTGTTATTAATGTGTATCTTATGTGTTATTAATGTGTATCTTATGTGTTATTAATGTGTATCTTATGTGTTATTAATGTGTATCTTATGTGTTATTAATGTGTATCTTATGTGTTATTAATGTGTATCTTATGTGTTATTAATGTGTATCTTATGTGTTATTAATGTGTATCTTATGTGTTATTAATGTGTATCTTATGTGTTATTTATGTGTATCTTATGTGTTATTAATGTGTATCTTATGTGTTATTAATGTGTATCTTATGTGTTATTTATGTGTATCTTATGTGTTATTAATGTGTATCTTATGTGTTATTAATGTGTATCTTATGTGTTATTAATGTGTATCTTATGTGTTATTAATGTGTATCTTATGTGTTATTAATGTGTATCTTATGTGTTATTAATGTGTATCTTATGTGTTATTAATGTGTATCTTATGTGTTATTAATGTGTATCTTATGTGTTATTTATGTGTATCTTATGTGTTATTAATGTGTATCTTATGTGTTATTAAAGTGTATCTTATGTGTTATTAATGTGTATCTTATGTGTTATTAATGTGTATCTTATGTGTTATTATGTGTATCTTATGTGTTATTAATGTGTATCTTATGTGTTATTAATGTGTATCTTATGTGTTATTAATGTGTATCTTATGTGTTATTAATGTGTATCTTATGTGTTATTAATGTGTATCTTATGTGTTATTAATGTGTATCTTATGTGTTATTAATGTGTATCTTATGTGTTATTTATGTGTATCTTATGTGTTATTTATGTGTATCTTATGTGTTATTAATGTGTATCTTATGTGTTATTAATGTGTATCTTATGTGTTATTTATGTGTATCTTATGTGTTATTTATGTGTATCTTATGTGTTATTAATGTGTATCTTATGTGTTATTAATGTGTATCTTATGTGTTATTAATGTGTATCTTATGTGTTATTTATGTGTATCTTATGTGTTATTAATGTGTATCTTATGTGTTATTAATGTGTATCTTATGTGTTATTAATGTGTATCTTATGTGTTATTTATGTGTATCTTATGTGTTATTAATGTGTATCTTATGTGTTATTTATGTGTATCTTATGTGTTATTTATGTGTATCTTATGTGTTATTTATGTGTATCTTATGTGTTATTTATGTGTATCTTATGTGTTATTAATGTGTATCTTATGTGTTATTAATGTGTATCTTATGTGTTATTAATGTGTATCTTATGTGTTATTAATGTATCTTATGTGTTATTATGTGTATCTTATGTGTTATTATGTGTATCTTATGTGTTATTTATGTGTATCTTATGTGTATTAATGTGTATCTTATGTGTTATTTATGTGTATCTATGTGTTATTAATGTGTATCTTAGTGTATTATGTGTATCTTATGTGTTATTAATGTGTATCTTATGTGTTATTAATGTGTATCTTATGTGTTATAATGTGTATCTTATGTGTTATTAATGTGACTTATGTGTTATTAATGTGTATCTATGTGTTATTAATGTGTATCAGTGTATATTATGTGTATCTTAGTGTTATTATGTGTATCTTAGTGTTATATGTGTATCTTATGTATATTATGTTATCTTATGTGTATAATTTGCAATTTGATGTGTTATTAATGTTTCTTATGTGTTATTAAGTGTATCTTAGTGTTATTAATGTGTATCTTATGTGTTATTAATGTGTATCTTATGTGTTATTAATGTGTATCTTATGTGTTATTAATGTGTATCTTATGTGTTATTAATGTGTATCTTATGTGTATATATATATGTTATTTCATGTGTGTACCATATTCAATTACTGATTATTTATTTACTTTTTTCCCGGATAATTATTGGGGGTTGTGTTTTGAGATTTCCGAGGCATTATTAATATATAATACTACCCCCTCTAACCCCCCCCCCTAGTACCCACCTGGCATGAGGGTGCAGGCCTGGCGCTGCAGGTCCAGGCCGCGGCACTGGCTGGGGGCGTCTGAGAGGCACTGGCGCATCCTCACCCGCTCCTCGCCGCCGCCGCCGCCGCACTCGGACCACAGGGACCACGCCCCCCACCCCTCCTCCCCTGCACAGGTAAAGATCAATGTGTCAATAACAACAACATACTACAATTATTATAGCCTATATAACCTAATATTTATTTAATTACCTTACCTAATCATTGTAACTGAAAACTGACTCCAGATTCGTGTTCAGCATGCCCGATAACTGCCAGGAACTAATTTTTAAGCAAATCTATTAATACAAAACTATTGCAAATTTTGCAAGGGCAAAAAGGCAAAAATTTGCAAGGCCCTTGCAAAATTTACAATATTTTTTGAAAAATAGATTTGCTTGAATATTAGTTCCTAGCAGTTTTCGGGCATGCTGAACACGAATCTGGAGTCAGTTTTCAGTTACAATGGTTAGAAGTCCCTATTTCAGCCAATTCACAGTACGAGCATAGCTCTTTTCCTGTATGTTATAACTAGGTAAACACACACACACACACCAGGGCATGGGTGGGCGTGGCAAGGCTGCTGTGAGATGGAGTTCCCTGCACACCCCTGGGCCTCTATGAAGGGGTTCTGGGAGGACACACAGCGACGCGTCCTGACCTGTCGCCCGTCACCACAGGAGGCTGAGCAACTACTCCATTCACTCCAGCACGCCCACAGACCTGAGGGAGTGGAGGGTGGAGGGTTAGGGGAGTGGAGTGGTTGAGTGGAGTGGTGGATTGTAAGGGTGGAAAAAAGTGGAGCTAAAACAAAATTAAAGTGAAAAAAAGGGGGAAAAAAAGAGCAGAAAATGCAGAAAAGATTAAAAAAAAAGACAGAAAAATCAACTTCACTGTAAAAAAAAGCCTCATTTAAAAACCTCAACAAATAAAATATCCAAACAAAAACAAAACAAGAACAAACAAATAAAAAAAAAAAACAGAATAACCAAGTAAACCATTATAAAAACCTCATTTAAAAACCTCAACAAATAACAATATCCAAACAAAAACAAAAGAACACAAACTCACCTGGACAAGAGTGTTCATTACATCCACGTTCCTGGAATCCACCACCGCTACCACAACCACCTCCACCACAGTCCCGCCTCCTCCACTGCGATCCACCACTACCACACGGGACACTGCACTGACTCCACTCCGTCCACGAACCACCACTTCCACCTCCTCCACCTCCACCACTGTCTCCACCGCACCACCCATCCTTAGGGCAAACCCGATCCTCCTGCTGTAAATCCCCGGTTCTCAGCGGATTCACCGAGTCACCCGTCGCAACACACACCCCCCGGAATCTCCTCTGGGTGATGTAATCCCCCGACGCATTAATCCCCACCCACGGAGACCACTCGGAGAGCTCTCGTATCTCCGGACATTTCCACCGGGCGCAGGTTTCCGTTTCGTCGCCACAGCCTGCGCAGTCAGATCCGTCGTTCCGTGGGGCAGGCTGGGTGCAGGTTCGCCGCCGCTGCCGCACACCCGTTCCCCCGCAGGTTGCCGAGCAGGGCCCCCACACCCCCCACTCGCTCCACCCGCCGTCTACTGGTAGGGCGGTGTAGGCTGTGGTGGGTGAAAGAGAGGTTAGCTTTGGGTGAACTGTTGGGTTGTGAGGGATTATTTTAGATTTTGTTTGGGGAGAGAGAGAGAGAGAGAGAGAGAGAGAGAGAGAGAGAGAGAGAGAGAGAGAGAGAAAGGAATAATAACCTGGTGATACGACGTTTTCCCTCTTTTTTTGGTGACCCTTCGTAGTTTCCTTTCTTCCCTTTGACCTCGCAAACTAATCAAGGCTGCTATCCCTTTTTTTTTATCCGTTTCTCTCTCCCTTCCTCACACACACACACACACACACTTCCCCCCCTTCTCCCCCCCCTACCCACCCACCCACCCACACACACACACACACACACACACACACACACACACACACTCACAGGGGCAGCGTGGTAAAGAGTGGCAGTAGATCTCGGTCCTCTCCTGGCCCACACACACACTTTCCCCTCCCTTCCCCTCACACACACACACTTTCCTTCCCCTCACACACACACACATACCCACACACACACACACACACTCACAGGGGCAGCGAGGCAGGGAGTGGCAGTAGATCTCGGTCCTCTCCTGGCCCACACACACACACTTTCCCCTCCCTTCCCCTCACACACACACACTTTCCTTCCCCTCACACACACACACACACCCACACACACACACACACACTCACAGGGGCAGCGAGGCAGGGAGTGGCAGTAGATCTCGGTCCTCTCCTGGCCCACACACACCCGGCCTCCGTGCTGCGGCGCCGGATTGGAACAGGTGCGGCGGCGCGTCTTGACAGCGATGCCACAGTTTGCCGAACACTGCGACCACGAGGACCACGCCGTCCACCCACCGTGCACCGTACAGTTGCCAACCTGCGGGAGTTAATTATAGGTAAGGCATTAGTATGTTTTTTTCTTTACATCACAAAGGACTGGCCAAGGGCATAGAAAAAAGTAACAAAAAGCAAAAAAGTCACAAAAATAGGGTTATGTAGTTGTTATGATGTCCATTATTATGTCTAAATAAATATAATAAATAACTACAGTAAAACCTCTCATATTCGGACTAATTGGGTCAAGGAGTGGTCAGAGTAATGCAAGGATCCGAATAATGGGGGGATTTAGATATATAAAAAAAAAAAAAAAAAAAAAAAAATTCTAGGCTAGGAAATTTCAAACCCTAAAAAAAAAAAAAAAAAAAAAAAAAAAAAAATTCTAGGCTAGGAAATTTCGACCCCTCAAAAAAAAAAAAAAAAAAAAAAAAAAAAAAAAAAAAAAAAAAAAAAAAAAAAGGAGGAGGAGGTCCGAATAATGTCAAAGTCCCGAATAATGAGGGTCCGAATACGCGAGGTTTTACTGTATCTAGGAGTAAGGAAGTAAGGAGTAGATAGTGGGTGAGTGAAGGAGTACGGTATCAGTAAGGCTTAAGTATGTAAATTTGCGTGTATGTCATTTTTTGTCATTGTAGGTATGAGTTTATTTTGGGTGGAAATCATTAATAGCTATTTTATGTGTTTATCAGGGTGTACGTGTGGGTGTAAATCATTATTCCCCATCTTATGTGTGTTTATCAGGGCGTAAGTTTTGGTGTAAGTCATTATTCCCCATCTTATGTGTGTTTATCAGGGCGTAAGTTTTGGTGTAAGTCATTATTCCCCATCTTATGTGTGTTTATCAGGGCGTAAATTTGGGTGTAAGTCATTATTCCCCATCTTATGTGTGTTTATCAGGGCATAAATTTGGGTGTAAATCATTATTCGCCATCTTATGTGTGTTTATCAGGGCATAAATTTGGGTGTAAATCATTATTCGCCATCTTATGTGTGTTTATCAGGGCATAAATTTGGGTGTAAGTCATTATTCGCCATCTTATGTGTGTTTATCAGGGCATAAATTTGGGTGTAAATCATTATTCGCCATCTTATGTGTGTTTATCAGGGCATAAATTTGGGTGTAAATCATTATTCGCCATCTTATGTGTGTTTATCAGGGCATAAATTTGGGTGTAAATCATTATTCGCCATCTTATGTGTGTTTATCAGGCATAAATTTGGGTGTAAATCATTATTCCCCATCTTATGTGTGTTTATCAGGGCATAAATTTGGGTGTAAATCATTATTCGCCATCTTTTTTTTTTAAAACTTTTTTGTGGTTTATCAGGGCATAAATTTGGGTGTAATCATATTCCCATCTTATGTGTGTTTATCAGGGCATAAATTTGGGTGTAATCATTATTCGCCATCTTATGTGTGTTTATCAGGGCATAAATTTGGGTGTAAATCATTATTCCCATCTTATGTGTGTTTATCAGGGCATAAATTTGGGTGTAAATCATTATTCCCATCTTATGTGTGTTTATCAGGGCATAAATTTGGGTGTAAATCATTATTCGCCATCTTATTGTGTTTATCAGGCATAAATTTGGGTGTAAATCATTATTCCCCATCTTATGTGTTTATCAGGGCATAAATTTGGGTGTAAATCATTACTCGCCATCTTATTGTGTTTATCAGGGCATAAATTTGGGTGTAAATCATTATTCCCATCTTATGTGTGTTTATCAGGCTAAATTTGGGTGTAAATCATTATTCGCCATCTTATTGTGTTTTATCAGGCATAAATTTGGGTGTAAATCATTATTCGCCATCTTATGTGTGTTTATCAGGGCATAAATTTGGTGTAAATCATATTCCCCATCTTATGTGTGTTTATCAGGGCATAAATTGGGTGTAAATCATTATTCCCATCTTATGTGTGTTTATCAGGGCATAAATTTGGGTGTAAATCATTATTCCCCATCTTATGTGTGTTATCAGGCATAAATTTGGGTGTAAATCATTATTCCCATCTTATGTGTGTTTATCAGGGTAAATTTGGGTGTAAATCATTATCTCCCATCTATTGTGTTTATCAGGGTAAATTTGGGTTAAATCATTATCCCATCTTATATGTGTTTATCAGGGTAAATTTGGGTGTAAATCATTATTCCCCATCTTATATGTGTTTATCAGGGTGTAAATTTGGGTGTAAATCATTATTCGCCATCTTATGTGTGCTTATCAGGGCATAAATTTGGATGTAAATCATTATTCGCCATCTTATGTGTGTTTATCAAGGCATAAATTTGGATGTAAATCATTATTCGCCATCTTATGTGTGTTTATCAGGGCATAAATTTGGGTGTAAATCATTACTCGCCATCTTATATGTGTTTATCAGGGCATAAATTTGGGTGTAAATCATTATTCCCCATCTTATGTGTGTTTATCAAGGCATAAATTTGGGTGTAAATCATTATTCGCCATCTTATGTGTGTTTATCAGGGCATAAATTTGGGTGTAAATCATTATTCGCCATCTTATGTGTGTTTATCAGGGCATAAATTTGGGTGTAAGTCATTATTCCCCATCTTATATGTGTTTATCAGGGCATAAATTTGGGTGTAAATCATTATTCCCCATCTTATGTGTGTTTATCAGGGCATAAATTTGGGTGTAAATCATTACTCGCCATCTTATGTGTGTTTATCAGGGCATAAATTTGGGTGTAAATCATTACTCGCCATCTTATATGTGTTTATCAGAGCATAAATTTGGGTGTAAATCATTATTCCCCATCTTATATGTGTTTATCAGGGCATAAATTTGGGTGTAAATCATTATTCGCCATCTTATATGTGTTTATCAGGGCATAAATTTGGGTGTAAATCATTATTCCCATCTTATGTGTGTTTATCAGGGTGTAAATTTGGGTGTAAATCATTATTCGCCATCTTATATGTGTTTATCAGGGTGTAAATTTGGGTGTAAATCATTATTCGCCATCTTATGTGTGTTTATCAGGGCATAAATTTGGGTGTAAATCATTATTCCCCATCTTATGTGTGTTTATCAGGGCGTAAGTTTGGGTGTAAATCATTATTCGCCATCTTATGTGTGTTTATCAGGGCATAAATTTGGGTGTAAATCATTATTCCCCATCTTATATGTGTTTATCAGGGCATAAATTTGGGTGTAAATCATTATTCCCCATCTTATGTGTGTTTATCAGGGCATAAATTTGGGTGTAAATCATTATTCGCCATCTTATATGTGTTTATCAGGGCGTAAATTTGGGTGTAAATCATTATTCGCCATCTTATGTGTGTTTATCAGGGCATAAATTTGGGTGTAAATCATTATTCGCCATCTTATGTGTGTTTATGAGGGCATAAATTTGGGTGTAAATCATTATTCCCCATCTTATGTGTGTTTATCAGGGCGTAAGTTTGGGTGTAAATCATTATTCGCCATCTTATATGTGTTTATCAGGGCGTAAATTTGGGTGTAAATCATTATTCGCCATCTTATATGTGTTTATCAGGGCATAAATTTGGGTGTAAATCATTATTCGCCATCTTATATGTGTTTATCAGGGCATAAATTTGGGTGTAAATCATTATTCGCCATCTTATGTGTGTTTATCAGGGCATAAATTTGGGTGTAAATCATTATTCGCCATCTTATGTGTGTTTATCAGGGCATAAATTTGGGTGTAAATCATTATTCGCCATCTTATGTGTGTTTATCAGGGCATAAATTTGGGTGTAAATCATTATTCGCCATCTTATATGTGTTTATCAGGGCATAAATTTGGGTGTAAATCATTACTCGCCATCTTATATGTGTTTATCAGGGCATAAATTTGGGTGTAAATCATTATTCGCCATCTTATGTGTGTTTATCAGGGCATAAATTTGGGTGTAAATCATTATTCCCCATCTTATGTGTGTTTATCAGGGCATAAATTTGAGTGTAAATCATTATTCCCCATCTTATATGTGTTTATCAGGGCATAAATTTGGGTGTAAATCATTATTCCCCATCTTATGTGTGTTTATCAGGGCATAAATTTGGGTGTAAATCATTATTCGCCATCTTATATGTGTTTATCAGGGCGTAAATTTGGGTGTAAATCATTATTCGCCATCTTATGTGTGTTTATCAGGGCATAAATTTGGGTGTAAATCATTATTCCCCATCTTATGTGTGTTTATCAGGGCATAAATTTGGGTGTAAATCATTATTCGCCATCTTATGTGTGTTTATCAGGGCATAAATTTAGGTGTAAATCATTATTCGCCATCTTATATGTGTTTATCAGGGCATAAATTTGGGTGTAAATCATTATTCCCCATCTTATATGTGTTTATCAGGGCATAAATTTGGGTGTAAATCATTATTCGCCATCTTATGTGTGTATCAGGGCATAAATTTGGGTGTAAATCATTATTCGCCATCTTATGTGTGTTTATCAGGGCATAAATTTGGGTGTAAATCATTATTCGCCATCTTATGTGTGTTTATCAGGGCATAAATTTAGGTGTAAATCATTATTCGCCATCTTATATGTGTTTATCAGGGCATAAATTTAGGTGTAAATCATTATTCGCCATCTTATATGTGTTTATCAGGGCATAAATTTAGGTGTAAATCATTATTCGCCATCTTATGTGTGTTTATCAGGGCGTAAATTTGGGTGTAAGTCATTATTCGCCATCTTATATGTGTTTTAGGGCATAAATTTGGGTGTAAATCATTACTCCCCATCTTACATGCATTTATATAGCTGTATTGATCATGTGTGTGTGTATAAGTCTATGTATGTGTGTGTGTATAAGTCTCACCTCAATGTGTGGGCCGGTGCAGGGGTCGCCGCCCCTCCTGGGTGCCGGGGCGTCGCAGGCACGCTGGCGGCAGTGGCAGGCGTCCCCCGAGCCACGCTGCTGACACGGGGACCAACCCGACCACCCACTCCACCTGCCATCCACTGCACACAGGATTACAACACAGGAATATTATTATTATTTCTTTTATTTTGCATCACACTATCGTCACTACATCTACTTTTATAACTACTGTATTGTCATTACTATTATTACTACTATTACTATCATTACTACTAACTGGTACTACTTTATCTACTACTTACTTACTTTTTTTTGTTTACATCACGAAGGACTGGCCAAGGAAGATATAAATAAATACACTAGGTAATAAAAAGTCCGCTCGTTGCCAGTCCAAAATAAAGCTACTATTGTATTGCTATTGTTATTACTATTGGCTATTACAGTACTCACTAATGTGCTATACCGTGTTGCGTAGAGACAAAATGCAAGGGTGTGTTTATTATTATGCACTTGTAGAGGTGACTAGATTTTTTTTTTTTTTTTTTTTTTTTTTTTTTTTTTCTCCAGGGGTCGAAATTTCCTAGCTATATAATTTATACACGTAGATTTTTTTTTTTTTTTTTTTTTCAGGGGTCGAAATTTCCTAGCTATATAATTTATACACGTAGATTTTTTTTTTTTTTTTTTTTTTTTTCAGGGGTCGAAATTTCCTAGCTATATAATTTATACACGTAGATTTTTTTTTTTTTTTTTTTTTTTTTCAGGGGTCGAAATTTCCTAGCTATATAATTTAGACACGTAGATTTTTTTTTTTTTTTTTTTTTTTTTTTCAGGGGTCGAAATTTCCTAGCTATATAATTTATACACGTAGATTTTTTTTTTTTTTTTTTTTTTTCAGGGGTCGAAATTTCCTAGCTATATAATTTATACACGTAGATTTTTTTTTTTTTTTTTTTTTCATGGGTCGAAATTTCCTAGCTATATAATTTATACACGTAGAATTTTTTTTTTTTTTTTTTTTTTTTTCAGGGGTCGAAATTTCCTAGCTATATAATTTATACACGTAATTTTTTTTTTTTTTTCTTTTTTCAGGGGTCGAAATTTCCTAGCTATATAATTTATACACGTAGAATTTTTTTTTTTTTTTTTTTTTCAGGGGTCGAAATTTCCTAGCTATATAATTTATACACGTAGAATTTTTTTTTTTTTTTTATTTTTTTTTTATAAACATGTTCCCTCATTATTCGGATCCTTGCATTACTCGGACCACTCCTTGGCTCAATTAGTCCGAATATGAGAGGTTTTACTGTATGTCCTCTATTTATACTATTAACACCCATCATTACATACCTTTATCCGTGGCGAGGGGACAGCCCATGACCTCCTGCAGCCACGAGGTGACGAAGGGGTTCTTGCCGGGCGGGGTGGAGCAGAGGAGGGTGTTGGTGTCCCAGCCACAGTAGGGGTCCCGCGCCCCCAGGCAGGCGCGCTGGCTCTTGTGTGTGCCGCAGCGGTGCACGGGCAGACGTATCACCCCCTCGCTGGTGCCTAGGTACAGCGAACTCTGCGGGGGGGGGGGGTATTAATTTACAGTCGACCCTTGGTTTAACGCATTTCGGATTTAACGGACTCCATTCGTTATTAAATGAAAACTGACTCCAGACTCGTGTTCTATGTCTACGTCTAATGTATAAAATGTCTAATGTATAAAATGTCTAATGTATAAAATGTCTAATGTATAAAATGTCTAATGTATAAAATGTCTAATGTATAAAATGTCTAATGTATAAAATGTCTAATGTATAAAATGTCTAATGTATAAAATGTCTAATGTATAAATTTCCATGTCTAATTTGTGATTTTTAAGGAATATCTGGAAGTATCATGTCATTGTGAATTGGCTGAAATAGGGACTTCTAATCATTGTAACTGAAAATTGACTCCAGATTCGTGTTCAGCATGCCAGAAAACTGCTAGGAACTAATTTTCAAGCTAATCAATTTTTCAAAAACTATAGCAAAATTTGTAATATTTTTTGGGAAATAGATTTGCTTGAAAATGAGTTCCTAGCAGTTTTCGGGCATGCTGAACACGAATCTGGAGTCAGTTTTCAGTTACAATGATTAGAAGTCCCTATTTCAGCCAATTCACAATGACATGATACTTCCAGATATTCCTTAAAAACCACAAATTAGACAAAACTTACTACAAGACATAACAATATGACAGGCATTGCTAGATTAATCATTACTTCAATACAACGATCAGTACTAACTAACTAACCACTAACAACCCCTAACAAGGCAATTACCGTATCTCTCAACAACTTCATGGAGTGGATGACGGCGGATGAGTTCTCCGGGAAGGGCCTCAACTCCTCCAGCAGACACGGATTGCCCCCGGCGGATGAAAGGCTCATCTTCCGCACTGTTCCGCCTCGCTCCGCCGCAAAGATCACGTGGACCGCTCCACTCTGCCGCGTTCGACACCACATCCACCGCTATGTGGCTCAGTCTGGGTGGAGGGAGGGATGGATGAGGTGAGTGGAGAAGGGATGGTAGTGGAATTTAGTGGATTAGTTAGTGGATTAGGATGTTAGGATGTTTTATTAGGATTATAGTTGTGGATTAGTTAGTGGATTAGGTTATAGGCAAAGTTAGTGGATTAGGAATGGATGGAAGACAGAAGAGGTTAGTGGATGAGGTTAGTGGATGTGGAAGAGGTGATGTGGAGGAATAGATGATTTAAAAGTGGATAGGTTAGTGGATGTGGATAGGTTAGTTGAAAAGTGGATAGGTTAGTTGAAAAGTGGATAGGTTAGTTGATGTGGATAGGTTAGTTGATGTGGATAGGTTAGTGGATGTGGATAGGTTAGTGGATGTGGATAGGTTAGTGGATGTGGATAGGTTAGTGGATGTGGATAGGTTAGTTGAAAAGTGGATAGGTTAGTTGAAAAGTGGATAGGTTAGTTGAAAAGTGGATAGGTTAGTGGATGTGGATAGGTTAGTGGATGTGGATAGGTTAGTGATGTGGATAGTAGTGATGTGGATAGGTTAGTGGATGTGGATAGGTTAGTGGATGTGGATAGGTTAGTTGAAAAGTGGATAGGTTAGTTGAAAAGTGGATAGGTTAGTTGAAAAGTGGATAGGTTAGTGGATGTGGATAAGTTAGTTGAAAAGTGGATAGGTTAGTGGAGAGTTAGGTTAGATATTGTTTCCTTTATCATTTTCTGGGGGTGGATGAATGGATGGATGAGGTTAGTGGAGAAGGGATATTAGTGGAATTTAGTGGATAAGGATTTTTGTTATTTAGGTTTTTTCTCTCAATGTATTTCTCTATTTTTTTCCTAATCATTCTTTCTCTCTCTCTTTCTCCCAATCTCTTACTCCAAATCTCTCTCTCTCTCTCTCTCTCCTCTCTCTCTCTCTCTCTCTCTCTCTCTCTCTCTCTCTCTCTCTCTCTCTCTCTCTCTCTCTCTCTCTCTCTCTCTCTCTCTCTCATCTCTCTCTCTCTCTCTTCCAATCCCTATCTTTCATTCTCTCTTCCAATCTCTCTCTCTCTCTCTCTCTCTCTCTCTCTTCTCTCTTCCATCTCTCTCTCTCTCTCTCTCCTCTCTCTCTCTCTCTCTCTCCTCCATCTCTCCACACACCCACACACACACACACACACACACACACACACACACACACACACACACACACACTCACCTCTCATCATCCACAAAAAAGAGTGGATCGGGACTCTGACTGGCAACCGGCCGATCCATCAACTGGTATTTATCCGCCGCCAACTCCGCCTCCCGGGTGGAAGACTGCGGGTGGAGGCATCGGAAGTGGTTGTGGTGGTTGGGGGCGGGAGACCAGATGGAGGACTGGGAGGGTTGGAATTTGAATGGCCCGGCAAAGCTTGTGTTGACTGATGACATGTTGAAGGCACAGATGGCCGACCCTGCTATGCTGTTCCTGGGGGGGGAGAGAGAGAGAAGGGGTTAGGAGTTTTTAGGGGGGGATGAGGGGTTGAAGGGGGGGAGATGAGAGGGAGGGGGTGTGGGAGATGAGAGGGAGGGTGTGTGGGAGATGAGAGGTTTAGGGGGTTTGGAGGGGGGAGATGAGAGGTTTAGGGGGTTTGGAGGGGGGAGATGAGAGGTTTAGGGGGTTTGGAGGGGGGAGATGAGAGGTTTAGGGGGTTTGGAGGGGGGAGATGAGAGGTTTAGGGGGTTTGGAGGGGGAGATGAGAGGTTTAGGGGTTTGGAGGGGGGAGATGAGAGGTTTAGGGGGTTTGGAGGGGGAGATGAGAGGTTTAGGGGGTTTGGAGGGGGGAGATGAGAGTTTAGGGGTTTGGAGGGGGGAGATGAGAGGTTTAGGGGGGTTGGGGGGGAGATGAGAGGTTTAGGGGGTTTGGAGGGGGGAGATGAGAGGTTTAGGGGGTTTGGAGGGGGGAGATGAGAGGTTTATGGGGGGTTGGAGGGGAGATGAGGGGGGGGGTGTTAGGGGGGTTTGAGAGAGGGGGAGAAGGAAGAACAGCTGGGTGGGCTGGCCGCTGACTGCCCTAACCCGGATTCGAACCAGGGCCCGCAGATTTGTAGGTAGGCGTGCCAACCACTACACCATGGAAGACAGCCTCCTGGTGAATAGCCTGCACAGCTGGGCACTAAATACATTGAATGTATTTAAATACTAAATACTAAATACATGGGAGAAATGTATCTATATACCAAATACTAAATACATTTTACGAATGTATCTAAATACTAAATACTAAATACTAAATACTAAATACTAAATAATACATCAATTGTATTTAAATACATTTGTAAATACATTTTAAATGCACAAATTTTAACATGTATTCAGTAATTCCTGCTTGACAATATAAAATGCTTGATAAATGCTAAAGGACACTTTCCTATTGTATAATTAATTAATTGATTAATTAACTTAATTGAGATTATTGATTAATTAACTGATAAAAAAATATTTACATTTTTATATTATGAGTAATTAAATAAAAGTATTTAAATACTGTATTTAAATACGTGAAAACCAATGTACTTATAAATACAGTTCTAAATACACAAATGTATTCAAATACATATTTAAATACAAATGTATTTAAATAGTGCCCAGCTCTGATAGCCTGGACAGTGAAATTATAGATGCCAAAAGTATTCATGTTTGTAAAGCTAAGATTGACCCAAGGAGACAAGGAGACGGGACCCCACCAGTGTGTCTCATTGCCCGTAGATCACAACTATGTAAACACTCACTCCGCTGAGGTAAACACCCCATAGATGAGTTGTTCCCGGGGCAGGTGTACCAGGGCCTGCACGTGGTCGTAGTGGAAGGGCTGGGGGCCGGGGCGGGAGCAGGAGAGGCGTGCTTTGAGGAAGGTGGTCCAGTAGTCCTTGAGCAGCCTGGTGCCCCCTGCGTCATTGCCACACACACGCGCGATGCGGGAATACACACGCTGAAAACGTGGGTGAATATGCATGATTTTTTAGTGATTTTTCCTTTGTATTTTGTGTTATTTTCATTTATTCTCACTTAACCATTGCAATATTCATAATAACAGTAATAGTAATAGTGGTGATAGTCCCCAGCAGTAACCAGTCCACCCACTTGCAATTTATATATAACCCACAAGCCATTTATATACTGTACTGTGTAGATGTATTCTCTTAGACAAATTTACTAAGCAATTAATTTCTACATTTAATCACCCACCTTGCCACAGTTGAGAGTCTCCACGGCATTCTCCCTGAACACCACGTACACAAAGCCGGCGTCCTGGAACGAGGCGACGAAGGTGGGTTCCGACAGCCACTTGGCGTCTGACTGGCGGGTGCGCAGGGCAGAACCCGGCCCCAGCGTCCTCATGAACACCCACCCGCGCCCTGGGGGTGATGGGGGAGTGGGTGAATGTGTGAATTTTGTGACAAGCGCATTTTTGCAGTGTCGTCACACGGTGTTTTGGCTACGAGCATCTTCCGGGACCCGCGACCAAAACAAACACTATGGATCGTACGAGAAGACCGTCTGGCTGCTGTAGTGTTTGTATTGCTCACGGGTCTCGGAAGATGCCATAGGGAGATGCTTGTAGCCGAAACACCGTGTGACGAAAAGCGCATTTTTTGCCACCACTACGGGCATCAAATGGTACAGGTTGAAGTTCCCAAACTCGGCATCCCAAGACTCGGCAACACCCAAAACTCGGCTATGGTTCCGGATTTTCCAAAACACGGCAGAACACCCAAAACCCGGCGCTTCTGAGAAATTTTCCGAGAAAATTGACCTTTTGAAGAAGTTGGATGGCGGAACCTCAGTGCGGAATTTGTGTGAAATATATGGTGTGGGGTCATCTACAGTGTATGACCTCAAGAAACAGAAAACAAAGTTACGTGAATTTTATGCCAGGAGTGAGACGGTGAAAGGTATGGACATACGTAAGACCACGAGACACGGGAAGAGTGAAGATTTGGACAAAGCATTAATGCCGTGGCCCAGACAGCGTCGTAATGATGGAATGGAAATATCAGGGGACATGATGATGACGCAAGCTAAAATATTCCATGAGGAGCTGAAATTGGAACACGAGTGTCAATACTCAGAAGGATGGCTTGCAACATTTAAAATACGTCATGGTTTATCACAGCAAACAGTGTGCGGTGAGAAGAAATCGGCGGACCATGAAGCAGCAGAGGAATTCGTAACTGAATTTGAGAAGATGGTACGTGAAGAAAATGATTTTCATGCTTTTTTTCCCCTTAATATATCTACGTTCTAAAAGCCGGAAAATTCCATTACTCGGCTCGGCGCTGGTCCCGAGGTTGCCGAGTTTGGGAACTTCAACCTGTAGCAAAATACCAAAAGATGCCGGAAAATATCCCCATGTGACACGGGCTTTACCCTACTCTAGCACCCCTCACCCTTCCCTTAACCGCCTCTAACACCCCTTACCCTACAAAAAAAAAAAAAAAAAAAAAAAAAAAAAAAAAAAAAAAAATCCCAAAAAATCTGAAAACTTAATTACGAGACTTAATCTTTTTTTTTCAGAGTTTTTTGGAGTAATCAAGTGTGCCCCCCATCCCCCCCTTGACCTCGCCTGCCCTCACCTGAGAAGTCCGTGGGCGTGCCGACGTAGAGGGAGCCATCAGGGGTGAGGAGTGAGGTCACGCTGTGCTGGGGGTCAAAGGGGCAGCGCGCCACACCCGTCTCCCAGGCCGTGATGTGACCTAGGTTGGACAGCCTGCAAGGACGGGTCAAAGGTCAGGGTTTTGAGACATATTCTTATTTATTCATCATGTATTTATTATCTATGTATATCTATATCATTATGAGTATATACCTTAGTTATCTATGTATTTATTATCTATGTATATCTATATCATTATGAGTATATACCTTAGTTATCTATGTATTTATTATCTATGTATATCTATATTATTATGAGTATATACCTTAGTTATCTATGTATTTATTTATCTATGTATATCTATATCATTATGAGTATATTATAACCTTAGTTTATCTATGTATTTATTTATCTATTTTATCAACCAAATCATTAACGTATTTATCTACTGACTGATTCTTCTCATTAGTATATGATGAGAGATGATGCTTTACAATGTTACTTATGAATATTTTATCTCTTATACATGCCTGTCTTCCTTCCCATCATCTTCCCCTTCTTCCTTTCCCATCCTCCCCTTTTCCCTTCAACCCTTCCACCCCATCACCTCCCCCCCCTTAGTTAACCCCTTTCCCCCCCTACACACTTGCCTCAGGTAGGTACACAGGGGGCTGAAGCTGTTGGTGCCCTTCTTTCCTTACTAACTGTTCCATTAATTACCCTTTATCCCTTGTTTCCCTACTAACGTCATTAATACCTTATCTTTTCTACTACGTTCCATAATATTTATCC
Source organism: Chionoecetes opilio (assembly GCA_016584305.1). NCBI lineage: Eukaryota > Metazoa > Arthropoda > Malacostraca > Decapoda > Majidae > Chionoecetes > Chionoecetes opilio. The sequence goes on along the minus strand of JACEEZ010008815.1, from coordinate 16,732 downwards.
TTGTTCCTACTAATGTTCCATTATTACCCTATCCCTGTTTCCCCACGTTCATATTACCCTTTATCCTGTTCCTATACTGTTCCATTATTCCCTTTACCCTTTCCACACCCATAATTACCTACCCCCTCCTTTTTCAACCCCTTCTTCCTCCTTCCTCTCCAGCTTACTTGCGCCAGGTACACAGTGGGTAAAGCTATTGTTCCCCTTCCTTCCTTCCTTTAGCATTAATTACCCTTTATCCCTTCGTTTCCTTCATTTATCCTTCATCACCCTTTTATCACCTGTTCCTTCCTTCCATTAACTCCCTTTTCCTTCTTCCTTATCCTCCCCTTCTTCCTTCCATACCCTCTTCATCCTTCTTCCTTCCATCACTTCTTCCATCCTCCTTCCTCCATCCTCCTTCCTTCCATCATCCTTCCTTCCATACCCTTCCTTTTCCTTCCTCCCTTCCTCACCCTTCCTTCCTCCATCCTCCTTCCTTCCTTCCTTCACCTTGCCTTCCATACCCCTTCCTTCTTCCATCACTCCTTCCTTCCTTCCTTCTTCTCACCTTTTCATCACCCCTTCCTTCCTTCCATCCTTCCTTCCATCACCCCTCCTTCCTTCCTTCCATCACCCTTCCTTCCTTCCTTCCTTCCTTCTTCCTCATCCCCTTCCTCCTCCTTCCTCTTCCTCCCTCCTTCCTTCCTTCCATCACCCCTTCCTTCCTTCCTTCCTTCCTTCCTTCCCTATGTTCTTACTTGCGCCAGGTACACAGGGGACTGAAGCTGTTGGTGCCACAAGCCAGTACACTCTCCCCTTCATATCTCCCTTCCCATCTTCCCCTCAACCCTTCCCTACTGTCCCATCAACACCCCTTCCTTCCCTTCCCTTCCCCATCAGCCCCATACATACTTGCGCCAGGTACACAGGGGGCTGAAGCTGTTGGTGCCACAAGCCAGCACTCTCTCCCCCTGTAAGTGCAACACCCTGACAAAGTTGTGGCAGTGCTCGTGGCTTTGGCCCTTAATGCGGCACGTCTGGACAGCACTCTTGTTGGACGACCACGCACTCTCCTCCAGGACCTGCAACCCCGTGAGGCTGAGGCGGTAGATGCGGTCCCTGGGGGTTGAGAGGAGGGGTTATGGGGTGGTTGTGGGGTTTAAAATAGGGTTATTTTTAAGGGGTAGAGACATAATACAGAAAAAATACTTATTTTTGATATTTAAAAAGAAAATAATTATTATTTTTCATATCTAATCAGAAAATATTAATTATTTTTGATATTTAATCAGAAAATAATATAATAATAGTAATAAATAATATAAAATAATAAAATAATAATAATTTAATTTCCAATACACTATTTCAAAGCTAAGTCTCGGCAATGAATACTTTACCGTAGATAACACCATAGTCGCCAGTCACTCGCCACTGCACTAATGTCGCCAGGCACAATATATTACGAATTATAGCATCCCTACTGATTTGTATGTGCCACTGAAGATGATACTACACAGTACGGTTAAATAGTAATGGAAATATCGTAGCGTAAGAGTTTTTTATACACGAGCAATGAACAAACACTGTAGAGGAAGTCACGCGCCACGTCTAGGGAAGAGCATAGCAATACCAAATATAAAAATATAATACATACAAATCATAATTTCCATAGATACGAAATACAAAATAATGACTTTGAAGGAAAACAACACAAAACAAAATCTAACAAGAAGACAATAATGAAAAATAAATAAAAGTGCATTACCCACGAAAAGAAAAGAAGCCAAATGCCTGGAGGTCAATGAAATCACCTGCAAGATAGATACAATATTGACCTTTTCTCTTATACGCTCTGACCTCTGTTGACCTGGCATTGAATCGCTACAGAGAGAGAGAGAGAGAGAGAGAGAAGAGAGAGAGAGAGAAGAGAGAGAGAGAGAGAAGAGGAGAGAGAGAAGAGGATAGAGAGAGAGAGAAGAAAGAAAGAAAGAAAGAAAGAGAGACTTAATATTTTGACCATAAACATTACAAAAAAATTTTCCACTTTCGACACTCGTGACTTCGTTTTCGACACAAAAAAAAGTTCTGTAATGAAAGCGAGAGAGAGAGAGAGAGAGAGAGAGAGAGAGAGAGAGAGGATAAAATGAGATATATGACATGAAGATTTGCTCAACAAGAGAGAGAGAGAGAGAGAGAGAGAGAGAGAGAGTTTGAAACGCCTGTGTTGTATTGTTGTTACTGTTGGGCGCGGAATGTCAGCGTCCTGTTCTTATAACTCTTACTGTCTTTTTATTTCCTCCTTTCTATTTGTGTTTTGTGTTGCAGCATTTGAGCGCCGCCGTTTGTGTTCGGTAAAATACAGTCTCTGAGATCCCAGGGAGACGTGGCTGTCCTCCTTCTCCTCCCCTTCGCGTTGGTTAGCGTGTTCAGGGTCATTTTTGTCATGTTTGTATGAGATTTTTGTTTGAGATTTGATGGTAGAAGTGATGTAACTACCTGTAAGCTTTTTGCTGTCTGTATGTGCAAACTATACTGTGTTTGTTTATTGATTTAACATTCTATACTTGCTGTAAATCGTGTTCTACGTATTCTAGTCTACTATGCAAGTTACCTACGAAATAATGGAAACAACAGAACTACTACTACCACTAACCTTGCCCCCCCCCCCCCCCCCCCACACAGCCACACACCGGGCACTACCAACCCCTTTTATGCCGTGCCCCGATGACGCCCCAAAACTCTTCTTAACAAACATATTCATTTCAATATGAACACAAAAATGAAACAAAACTATTCCCACCTGAAGGTCACCTCGAGCCTCGCCGTGCAGGGCGACAGCGGCCCCGTGGACGCCATCACGCTGTGTTACGAGAGGCGCCCGTGCTGGTACTCGTGCGGGTGCTGGGGGCGCGGGAGGCGGGTGATCGCCTCCTTCACCTTCCCCCGCGAGGCATGGCAGTGTGCTCACGACGGCTTCGAGCGGAACACCTCCGCCCAGGCGTCTGTGATGAAGATGGGACGCTTGAGCAAGAAAGACGGAAACACCCTCGTCAGGGTGACCTGCCTGGCGGACGGCAGCCCCGTCTTGACCCATGAAATGACCTTTGATGACCTTCTAAAGAGTCTGAGGCTAACAAAAATTGGGGACAGCGCGTCCTCTTCTTCAGCCTCGGGGGCGGCAGGCTGGAGGGCGCCGCAGGACCAGGGCAGCCCTTCACGGCGGTGTTCTGTAACGGCAGGCGCCTCGGTGGTGGCCGCGGCGGCGACCCCCGGGAGGAGGACAGCGAGGATGACTGTTATTCCTCCCCCTGCGACACTCAGGTCGAATACTTCCCTGACCTCGCAGACGCATGGAATATCGACAGCGAGGACGAAACTGAGAACAAATATTCGACCGTCCACGAGGACTGCGAGACTCAGTTCGAATACGCAGTGGTTAGCTAAGCCTCCGCAGGGGAGGAACGCGTGAGTCAGCCCTCCAGGCAACAGTCTGGGGGTGTTGACCCCTCTCCCCCACAGAGGAACGGGAACAAAATGGATGTACTTCCACCCCCGTCGGTGTATTATGAAGAAGAAAGCAGCGACGAGGAGAATGTCCAGGATGACGGATTCTTTGACATTCCTCTTGACGACACAAGCGACGACGACGGCAACGGCCTCTCGTCACCTCTGGTTGAGACAATCGACAGTCTCAACCTGCTGTTGCCGATCCCCGAGATACCCTTGCCTCCTGGACGTCAGGACAGCCACATGCCTTCGCTGCCCGCCCTGCTGTGGTGCGCTAACCAGGCAGTGGCCGTGGCAGCACCGGCTGTGGGCGTGTACGGCGCGGTGGTGCCACTGCTGGAAGACACCGTGCCCTTCCTGGCTGGCCTGTCCTCGCGCCCCGAAGAGGTGACGAGCGTGGTGCAGGCGGCGTGCGTGGCCTTCGTGGTGGTCACGTTAGGCTATTGGTACGCTGCCCTGGTGGCGCGGCCCTCCTGCAGGCGGCAGCACAGGCAGCGGGATAAGTACTGTGCGGCCTGCGAGGAGGAGGTGCCGGTGGACGAGTGGCACTGCGAGGTGTGCGGCGAGTGCGTGGAGGGCAGACAGCACCACTCTGTGCTGCTGAACCGGTGCGTGGGTGCTGCCAACGTGGCGCTTTACAGGACGCTGATGCAGCTCCTGACCACTGGCGCCGCGGTGGTGTTGGTGCTGTTCCTCCTGGAGGCGGCGATGGGCCAGCCGTGGCGCCTCCTCCAGGTCGGGTTGTTGCTCTGCTGTGCCTTGGGCTCGGCACACTGTCGCAACGCCGCGGCCAAAGAGCGAGCCAGACAGGCTTGTCGCGGTGACTGGTCCCTGCTCGAGGAGTGAGGAGCTCGCGGCCCTCACAGGGGAGAGATTTCCTCCACTCATCTTTCTAGTGTTTTTCCATGTGACTCGTTACTCTGTTCAATAATTTCTACAAATTGAATGATCAGAATACATATAAACTCTTTATCTTATTCTATTAAACTGTATTTATTCATCAGGATATAAATCAATCAAAAACCTTTACACTGACAACGCCTTGCACTTAATGCCGCGTGGCTGTCAAACCACAGATTCCAATACTGATCTAAATCTTCCTCTGGCTCACTATACTATTGTATTGAAAAGATCTATTTATATAAAGTCCCTTCTATTTGGAATGTTTTACACAGATATATTAAGTTAAACAAACTTATATATACCATGTCTATTAACGGCATGGTCTGTCGAGCCAAGACTCTTTGACAGACGGAAATTTCTAATCTAAATTTGCAGTACACAGGCAACATTATTTTCTAAGAAATTATTTTGATTAGATTATGCAATCAAACTTTACAACTACAGTAAATAAGATTCCAATGATGTAAAAACAAGCACCAAATCTCCAACACATGCATTCTTACAAGCGTTAACAATATAGAACATCCACACTGACTTGCGTATTGACACACACTTACATCGTTCGCCTAACATCCTGTATTCTGACAAGTAAACAAATAACTCTTTATTTTCTTTTTAAATTGAAATAAATTACATGTAAATATTAATGTTTTTACATGAGTAGGAAGGGAATGCCACAGCTGAGGACCGTCACATACCACACTCTTGTTGTAGAGGCTTGTTCGAAATTGTGGACTCACTAGATTTATATTATTACCCCTCGTGTTATGAGAACTTTCAATAAATTTGAAAAGTTTGTTACCTGTATAGATATTCATATTTTAAAAAATAAGCAACAATACAAAATATATTTTTATGAATTTGAAATTTAATATATTTAACTGAGAATAATTACGGCTGGTAGAATCAAATTTATCCATGAATAGAATAGATCTAATAATTTTATTTTGGGCTACTACTATTTTTTTCAAAAATGATGGCCATGTGCAGCCCCATATGGAGACACAGTAGATCAGGTGAGGGTAACATAAAGTGTAATATATACTTAACATACTCTCTGTTGTTAGTTGATGGCGGACTCTATATAGGATGCCACATATTTTTGATAGCTTTGTACATACCTCATTAATATGATGGCTTCAATGATGTGTGTGTGTGTGTGTGTATGGAGGTGCGTCCGGGGAGAGCGTATGTCTACAGTAAAGTGGTGTGTGTGTGTCTATGTGTGTGTGTGCGTGCGTGTGTGTGTGTGTGTGTGTGTGTTTTCCTGTGATTGCACGAGCTTACACATGATTTGATGACGTAGTACACACATTGACCCCTCAACTCGTTGCAGAAACAATTCTCGAAAATTCTCGGAACATTTCTGAAATCACGTACATTCCGCGGAAATGGAGATGTTTTCGTGACAGGTCGCCAAAACGCTCGTCAATTTTGCTGAAGGCGAGTGAAATTAATCCTGAAACTAATAAAATAAGTTTCTTTAGTTATTTGTCCGTCTATATGTCGAATTTGATAAGTTTTTATCGAGTAGCAACAATTTTATCAGGCTATCTGTAATCGATGTCAATGCACTGTTTTTCATTTCGTTGTTCGTTCGTTCTGTTTGTTTGTTTGGTAATTATGGAGGAGAGTTTCACGGTCGTTTTCAGAGACACCAACTACTTTTTCTTGGCCTACAATAGGTGCTTGTTCTAATGGTGCTAGTTTTATTTTGCGCAAACAAACAAACAAAAAAAAAACAAAAAAAAACAAAAACAAAAAAAAGAAACCTAACCTAACCTTATGTTTTAATGAAACCTAACCTAACCTAACCTAACCTAACCTAACCTAACCTAACCTAACCATGAGTGTTCATGATGCCAAATTTTTATCGGTCACAATAATCCTATTGTTTTATAAGACAAAAATATGCCCAAAAGGCGAACTTCTATTTGATGTAACTTTCTTATTTTAGGTCCTAGGAGGGTCATCTTGGTGTCATTGGAAAGTTTGTTTCAAGACCTTTCCACTGATACCTCTTGCAATAGCATTTAACAATTTTGGAAAAAATTCCCACATAGCTACAGTACGTAGTTTATATCATGTACATCACACTACATGTCTTCAGTGGCACACACAAGCAAAGACATTCAACAACTATTGAATGTCTTTGATAAAAGTCTGTAGTGATGATAAAATTCGTAATATATTGTGCCTGGCGACATTAGTGCAGTGGCAAGTGACTGGCGACTATACTGTTATCTACGGTAAGGTTTTTCAAGTCAAGTGTGAAGGATGGAGCGGAGAAAATATTGCAATGAAAAAAAGAAAAAAGAAACTGGATAGACTATTATAAAATGAAAATAAATGATAATAAAACAGAAAAAATATTATATGACATTAATTTTCATCTCAACATGAAATTCTACAACTTTAAATATTTGAAAATTGGAACAAGTGAAAAAAAAAATTGCAATACAAAAATTAAATATGAAAACCTGGTTATTAAAATGGAATAAATATATAATAATGCAGAAAAGAATATTATATAACATTTATTTTAATCTAAACATGAAATTATACAACTTTTTAAACATGTATTTTTATTATATTTCTACACTTAAAAATTTTGGCGGGAGTTTGTTTTGATTTCGGTGATGGCGTGAAAAAAGTTATTTACGTTATATATCAGTGAACATCGGCGTGAAATAAAGCCCTAATGCACTTAAGTGGACGCCATTATATACTTAAACCACTTATGAGGTGCGTGAAGTGTTATAAGTGGTATGGAGGCGTTGAAAAGGGGAGAAAAGTGCGTTATAAGTGAAGGAAAGTGAAATATTATTGAAAATTTATATTATTTTAGTGTTATTTTTACGATGATAAGAATGATTTTAAATTGATAAAGGAGGGAATAAGTGAAGAATATGTGATAAAGAAGGGAATGGAGGAGGAGAAGAGGAGGAAAAGAGTGATAAAGTGGGGAATAAAGGGAAAATATGATAAGAAAGAAGGGAGGAGGAGGAAAATGGTGATAAACGAGGAAATAAGAGGAAAATATGATAAAGAAAGGAATGGAAAAGGAAATAAGAAGAGGAAGAGGAAGAAAATAGTGATAAACGAGGAAATAAAGGAAAATATGATAAAGAAGAGGAAGAGGAAGAGGGAAGAGGAAGAGATGAAGAAGAGGAAGAGGAGGAGGAGAAGAAGAGGAGAGGAAGAGGAAGAGGAGGAGGAAGAGAAGAAGAGGAAGAGGAGAAGAAGAGGAAGAGGAGAAGAAGAGGAAGAGGAAGAGGAGGAGGAAGAGGAGAAGAAGAGGAAGAGGAGGAGGAAGAGGAGAAGAAGAAGAGGAGGAGGAGAGGAAGAGGAGAAGAAGAGGAAGAGGAGGAGGAAGAGGAGAAGAGGAGGAAGAGGAGAAGAAGAGGAAGAGGAGAGAGGAGAAGAAGAGGAAGAGGAAGAGGAGAAGAAGAGGAAGAGGAGACGAAGAGGAAGAGGAGAAGAAGAGGAAGAGGCGACGAAGAGGAAGAGGAGAAGAGAAAGAGGAAGAGGAGAAGAGGAAGAGGAGACGAAGAGGAAGAGGAGAAGAAAAGAAAGAGGAGGATATAATTAACAAAGGAAGAAAAGAAAATTCGCTGCCATATAAGGTAAATATTTGAATTTTTTTTTTTAATTATTTGTATCAATTAATTTTTTCTATTTTTTCTATAATTTCCTAACTTACTTTACCCTTCCTAACTTAGACTTTTAACCTTTCCCAACTAATTTTAAAACCTTCCAACTAGACTTTAACCTTTCCAACCAACTTTTTACCCTTTCCCAACTAGACTTTTAACCTTCCTAACTCAACTTTTTAACCTTCCTAACTTAGACTTTTAACCTTCCTAACTCAACTTTTTAACCTTCCTAACTTAGACTTTTAACCTTCCTAACTCAACTTTTTAACCTTCCTAACTTAGACTTTTAACCTTCCTAACTCAACTTTTTACCCTTCCTAACTTAGACTTTTAACCTTCCTAACTCAACTTTTTAACCTTCCTAACTTAGACTTTTAACCTTCCTAACTCAACTTTTAACCCCCTAAAAGACTTTTTAAATTCCTAACTCCTTTTTTAAACCCTTTCCCAACTAGACTTTTAACCCTTTTAAACTCAATTTTTAACCTTTTAAATTAGACTTTTAACTTCCCAACCAACTTTTTAAAACCTTTTCCCAAAATTAGGTTTTTTAAACCTTTTTAACTCAACTTTTAACCCTTAACTTAGACTTTTAACCTTCCTAAAATAAAATTTTTTAAACCTTCCCAAAATTTGCTTTTAACCTTCCTAACCAACTTTTTTTCCTTTCCCAACTTAGACTTTTTAAACCTTTCCCAACTAAAAATTTTTAATTCCCCAATTTGACTTTAACCTTCCAAATCAACTTTTTTAACCTTCCTAACTTTGACTTTTTAACCTTTTAACTCAAATTTTTTCCCTCCTAACTTAGATTTTAACCTTACTCAACTTTTTTAAAATTCCCCAAGACTTTTAACCTTTCCAATCAACTTTTTAACCCTTTCCAACTTAGATTTTAACCTTTTAACCAAATTTTTTTAAACCTTCCAAATTTGATTTTTTCCCCCCTAAAACCAAATTTTTTTCCTTCTAAATTTGACTTTTAACCTTCCCAACAAACCTTTTTTAACCCCCCTAATAACCTCAAAATACGTAGCAAAAAAACAAAAATTTTAAATCAAAATTCATCAAACAAAAATCAAATAAATCAAATAACTCTTTAATTCTTTCGTTCCTAATTTTTCAACCTAACCTAACAAAACAAAAAAAAAAAAAAAAAAAAATATAAACCCTTTTTATTACTTTTACATTAAAAAAAAAAATATTACCCCACAAAAAATCTTCGTAATCGCTTTTTTTTACTATTACTACAAAAAAAAAACGGATAATCTTACTAAAAATGATTCATATCCATAATCTTGACTTTTTTTTTTTTTTTTATTACCCGCGACCTTTTTTTTTTTTATTCTTTTTTATATTTAACATAAAAAAACGTATAATTTTGACTTTTTTTTTTCGTGCCAATTTTTTTTTTTTTTTTTTTTTACGTTTAACTTTAAAAAAAAAAATTGATAATCACGTAAATCACTTCCATAATTTTGACCTCTGAATTTTTTACTCGTGCCATATATATTTTGTTTTGACCTGTGACCTTTTTTTGACCCTCTGTTGACCTACCATGCATAAAAAATAACCTTTTTTTTTACATCCCACATAAAAAAAATCTCGCATAAATCACTTTTATAATTTGACTTTTTTTTTATATTTTTGACCCCTGACCCTTTTTTTTTACCCGTAGTTTTTTTTTTTTTCTTTTTTTGACCCGTGACCCTTTTTTTCGATTTTATTTTACTTGACTTTTTTTCTTTTCTTTTTTTTCCGTGACCCCTTTTTTAGAAATTTTTTTTTTTTTACCCTTGACCTCAGTTGACCTTTTTTTGACCTACCTTGCACCGACGATGACCTGGTAGTTAGTGGGGTCAAACAGCGCTGTTGAAAAGGGTGTGATTCCCGGGGTGTGAAGCGTCGTGTCCTCCTCAGCTCTTTTTTTTTTGTGTGTTGGGAAGGGGAGAGAGAGAGGAGAGAAGAGAAGAGGAGAAAAGAGAGAGAGAGAGAAGAGAGGAGAGAGAGAGGAAGAGAGAGAAGAAAAGAGAAAAAGGAGGGGAAAAAAGAAGGGGAAAAAGGGGAGAGAGAGAGAGAGAGAGAGGAGAGAGAAGAGAGAGAGAGAGAGAGAAAAGAAAAAAAATAAATGGGGAAAAAAAAAAAAAAAAAACAAAAAAAAAAAAAAAAAAAAAAAAAAAAAAAAAAAAAAAAAAAAAAAAAAAAATTTTTTTTTTTTTATTTTAAATTAACAAAGGGTTTGGGGAAAAATTAAAGTAGTAGTTTGTAGAAAATTTATAAAATAGTGTTTGTAGTAGTAAAAATAAATTGAAAAAATAACTACTACTGCTACTATACCTTAAATACCCCCAAAATACTACTTTAAAACTAAAAAAAAAAAATTACTACTACTACTACAACAACTATAACAACTTAAAAAAAAACCCCAAAAAAACAAAAACCCCAAAAACCATAATTTTAAAAAACAAACTATTGAACTGTAGGTCTGAGTTAGGAGCGTTGTGGTGACCGTGGTGGTGGTGGTTGTGGTGGTGTATGGTGAGCGAAGTAGCAGTGGTGTTAGGAAGGCAACTCACTGCTACCACAACTGCCACACTGAACCACATTCCTAACTCTCTCCTCCTCCTCCTCTTCCATCTCCCATTATTCGTTATTTCCATATTTATCACGTGTTTCTTTATTCCCCTATTCGCTATCTTGCATTTCTTGTATCCATTATTATCATTTATTGCGTTATTCCCTTCTTTATCACATTATTATTATTATTATTGTTATCCCTATTCCTTATTCGTATTATTAGTTTTTTTTCTCATTTACTATTTATTATTATTATTATTGTGGCTTTTCGTTTCCCGTTTTCTGATTTGTGGGAATTTGTGGGTATTTTCTGTGGGGTTTTGTGGTTTTTTTCTGTGTGATTTTGTGGGTATTTTCTGTGGGATTTTATGGGGATTTTCTGTGGGATTTTCCTGTTTTCTTGTTTCTTGAGTCTGGTAACTTTCTGTTAAGGAAGAAATAGGCATTGTTAAGTAATTTTGTATTTATCTAGTTAGTTAAGTAGGTAATTTAGATATTATATTCTCTCTCTCTCTCTTTTTTTTTCTCTCTCTCTCTACCCACTCTCATTACTCTCTTCTCTCTCCCCTCTTCTCTCTCTCTCGATAGTCTCACTCTCTCTCTCTCTCGTCTCTCTCTCTCTTCTTTCGCTCTTACCCAACTCCCTCAATTATTGCACTCCCCTCCTCTCTCTCTCTCTCTCTCTCTCGTTTTTCCTCTCCCAACTCTCCTCATTATTGCACTCTCTCTCTCTCTCTCTCATCTCTTCGTCTCCTCTACTCGCTACATCTCCTCCTCTTCTCTCTCTCTCTCTCTCTCTCTTTCTCTTAACCACGTCTCCTCCATTATTGCACTCTCTCTCTCTCTCTCTCTCTCATTCTCCTCTCTCTCTCCTCCGGCTCCGTCTCTCTCGCTTCTCTCTCCTTATTCCATTCTCTCTCGTCCCTCTTCCTTCCTTCCTTCCTTCCTTCTCTTCCTTCTTCCTTCTCCTCCTCCTTACTTCCTCCTCTTTCTTCCTTCCTCCTTCTCCTCCTTCTTTCTTCCTCCTCCCCCCCCTCCCTCCCTCCTCCTCTTCTTCTCTTCTCTTCCCTCCCCTCCCTCCTCCCCTCCCCTCCTCCTCTTCCCTCC
>JACEEZ010008814.1:43600-67445 GCA_016584305.1 Chionoecetes opilio | reverse complement strand
AAAAAGGGGGCGTGTGAAGAGAGGCTGGAACACTTTTCTGGAAAATTTTACTTCATGCGAAACGTTTTTTTTTTTTTCTCATTATCGTTAATTGTTCATTTGTCAATTATTTTGGGAAAAAATGCACTACATGTAAATAAATAAAGTTGCAGGTTGCGTAATAGAGTTACTATAAGTGTTATGTTTACCTGTCGCCCTCAGCCTGTGACGCGCGCTCCCCCACACCCACCCTGTGCACACACACACATAAACATTTAAGCTTAATTATAAACGACAAAAGTAAGTTATATATTACTACTAGCCGCAAAGCCGCCCTCCGGGCGGACTTTTTGGCTAGCTCCTGCGGAGGGCTATTGGTGGTGGGCCTTCGGCCCACCACGTGTGTTTGGTGGGCCTTCGGCCCACCAAACACGGACTCTCCAGATAGCCGCTTCTAACTTTCCTGAAATCATGGATGTAGAAATGTATGTATTACCCCCACCCATTCACTCACCCATTACCCATCACCCCCACCCATTCACTCACCCATTACCCCTCACCCCCCACCCATTCACTCACCCATTACCCATCACCCACACCCCATTCACTCACCCATTACCCATCACCCCCCACCTATTCCCTCACCCATCACCCATCACCCCCCAACCCATCACCCCCCACCCATTCACTCACCCATCACCCCACACCCATTACCCATCACCCCACCCATTCACTCACCCATTACCCATCACCCTACATCAAGGTTTCCTCAATTCTCGCAACCCACTTTTTTTCACAATTATCGCTAATTAGGCTGCTAAAAAAAAAAAAAGTGATCGGATCATCTCATAATTGGGCTTAAAACCTTCCCCTGGTCAACCCGGTTTCTAAAATGTGCCATATGAGGTGATTGCGCCACAGGGGCGGAACCTATACCAGACACACACACACACACACACACACACACACACAGACAGACAGACAGACAGACACACTTCGCTTAATTTACCATTACCCATCACCCCCCACCTATTCCCTCACCCATCACCCATCACCCCCAACCCTTCACCCCCCACCCATTCACTCACCCATCACCCCACACCCATTACCCATCACCCCACCCATTCACTCACCCATTACCCATCGCCCTACATCAAGGTTTCCTCAATTCTCGCAACCCACTTTTTTTTCACAATTATGCTAATAGGCTGCTAAAAAAAAAAAAAAAAGTGATCGGATCATCTCATAATTGGGCTTAAAACCTTCCCCTGGTCAACCCTGTTCCAAAAATGTGCCATATGAGGTGATTGCGCCACGGGGGGCGGAACCTATACCAGACACACACACACACACACACACACACAGACAGACAGACACACTTTCGCTTATATTTAAACCATTACCCATCACCCCCCACCTATTCCCTCACCCATCACCCATCACCCCCAACCCATCACCCCCACCCATTCACTCACCCATCACCCCACACCCATTACCCATCACCCCACCCATTCACTCACCCATTACCCATCACCCTACATCAAGGTTTCCTCAATTCTCGCAACCCACTTTTTTTTTTCACAATTATCGCTAATAGGCTGCTAAAAAAAAAAAAAAAGTGATCGGATCATCTCATAGTTGGGCTTAAAACCTTCCCCTGGTCAACCCGGTTCCAAAAATGTGCCATATGAGGTGATTGCGCCACGGGGGGCGGAACCTATACCAGACACACACACACACACACACACACACACAGACAGACAGACAGACAGACAGACACACTTTCGCTTATATTTACCACTAGCCGCAAAGCCGCCCTCCGGGCGGACTTTTTGGCTAGCTCCTACGGAGGGCTATTGGTGGGCCTTCGGCCCACCAAACACGGACTCGCCAGATAGCCCCTTCTAACTTTCCTGAAATCATGGATGTAGAAATGTATGTATTCCCCCACCCATTCACTCACCCATTACCCATCACCCCCCACCCATTCACTCACCCATCACCCATTCACTCACCCATTACCCATCACCCCCCACCCATTCACTCACCCATTACCCATCACCCCCCACCTATTCCCTCACACATCACACCCCACCCATTCACTCACCCATCACCCTACACCCATTACCCATCACCCCACACCCATTACCCATCACCCCACCCATTCACTCACCCATTACCCATCACCCTACATCAAGGTTTCCTCAATTCTCGCAACCCACTTTTTTTTTTCACAATTCTCGCTAATAGGCTGCTAAAAAAAAGAGAAAAAAAGTGATCGGATCATCTCATAAGTGGGCTTAAAACCTTCCCCTGGTCGACCTGGTTCCAAAAATGTGCCATATGAGGTGATTGCGCCACGGGGGGTGGAACCTATACCACACACACACACACACAGACAGACAGACAGACACACTTTCGCTTATATTATTATAGATTACCCATCACCCCCCACCTATTCCCTCACCCATCACCCATCACCCCCAACCCATCACCCCCCCCCATTCACTCACCCATCACCCCACACCCATTACCCATCACCCCACCCATTCACTCACCCATTACCCATCACCCTACATCAAGGTTTCCTCAATTCTCGCAACCCACTTTTTTTTTCACAATTATCGCTAATAGGCTGCTAAAAAAAAGAGAAAAAAAAAAAAGTGATCGAATCATCTCATAAGTGGGCTTATGACCTTCCCCTGGTCAACCCGGTTCCAAAAATGTGTCATATGAGGTGATTGCGCCACGGGGGGCGGAATCTATACCACACACACACACACACACACACACACATACACACAGACAGACAGACAGACAGACAGACACACTTTCGCTTATATTATTATAGATAAGATATAAATTATTATTATATATAAAAGTAAGTTCTATAAGTTACCATATTTTATTAAGCGCCATCACATCTACATCATCCAGTGCATCTTTTGTCTCAAACAATACAGTGACGATGGTCTGGGCGGAGAGTGTATGAAGCCGCAGTGCACGTGAGTAGTAATGTCCATCGAGCATATAGCTGACGCTGTCCTTGCCATAGATAGTGCGCCACAGCTCCTCTAGGCCATTTTTTTTCGTATTGAATGTGTTGTCTATAAAGAAAAAATAAATTAGCATACCACAACAAAGTTCCTGTGGATTATTTTACGTTTATATATGGTATAATTAAAAGTGTTTAATTGAATAAATTATTTGCACAATTTTTACCTCTTAATAAACTCAATTTGACCGTAAATGACCTCTAGATGACCTTGTAGCCACTTAAAAACGTCAGAAATGAATTCTTTACCCCAAAATCAGTGTAAATAGACATGCTAAATATGTTTCTATCCCATTTTGTTCAGAAGTTAAAATTCTCACCTTCGCCGGTGCGCGGCGGTGGCGGCCATTTTGTAAATATGCAAATTACACACCGTCCTCCCATAGGAATCTTGGGAAACTTTCTGCACAGCTTTTACATGGTATTTTAGTCATCTCAGCCAATTTTTAGCTGTGTCCCCAAAATTTCGACCCTTACGTCAATTTCGAGCTAATATTACTACACTATTAGCTTTACTGGTTAATGGTGGACACATGCACTATACGTACGTGTTTACTTGTTGTATATATAATTATGTTGTAGTATATATGAATATTTACTCACAAACACGTGAAAATGGATATTGAACACTGGAGACACTAGTGCAAAAAATATTACAAAGATTACGAAGCGGCAGGAGAGATGAACTGCAAACCAGTGGAAGGAGAAAGTGTGTTGTGTGTATGTATATGTTCACATGTGTGTGTGGTGTGTGTGTGTGTGTGTGTGTGTGTGTGTGTGTGTGTGTGTGTGTGTGTGTGTGTGTGTGTGTGTGTGTGTGTGTGTGTGTGTGTGTGTGTGTGTGTGTGTGTGTGTGTGTGTGTGTGTGTGTGTGTTTGTAGGTGTATGTGGTTTGTGTGGTGTGTTTTGAATTATAGTACGATTCTATTATTCTTTTCATTGCTATTATCATTATTATTATTAGCTTTATTATTAATATTAAATTATCATGATCATTACTATTATCACTATTACTGTCGGTACGTAGATGATGTAGGGAATAATCGCCGAGAAATGTGTAATATATCATCCTTGTTCAGCTTTGCCCAAGGGCTGCTTCACGGGAATACAACATGCATCAACATTTATTCCTCAGTCCGTGTGTCCTTCACCACCTGTCACGACCTGTCACAACGTCCTCATGGCATTGTTGTTACTACTACTTTTATCATTAGTATTGTCATTATTAATATATTTATTTTGTACTATTATTATCCTTATTATTATTATGACTATTTTTTTCAACATTATAGTCATTGGCATTATTGTTATTATTATTTCTATGTTATTCAATTATCATTATTGTTTTATCATCATAATTATCCTTATTATCATTAATAATATCGCCCTATCCGCCATTAAGCTGTGACTCACGTTTAAGCTTCTTGGAGCCCAGAGATTATTTGCGATAGATAATGTCAGAGCAGTCCTAAGGATATGATAAGTGAATAAATAATCAAATATGTTAAAATAAGAAAAAGGTAATATAGTACATGAATAAATACACTTTTTCAACAAGAAACAATATTCGTTTGAATCCGTTGATAATTCTCTTCTCTTATAACATCAATTATTTATCAATTTAATTGCAATTATATTTGCTAATTTACAATTGTTTGCAGTTACTATCTCGTAACTTAATAACTGTTGGCCAAAAATCCGATTGAAATCAGAAATGTTGAAGTTTTTCTTTAGAGCGGGCATTTTGTTACTTTTGTTTTGCCCTGGCCAGTCCTTTGTGAAAAAATAATGTGAACCAGTCGGACGTTTTTAATTACCGGTGTTTTCAAGCGTTGTTTCGTAGGTCTGTTTCAAGGCATTGCGGAGACCTCACTAGGGAGGGAAATGGATCCCGTTGTTCGTTGTTGATGTGGGGCGGGAATGCTATCTGGAAATGTTAGTGTTTTGGTGTTGATATTCCTGTACGTGTATTTGCCTGCCCGTATCTATCAAATGCCCCTCTTCCTTTTCCTCCTCCACGTAATACTACTAAACTACTAAACTTGATAAATTTAATACTTAGCATCAGCTGACCAACTTGATTACTTTATCTCTACGTAATTTTTTTTTCTTAAAGTATAGGCGTATGTTTTGATATTGCCCCGCAAGATATATTATTAACATCCCATGATTGATTAGGGTTAGTGGTAGTATCAGTTAGCTTACCTCATTCCTAATATTCTCCATAAAGGAACTTCCATGTTTCTATCCTCTTTAGGGACAAGGTATACTTTCCCAACTGTTCTCTTACATGCATGACGTACCGCAAATGTGATTTATGGATCTCTGAGTTAGATGTGTGTATTGTATCACCCCAGCTATTAGACTCTGTTAATGATTTTTCTCTGATGCATCATAGTGACCTCCCTTCTGACCACGCCCCGATAACCATGAGAGTCACTAGCACAGGGATTAACCTTGGTTTCCTACTTGTTCGGGCAACGTCACTAGGAGGCCACGCAGCACTGCTTGGAATGGCTAGGAGGTCTAGATTGATCGAAAAGCCTCTCAAGTACTATAATATCAACAAGGATAGTTTTTTGAGAAATATCACACAACAAATGCCATGCATACCCGATGATGATTTAAATTCTTATGTTAGAAACTTCTCAGAAGCTTTGTATGCGTGTGCTAAGAGCAGTGTTACCGAGGATGAGGAGAGAGTGCGTGTAGATGGGATGGATTTATGGAGATGGGAGAGGCTATTGGAGGATGAGGACGATTCAAGGGTATAGAAAGCCATTAATTGGAAGGGTGACTATGATGTATCAACTAATGGTGATGGTCCTTTACTAAGTGATGCAGATTTTAGGGACAACATTGAGGAAGTACTGAACCCTCCACGAGCTACTTATTATGAAGAACCGAATGTGACTACAGATGTTAGCATCCCTGTCTTGGACGAACCCACATCTCCCTCAGAGGTACAAAATCAGATACGAAGGATGAAGGTTGACAAGGCGTGTGGGCCAGATGATGTTCCCCAGGTGTGTTCACACTATTGCCAGCCCGGAGGATTTTTACCCTTACCACTTTATTCAACAACGTTTTTAGGTCTGGAGTATTTCATGATTCATGAATTAGAGCAAAAATATTTGTAATTTTCAAGAGAAGAGATAAAACCAATCATAATAACTATCGTGGAATAAGTGTCATAAATGCCATTGCCAAATTGTACGAGATGGTTTTGTGCGAACGCTTGAGTCAGTGGTTCAAACCCGATAGAGAGCTAGCGGGAGCACTACGGAAAAGTGGATGTATGGAACATATAGGAAATATGGAAATTCATCAGGAAATTAACCTAGTTTTATAACACATATCATACTCATAAGTAATGAAAATACAAAAACTCCACAGCAAGTAAAACCCATGTAGTCCACAATATTAATAGTCATTATTTTAAATAATACATTGCAACAAAATTACTCCTCAGCAAAAACAAAAACAAAAAAACTTAAGGAAAGAAAACGCATACCCTCTAATAACTAAATATACTTAACTTACATCTAATATACTATAGGAGTAGCCGTGTGTGTGTGTCTGTCTGTCTGTCTGTCTGTCTGTTTTGGGTAGCCGAAACTGTAAATTCAATTTTGATGACAGTAGGCTCAAAAAAGGCAAATAAATCGTAGGTGGTAAGTGGCTAGGTCCCATGTCGATTGAATAATTTTGAAGGGGGGTTTTGGGCTAAAAACACTTAAGGAGTATTAGATTACAGGAAAAACTCTGCGGTAACGTCTTGCTGAATTCCACAAACTCAGTAGACTCATGGACGTTTGTGTGCGTGTGTGAGTGTGTGTTGGAATCACACGAAACACAAAGGGTTAGAATCAAACGGAACGTGGTCTAACCCGAGGCAATTTGACCAGTGACCAACGACAGCAACAACATAATTGGAGTTTGCAATTACATGTTGTCTAATATATACTACTACTACAAACATCAATACATGGGTCCGAAGGGCCCACAAGCACTTGCGCATAATCTATACATCAAGTTATGTTAGCCTTTGACAAATTATTCCTCATTTATATACCTTTAGCACATCATAAAGTATACCACATATTACATCATTTGATAGGTTTGCAAAATGATCCTCCAAAGTCAGGTAGGCATACCTTGTCTATATGTTGTGTAAGGACAACACTGCTCCCCAGTGCCTCTCCGCTGCACCCAAACCACACCTGCACAGCCGCTCTGCCAGCGGTTAGAGCGGTCCCCGCCCGCGCCTATTCCAGCGCCCAGTCTCTACTGCTATGTACCGTAGCTTAAGGTGTGGGCCAGAACACTCGAAACCCTTTGTAAATTCATTCTAGAAACTCATTGAATCGGGTGACTGTGAATGTAAATGTTCGTGTGTAGTTAATGTAGGGTTAACATCTGTGTCAACAGACACCTCGATGCATTTGATTCTCTAACCCAACATTTTGAGCTTTCTAAAAACACAAGACACATCTGCGTTTCCTCTCTTATCATTTCGCTCACAAGCTTACTATCGTGTGTTCGCTTCCCATTACTTTTCTTATTGCTAAAGAAAGTGGATCAATCATACATACCAAACCTTTCATATGACCTTTTCTTGCAAAATTTATGTTGTTGATTCCTCACAAGGTCGGGGAGCGGGACAGGGTAGCCTGACTCAACGTAAGTAACCAACATGTGTAGTATTTTTCCTCACGCCCTAACACTGCTTCGTGCCCAGTGTGTGCGATTTCACCACAGGTTTTATATCAGCACCCACCGTATGAGGTCGCAGTCAACACGAGGGACGACAAACGCGCTGCGTCCCAAACCCCCGTCGCTGAAAGATGCAAGGAATAATCATTATTCTTCTTTAATAATGATATAAATTTTAACAGCTATGACTAATGTGCTTTTTGCATGTAGGTTCCAGCAAACCACACAGAACCGTTACTGTGAACGGTGAACCAAATACATGTACTAGTACGAGTGCTCGAACCAACATCTCGCCCCACGAAATGGCTGCTCATCGCCTCTCTCACCATTAATGAGAAAAACTTGGTTTTTACATTGTTTACCCGCATGTAGTACTCACAAAACAAAGTTCTTCAATATCCTCAACCTGTATACATGTTTTCTCTACTGTTGTACATAACCGTTTGGGGGGGGGGTGGGGTGGGGTCGTCCTTAACATCAATTTGTAACCACGCAATGAATCTCTCTGTGGACACTTTTCTGTAACAGTTCTAATTAACACATTAACAAACATTATAAAAAGGTAAGGAGAGGGGGAGAGCCTTGCCTGACGCCACGTGATCTGTCCCCGTTCACAGGGCAGAGCCGGGAATACTCTCGGTGGTGCGGTAGATGGCCGACCACCCGCCGCATCCTTCCCGCCCCGCATCCAACCCTTCTTCAATCACCATGACAGTTTTTGGCTGGGAACTTATCATAGGCTTTTGTGAGTCTAACCACAAACCACAAACCAATCTAATTCTCTTGACCCTAGCTGTTTGGTAATAGTCTGAGCATCACTATATGTTCATACACCACGTTTCCGTTGTGCTCCCGCTAGCTCTCTAATCGTGGGTTTTGAACCACTGACCAAGGCGATCGGGGGGGGGAGGGGGAGGTACAAACTATCTCGTACATTTGGCAATGGCATTTATGACACTTATTCCACGATTAGGTATTATGAGTGGTTTTATCTCATTCTCATGAAAATTTACAAATATTTTTTGCTATAGTTATCATGAATCATGAAATACTCCGAACCTAAAAACGTTGTTAATAAAGGTAAGGGTAAAATCCTCCGGGCTGGCAATAGTGTGAACACACCTGGGAACATCATCTGCCCACCGCCTTGTTCAACCTTCATCCATTTCGTTCCTTGATTTTGTACCTCTGGGGGAGATGTTGAGTTCGTCCGACATGATGCTAACATCTGTATCACATTCGTTCTTCATAATAATAGCTCGGGGGCTTCAGTACTTCCTCAATGTTGGGTTTCCCCCCCCCCCCCCCCCCACCCCCACCCCCTAAATCTGCATCCCTTTAGTAAAGGACCTTCACCATTAGTTGAACATCCTAGTCACCCTTCACATTAATGGGCTTTCTATACCTTGAATCGTCCTCATCTCCAATAACCTCCTCTCTCCCTCCGCCATCTCCATAAATCCATCCATCTACACGCACTCTCTCCTCATCCTCGTTAACACTGCTCTTAGCACAGCGCATACACAGATTCTGAGAAGTTTTCTAACATAGCGAATTTCATCATCATCGGGTATGCAGTCATTTGTTGTGTGATATTTCTCAAAAACTATCCTTGTTGATATTTAGTACTTGAGAGCTTTCATCAATCTAGGACCTCCTAGCCCATTCGCAAGCAGTGCTGTTCGTGGCCTCCTAGTGACGTTGCCCGCACAAGTAAGGAAACCAAGGTTAATCCTGTGGCTGTGACTCTCATGTTATCGGGGCGGTGTCAAGAAGGGGAGGTCCTATGATGCATCAAGAAAATCATTAACCGACTCTAATAGCTGGGGTGAAATACAATCCACATCTTAACTCAGAGAGAGATCCATAAATCACGTTTGGCGGTACGATCATGCTGTAGAGAACGTTGGAAAAAGTCTACCTTTGTCCCTAAGAGGATAGAACTCGAAGTTCCTGTTATTTAGAATATTAGGATCAAGTAGGCTAACTAAAACTAACCACTACCCTAATCATCAGGGATGTTTAATAATATATCTTGGGGGGCGGGGCATAATCAAAACATACGCCTATACTTTAAGAAAAATTACGTGAGATAAGTAATCAAAGTTTGGTCAGCTGATGCTAATTATTAAATTTATCAAGTTTTTGTAGTTTGTAGTATTACGTGGAGGGGGAAAAGGAAGAGGGGCCATGTTGGTAGATACTGGCAGGTAATCACGTACAGGAATATTCACCACCAAAACACTAACATTTCGTAATAGTGTTTTCCCGCCACCACCAACGAGATAACCGGGATCCATTTCCCTCCTGTAGTCTCCGCAATGCCTTGAAACACACCTACGAAACAACGCTTGACAACAACGGTTAATTAAATGGCCGAGCTTGATCAAGCTTATTTTTTCACAAGGACTGGCCCAAGGCAAAACCAAATTAGCAAAATTGCCGCTCTAAGGAAAAACTTCAACATTTATGAGTTCTTTCGATTTGTGGCCAACATGTTATTAGTTACGAGATAGTAAAATTTGCACACAATGGTAAATTAGCAATTATAATTGCAATTAAATTGATCACAATTGGATGTTTATAGAGAAGAGAATTATCAACAGCTTCAACCGAATATTGTTTTCTTGTTTGAGAAAGTGTATTTATTCATGTACATATTTACCTTTTTCGTATTTAACATATTTTGGATTATTTATTCACTTTCATCTTAAGGACTGCTCTGACATTATCTATCGCAAATAATCTCTGGCGCTCCAAGACAGTTAAACGTGAGTCACAGCTTAAGGCGATAGGCGGATATTATTATGATAATAGGATAATTATGATGATAAAACAATCGGATAATGACTTAACATAGAAATATAATAACTATAATGCCAATGACTATAATGTTGAAAAAAATTGCCATATAATAAGAGGATAATAAATGTAAAAATAAATATATTTTATTAATGACAATACTAATGATAAAAGTAGTAGTAACCACAATGCCATGAGGGACGTTTGTGACGGTCGTGACAGGTGGTGAGTACACACGGACTGAGGAATAAATGTTGATGCATGTTGTAATTCCTCCCGTGAAGCAGCCGTTGGGCAAAGCTTAACAAGGGGATATATTACACATTTCTCAGGCGATTATTCCTACATCATCACGTACCTACCAGTAATATTGATATATTAATGACCATGTATTTATATGTCATAAATATATTAATACTGTTATTTTTTTCGATAATAATAATAAATAATGATAACAATAATAATGATCGTGAATGCTAATATTATCAATGCAATGAATAAAGAATAGTACTATAATTCAACACACCACACAGCCACTTACCACAAACACAGCAACACACACCACAACACACCACAACACACACACACACACACTCACACACACACACACACACACACACACACACCACACAGCACACAAATACACACATACACCACACACACACACACACACAACACACACACACACCCACCACACAACATACATACACACCACTTTTCTCCCTTCCACTGATTTGCAGTTCACTCTCCTGCCGCTTCGTAATCTTTTTTAATATTTTTTTGCACTATTGCCTCCCGTGTTCAATTCCATTCACGTGTTTGTGAGTAAATATTCATATTTTACTTCAACATAATTATATTACACAAGTCACACGTACGGTTATATTGCATTGTCCACCATTACCATTAAAGCCTAGGTTCCCAGTGTGAGGTGCGACCACTGACCACCTAAGGCAGCCCCTCAAACCGCCACGACTGTTTTCACATGACACTATTAATCATTGTTTTTGTTTACCTCAAGACCATTATGTTAGTTACTATTCACTCAGATGGTCCTCCCAAAATAGAAGAGCATATAGTTTAGTGCGAGGAGGAATCGAAGTTTCGGTAATATGTTCAAATATATCTTCCTTTCATTATTTAGTGGCGCTCCATAGCTCAGTGTAAGTGCTTCTGGTTTCTATGCATTACCTGGGTCGAATCTCCCACCCCTCAATACACGTTATCTTTTCGGACTTCGGGACCCCGCCCACCTACCCGTCCATGGATCACTCTCTTCATTTTGTTGAAACCCCTAATTTGTATGATTTAATTAATTCAACTTTCATTTGTAAATAGTCAGTGTTTCTTCTTTTAAATAAAAATTCCATTAAAAATTCAATTAAAGTGTATTTAACTTACTTTTTTTCGCTTTAAAATTAAGCTTTAATGGTTTATGTGTTTTGTGCACAGGGTGGGTGTGGAGCGCGCGTCACAGCTGAGGGCGGACAGGTAAACATTAACACCTATAGTAACTCTAATACGCAACCTGCAACTTTATTTATTTACATGTATTGTCCATTTATTCAAAATGATTGAACAAATGACCAATTAACGCATAATGAGAGAAAAAA
This sequence comes from Chionoecetes opilio, assembly GCA_016584305.1. NCBI lineage: Eukaryota > Metazoa > Arthropoda > Malacostraca > Decapoda > Majidae > Chionoecetes > Chionoecetes opilio. The sequence goes on along the minus strand of JACEEZ010008814.1, from coordinate 55,280 downwards.
AAACGATTCGCAGGAGTAAAAGTTTCCAGAGAAGTGTTTCCCGTCCTCTCTCACACGCCTTTACAGTCTCATTTCACACACACAGATGATTAAGAAAGCAAAAAACCGAGATTCATAATCCTAGTTAGTGATCGCAGACAAATATTTATCACTCTTATGTTTTTAATTACGTGAATATTTTGTTGTTGTGTTGTCTGTACTTCCTATGAACAGCAGCCTTCCCATCAACCTGGCCTCCACCTGCCTCCACCGCCTCGCCTCGCCCCCTTCCTAATAGTGACCACAACGGATTTTGTTTCTTTTTTTTTTTTTTTATTAGTAGGACGAACGGACAGCCTAATAACAACTAATTTGGGCTCCTGCCGTGCTATTTAGCTCTTTTTTTTACTCATAATGCGGCAGTAGGCATAAGAGCTTTTGAAGGGCTCGACAAAGAGCTCTAAACAGGTAAAAAGTTTAGCTATTGAAGCACAGCAGAGATGGTGGTGGTCGGGTGGTGAGGTTTCATCAACCACCATCAGCTGTTGGTAGCAACCCCACGCTGAACCAGGTCATCGACAGGGCGGTGAGAGGCCAATCGAAAATAAAATAAACGATTACATCATGATGGACTAGAGAAGATGAGAGTGAGGTTTAGTATCCCCAAGAAATAAAACTTCAAAAAACTTGTTGAATGTATAGAAAGTGTGATGTGTGATGGTAAACTTATTTCTGCACACTGATACGATAATAGTTATGTGTTTTTGTAGTGCAACTGCAGTGAGTGTGAGAATTTTACGTATGAAGATGTGCCTGAACATTTCTCTGCTGAAATGATGTCGAAGAAAGATGCAACAGGCACCAATGATACCCAGTATTATATTCATATGTAGTATTTCAGATCCATACCTATATTTATAGAAAACTGTACCATTCTTCCCTCTCAAAGAGAAGAAAGAAGGTGACCGGAGGCGATGCTTTGTAGGAAAAAATATTTGGTACATAAACTCGAAGAAATCATGTTAAAGATCAAAACTTAGCCAGCTTTTCTGTAAAAATGTGTATTTCTTTACTTCAAAGCATAAAACTCAATTTTGTTTTGAATAATAAATGACTATGTGAAAGGCATTTTGATCACAAAATGCTACTTCTAAAAAATCGATTCAAGCAATCTTTATTTGGAATAAGAAAGTTATCTGTAGTACCAGTTTATCTTATTGACTTACAAAACTTTAGCTTTCAAAACATGCTTATAACGTCAGCCATGAACCTTTAAGTAAATCTGCTGGGGAACTAGATTGCATTATTTAAAAATTATTACTCATCAACATTCTTCAAATTTGAAACCATTGTATCAGATATCTATGCGATTAAATATCAAACCCAAATTACACTTTTCTTTTTTTTTATATAAAATCTCAGATCTTGGCTGATAACTTTTATATACATTGCTAAGAATGTGAAGGAAGATTCCTGAAATTTGCGATGAAATACCATCACAAATAGTGACCCACGCGGACTCTCCCCTTCATATTCAATTGTGGCTATATTATAACGTTATGCATTATTGACCCAAACCTACGGCATCAAGAATAATAGAAGTTCCAGAGCCAGGAGGAGAAGGAAATAATAGGATACAGAGGAAGAACAGACACCCAGGAGACCTATTGGTCTATAATTTAGTGTATCTGCTGAACCCTAAACTACTATCAAATAGTATATCCCTATATCTACTATATATTACACTACTATGTATAATACTACAATCAAACTACGTGTAAGATAACAGTTGGAAAAGTATACCTTTTCCCTAGGTGATAGAACATGGAAGTTCCTTATGAAGAATAAGAGGATATTAATATTCTAACTGAAAACAGCATCGACTAAACCCTAATAATCCTGGGATGTTTAATAGTATAATTCGCGGGGTCGTATCAAAACATACTCCTATTACTTTAAGAAAAAAAAATTTAGTAGGGCCGAAGTAGTCCATTGGGCAGCTGATGCTAAGTATTTATCTGTTTTGTAAGTTTAGTAGTAATTAAGAGGAGGTAGAGGAAGGAAGCATGAAAATTGCACTGTCCTGGCACTGCCAAGGGGGAAGGATATATGTGAGTGACTGTGGATGACTTGTACTATGTTTCTGAGCTGTCTTGCTAATACTGTTTCCTATTTCTTAATTTGGTCTTCTGGAATGGCCATCTAACATGAGTGGGACGAAATATTTAGGAAATGATTGATTTTCTGTATAAATATTTAGTATGATATATCTATATATATATATATATATTATGATATATATATATATATCTATATAATATAAATATATATATATATATATATATATATATTTATTGTTGTTTCTTCATTTTGTATACATAAAATATAACATTTACATTCTTTTTGTGTTCTTTATATAGTTTTATAGAGTTTTATTGCCAATAACAATTATTACATGATAAATAAATACCACATTTTATGTAGATCCCCTCTCCCTTGTTTATGACTTGATGATTAGGTGATGGAAGACTGACATCTGTGGGTGATGACTGGGCTCCCCTGTCGTCTATCTTCTCCAGCTTGAGTGATGAGGAAGCTGTCCCTTATGGGCACTTTGTGGTCGAACAAATCCCTCCGTCAAACCTCTCGCTGGCAATTTCTCCCACACTCATCAAACGAATAGACCTACAACAATCTAATACCTTTAATAAATAATTATGGGCATGATGTTTAATGTGTAGTGTATGAATGTCTTTTTATAGATGTTTTTCTTTTGAAATTGTGGAAGAATCACCTTGTCGCTGTTTTTCGCGGAAGGCTTTGCTTAAATTCTCCATTTTCTTTCCGTCGGACTGCGGCGGCTAAGAACCCATCTTCTCGGTCCTGGGATTTACCCTACAACTTTATGTATAATAAATTTTAAAGATATTAGTATAAATGTGTTAACAATGTCATTATGCTGTGGATCCAGATTAAACATTTTAAACGCACAAATTTCATAACTAATTATTAGACTTACCTGGTTTTTCCTTGAAGGACCACTGCGAGCCAGCGTTGGCCTTCAAGGTGATGCGCTTCCTTTTTTAGCTCCGTGGAGGGTGTTTGAACCGTGGTGTTTATAACTCTTCGGGCTGGAAGTTGGAGCTCGCACGAGCACACACCCGCGTAACGCGAGGTTGGCGGATTTTTCGTCACTGGAGATAGCCTGTGAAATATAGTTTATTCCTCTTAAGTTAAAATAAACTTTCTAATGTTTTGTTTTTTCAATCTTTTAATTTGTGGCCAATGGCATTCCACCTTGAGCGCGGGCACACAATACTTTTTAGCAGAAATCGGAAAACTTCTTCCCGCGGGGATTTTCGCCCCCAACCCGCGATTCTCTTCTTTCCTCGTGCTTTGGGTTGGCATTGGACTACAACCCTTCCCTGCCCTGATGTAACTTGAGGTTGGGGGATCTTTTTTGGGTAAAAAGCAAAACCCCATACAAAGTCATCTGATTCTGAAAAAAAAAAAAAATGAAAAACATTAAAATTTTATATTATCTAGCCGCAAAGCCGCCCCCGGGCGGACTTTTGGGTACTCCTGCGGAGGGGTATTAGGGTGGGCCCTTTTGGCCCACCAACCTGTGTTTGGTGGGCCTTCGGCCCCCCAAACACGACTTCCCGATAGCCCCCTTTTAAATTTTCCCGAAATCATGGTTAAAATGTATGTATTCCCCCCACCCATTCACTCACCCTTACCCATCACCCCCACCCATTCACCACCCATTACCCCTCCCCCCCACCCATTCACTCACCCTTACCCATCACCCCCCACCCATTCCCCCACCCATCACCCCTCATCCCCAACCCATCACCACCCACCCAAATTCACTCACCCATCACTCCACACCCATTACCCATCACCCCACCCATTCACTCACCCATTACCCATCACCCTACATCAAGGTTTCCTCTATTCTCGCAACCCACTTTTTTTTTCACAATTATCGCTAATAGGCTTCTAAAAAAAAAAAAAAGTGATCGGATCATCTCATAATTGGGCTTAAAACCTTCCCCTGGTCAACCGCGTTCCAAAAATGTGCCATATGAGGTGATTGCGCCACGGGGGGCGGAACCTATACCAGACACACACACACACACACACACAGACACACACTTTCGCTTATATTTACCATTACCCATGCACCCCCCACCTATTCCCTCACCCATCACCCATCACCCCCCACCCTTCACTCACCCATCACCCACACCTATTACCCATCACCCCACCCATTCACTCACCCATTACCCATCACCCTACATCAAGGTTTCCTCAATTCTCGCAACCCACTTTTTTTTTCACAATTATCGCTAATAGGCTGCTAAAAAAAAAAAAAAAAAAAATGATCGGATCATCTCATAATTGGGCTTAAAACCTTCCCCTGGTCAACCCGGTTCCAAAAATGTGCCATATGAGTTGATTGCGCCACGGGGGGCGGAACCTATACCAGACAACACACACACACACACACACACAACACACACACACACACACACAGACAGACAGACAGACAGAGAGACACACTTTTTGCTTATATTATTATAGATTACCCATCACCCCCCACCCATTCCCTCCACCCATCACCCATCACCCCCCAACCCATCACCCCCCACCCATTCACTCACCCATCACCCCACACCCATTACCGCATCACCCCACCCATTCACTCACCCATTACCCATCACCCTACATCAAGGCTTCCTCAATTCTCGCAACCTACTTTTGTTTTCACAATTCTCCGCTAATAGGCTGCTAAAAAAAAAGAGAAAAAAAAAAGTGATTGGATCATCTCATAAGTGGGCTTATGACCTTCCCCTGGTCAACCCGATTCCAAAAATGTGCCATATGAGGTGTTTGCGCCACGGGGGGCGGAACCTATACCACACACACACACACACAGACAGACAGACAGACAGACACACTTTCGCCTTTATTAATATAGACTGCGTAAAATATGTTTTTTATTTACAGCATCACTGGCATTTGAGTTCACGTCAAATCTCACAAACAATGGCATAAGACTGTACATAATGGAGTGTTTATGAGGATGAAAGCCACCTCATAAAATATTTTTGGTCTAAAACTCTGAATGATTTAAATTTATTAAATTCATCCAACAATAAATAGTGGTTAGTATTCTTTGCTATAAGTGAATTCCCCTGAATTTGATTTTTTAGTAATAGCCTTGCAGTGTCATAATTATTATCTTCATGAGATGGGGGGGGGGTTGAAAAAATGTAAGGGGCCATGGCTGAGTGCTCTCTTCCTATATACGCCATGTTGAAACAATATGCATATACATATATAACAACTAATCATCCGCCGATAGACTACTGTACCATCATAAGCCCCTTGAATATTACTTATTTATCACACGGTATTTGGTCATTTTGCACACACTAAAACGTCATTTCGGCCATAAGGCAATTCGCCCACACGCTGAAAGCATTTCGCCCACATTAGCTTACAGTTGTAATATTAAGATCGTAAGTATATAAGGGGAACACAAGAACTTGCTTTGGTAAAATTGTAGTCTTTTCCCGCCCTTAGTGCGGGTTTTTCTTTAGACTCTTCACAAATCCTTTCAGTCTCAATTTTTTCAGTTGATCTCTAAAACGTAATTATAAATGGGGAAAATATGCCCCCTTCACCCTCCCTGCCCCACCTACGCGACCCCCTTGGACCCCACAAAATAATTATATGGTTACTACTAATCTAACCTCACTACCATAGGTCATTAATAACCTCTTAGGAACCCCCCAAACAAAATTTAAATTTGTAACTGGTAAAATTCTAGTTCTCTCCCAGTCTTAGGTCTCGCTAGATTATTGGTAATGTTATAGTGAGGTTAGGATAGTTCCAACGGGGACGTTATAAAACCAGCAAAGTAAATTGTTCAGTCTTTAGGATGAATACTACATGAGGGGTGAGAGATCCTTATTCCAACTTTTGAAAGTTTGCTCATATCTTGTAGCAACACGACGAAGATATTTCAGTCTGAACACCTGGCTAATTTCCTTTGAAAATTTTCCCAGAGATTATCACCTCCATACCTCGTAATGTATTTTACCTAGCATTCGCCTCCCACTTTTCTGTGATCCTGCCGCGACGCCAATTAAGAGATTAGACGTCCCGGCCTTTATATACAGGGAAGTCCTAAGCAGAGACAGACTCACTAGGACACAGACCATTGTACCACATACAACTCTGTCCATCAAATAAACCAGTCACAAACAACCTGTTTATCAACCACCAAAGTAGCTATGTACTACAAATGGTGACCTGACGAAGTGACACGAACACCCCACAGCCGTGCTGCCTGACGCCACCCAGCCCTGCCCCTCGCAGCCACACAGCCGCGCTACCCTAGGCCCGCCCCTCGCCGCCACCCACGCCACCCGCCGTCGTACAGCCCTGCCGCCGCCACACAGCCGTGCTGCCCTAACGCCACCCAGCTCTGCCCTGCCACCGCCCCTGGCGCTGCCCCTGGCTCTGCCCCCACCGCCGCCCCCTACCGCTGACAGGCTCCAGTGCAGACGCAGCCCCGCAGTCGACGCCCGCTCCCTGCCGTGGACTCTGCTCACGGGCGCCGTGTCCTGCCTCCCGACTCTGCGTCGTCGACTCCTGCCGCCCCGTGCTGACTCCTGCCGCCCGGCGCGCTTCCTGCCGCCCGACGCTGCTTCCTGCTGCCTGACGCTGCCTCCTGCCCACGCCGCCGCCACGGTCACCGTCAACAGTGCCACTAGCCGCCATGCCGCCTAACGGCGACTCCACCCTGACTGCTAACGTTGCCTTCCGTGCACCTCCATTCTGCAGCCAGGACCCATCTATGTGGTTCTCAATCTTAGAATGTAACTTCAAGGCTACCCGCATCACTGTACCCCTGACTCAGTTCTCCCACGCCACTGCTCTTCTGCCACCAAACGTGCTCTCGCAAGTCTCTGACGTCATTTGCAAATCCGTATACTCTGCGAATCCTTATGAAGACCTCAAGTCTGCCGTTTTGTCCCGCCTGGAATCTACAGTGGCTACACGTCTTCAGGAGCTTTTATCGAAGGAAGAGCTTGGCAACGAGAAGCCTTCAGACCTGCTAGGGACGTATGCAGAAGTTACTCGGAAACAAGTACACGTCTTTCGACCAAGACCTATTCAAGCAACTCTTCTACCAACGTCTGCCGCCCACCATCCTACGCAACCTCTTCAGCGTCATGAGCAAACTCTCTCCCGAAGAATTGCCGTGCTTGCCGACGAGTTCATGGCGTCTCTTCCCGTGGACACCTCATCTTCTGTCGCAAGCATCGATGTAAAACAGGACACTCAGCAACTCGCCCAGCTAGTGTCCCAACTTACACTACAAGTCAGGGCCATCCAGCATCAGCTCAATGATGAACGCTCACGTCGCTGTTCTACAACTCCCTACCGTTACCGGCGACGATCAAGATCTTTTAGCCACGCTAGAGACAAGTCTGGCTTCTGCTTCTACCACCAAACGTTTGAGAAGGACGCACGCAAGTGCAACACACCATGCAGCTTTGTCAAGACTTTAAACAGCAACGACGACCACTAAAAGCGCATAGTGTCCACCATGCTTCGTCTGCGCTGCTCTACGTCTACGATCCACTCGCCAGGAAACAGGTTCTTCATCGACTCAGGGGCCGAAGTCAGTGTCCTATCTGCAACAGCAAGCCACAGGACACTACCACCAGTTACGCACCTCTACGCCGCCAACGGTACCAAGATACCCGTGTTCAAGCGACAGACGCTGCGACTGGAGCTCAACCTTCGCCGTTCCTTCGAGTAGACCTTCTATGTCGGAGAAGTCTCACAAGCCATCTTGGGCGCCGATTTCTTGACACACTTCGACCTCCTCGTCGACATCAGGAATCGCCGACTCTAAGATCCTTTAACTTCTGTCGCGGACCTCAGCAGCAACAACCACTGGCGAGAGCACTCGCATCTCCACCGTCAGTGCAGACAACCCGTATGCTTCACTGCTGAAGTCCTTCCCGACAATCACGTAGCCTTACTCTGCAACTGGCCCAGCAAAACATCACGTCACGCACCACATCGAGACTACTGGACCACCGACTTACGCCAAGGCCCGTCGTCTAGCTCCGAACGTTCCCAAGCACCCAAGTCCGAGTACGAGTCTCTCCTGCGTCAAGGTATCATCTGTCCCAGCTCCAGCAACTGGTCTTTTGCACTACACATCGTCTCTATGAAGAACGGTGACATCAGACCATGTGGAGACTACCGTGCACTCAACTCTCGCACCGTCTTGGACAGATACCCATTACCCAACATTCAAGAGTTCTCCTCTCAACTATCTGGCTGTACCATCTTCTCCAGGATCGACCTCGTCAAGGCGTTTCACCAGATTCCAGTCAATCCAGCAAACATCCCGAAGACAGCCATCATCACTCCGTTTGGCTTGTTTGAATACACCAGGATGCCATTTGGACTACGGAACGCCGCCCAGACCTTCCAGCGCTTCATGGACGAGATCCTGCGAGGTCTACCCTTCTGCTTCGTCTACATTGACGACCTTCTCATCGCCAGTTCTGACGCTGAAGCACACGACAGCTTCTGCAGCAGATCTTCACTCGTCTGCAGGTCTACGGGATCCAGATCAACATCGACAAGTCTGTGTTTGGTATCCCTTCGGTCGACTTTCTTAGCCACACTGTCTCCTCTGCAGGCATCACTCCACTCCAGTCAAAGTGTGAGTCCATCCAGCAGTTCCCGAAGCCGTCAATCCAGCGCCAGCTCAAGGAGTTCCTGGGCATGCTGAAACTACTGACAACCGCTTCATCCCGACTGCTCACTTCTTCTCCGGCCACTCTACGCCATGATCAAGCCCTGCAAGAGAGGACAGTCCATCACCCTCGTCTGGACCCCAGACGCTGGACGACGCCTTCCTCGCTGCTAAGAAGGCCCTTGGTGACGTTTCGATGCTCAGCTTCCCTTCTCCAGATGCCGCCACTTCCATCTCTACAGATGCTTCAGGCATCGGTGCTGGTGCCGTCCTGCATCAGTACGTCAACGGAGACTGGAAGCCCATCGCCTTCTTCTCCCAGAAGTTCAACAAAGCCGAAACGAAGTACAGTGCCTTCGACACAGAATTCTTGCCATCTACAAGGCGATCAAGAGATTCCGGTACTTCATCGAAGGTCGCCGATTCCATGTCTACACCCGACCACAAGCCTCTAACCACTACATACGTCAACAACAAGACTACCTACACACCGCGACAGCTGTTTTCACATCGAATTCATCTCGCAGTTCACCACTGACATTCGCTACGTCAAGGGTGCCGATAATGCTCCAGCTGATGCACTGTCACGTAACATCTCGGCCATCTCTTCTTCATCGATCATGCTGCCATCGCCGCTGACCAAGCCAATGATGCTGAGTTTCAGCAACTCCAGGAGAATGCTGCCTTGCAGATGAAGAAGATCCAACTTCCCGGGACCAAAAAGCACCTCTACGCTGATGTCTCTACTGACGCTGTCCGGCCGTACATGCCAAAACAGCATCATTACCGGCTCTTCCGTCAGCTCCACGACCTCTCTCACCCTGGCGTCCGAGCGTCGCAACATATGGTAACTTCCAGATTTATCTGGGATGGCATCAACAAGGATGTCAGACAGTGGACTCGCACCTGCATCAAGTGCCAAGCTTCAAAGGTGACACGCCACACACACTCTCCTGCAGCAACATTCAAGCCAGTCTCTTCAAGATTCGACCACGTCCACATCGACATCGTCGGCCCGCTGCCTTACTCCAACGGCTACCGGTACATCCTTACCTGCGCCGACCGATTCACCCGCTGGCCTGAAGCTGCACCTCTTGTGGACATCACAACGGACTCCGTCGCCCGTGCTTTCATCAGTACGTGGGTTTCCAGATTCGGTGTCCCCCTCAGCCTCACATCGGACCGTGGAAGCCAGTTCGAGTCTAGCCTGTGGAACAAAGTCATGACTCTGCTCGGCATTCGACGCTACAGGACCACCAGCTATCACCCACAAGCCAACGGTCTCATCGAACGCTTCCACCGGCAACTCAAGTCTTCTCTGGCAGCTTCAGCCCACCAACGCGAAGACTGGACTGTTGCTCTACCCCTTGTCCTCCTCGGCATACGAACGTCACTGAAGGAAGATCTAGGCCACTCCTCTGCTAAGCTCGTCTACGGAACTACACTCAGGCTACCAGGTGAGCTCCTTGCCATTACACCTGATACCAGGCCTTACAGTATCCAGGACTTCGCCAGCAGCCTCAAGGACTCCATGCAGAACCTTCAGCCTGTGCAGCCTCGCACCTCTCCCTCCAAGACCTTCGTCAGCCAGGACCTCGACAGCTGCACTCACGTCTTTGTCAGGGTAGACGCAGTCAAGAAGCCCCTCCAGCAACCGTACCAGGGCCCCTTTGAAGTCATCCGTAGGACGAGGAAGAACTTCACCATCAACCGCAACGGGACTTCGGACGTTATCACCATCGACCGCGTAAAACCTGCGTACCTGCTCAACTCTACAGCAACCACACCTGATACAAGACCACGAAGTACTTCCAGTGTGGTGCCAGGTCGTTCCAAGAAAACGATTTCGTTCCTCCTACCTCGCAACTAGAGGGGGAGTACTGTGGCAACACGACGAAGATATTTCAGTCTGAACACCTGGCTAATTACCTTTGAAAGTTTTCCTAGAGATTATCACCTCCATACCTCGTAATGTATTTTACCTAGCATTCGCCTCCCACTTTTCTGTGGTCTTGCCGCGACGCCAATTAAGAGATTAGACGTCCCGGCCTTTATATACAGGGAAGTCTCAAGCAGAGACAGACTCACTAGGACACAGACCATTGTACCACATACAACTCTGTCCATCAAATAAACCAGTCACAAACAACATGTTTATCAACCACCAAGTAGCTATGTACTACAATCTTAATGGACCAGTAAGCAGCTAAACATTTTAATTCCATGAATTTTGCTCAGTTTTTCTTTCACAATAAAAATGATGACATGATTTTTTATTTATATTAATTAATATTTTTATGTTTTTCTTAAGTTTTAATTGCTAATTGTATATTATTACAATTTGAATTATGACATGATTTTTCTCAAGTTTTAATGTTATGTTTATATTAGGTTTTAATATAGTTATTACTACATAATTTGTGTATTGAATAATACTTGTGGGCGAGCCAGCTTTAGTGCAGCCGAACAAACTCTAGATTTGGGTGAAATGACTTGCGGGACTGAGGGCGAAATGACGTAAACCATCAACACGATAACATTACAGTGAAATAAATACGAATCACACAATTTTCAAGAAGAATCTGGTGCACCGTGTAAACATCTAACATCACTACACGCTCCACGCATACTGGTTTGCACATTATACACCTCTCTGTCTTGGAGCACAAATTAGGATTTTTCTGAGGGATTGCGGAGACTCTGAGACGCAATGGTGGAGAGAGACGCCAGCACATGAGTAGTCACTTCACAGCTACGTGTAAGCTTCATCATTGCACAACTCCCACACAGTATTTGCCAGTATGCACTTCAGAGTATGCTTGACTGAGCTGAGTGAACTTGTTGCACAGCTTGAAGGAATTAACGAGGGAGCAGAGTACTGCCTGGCCCCCCATTGAAGACGTT
>JACEEZ010008814.1:17500-41244 GCA_016584305.1 Chionoecetes opilio | reverse complement strand
TCATACCTGTGTCTATAGTGTTTGTAGACACACTGCTCACCACGTGCCTCTCTCTCACCTCCCACACGCACGCCGCTTTCCAGCGGTAAGCGCCCCGCCGCGCCTATTCCTGCGCCCATTCTCACGCTATGTACCGTAGCTAAGTGTGGCTACACTCGCAACTTGTAATTATATTCTAAAAACTGATTGATCGGTTGTCTGTGAGTGTAAATGTCGTGTGTAGTAAAACTGGGGTTTAAAGATCTTTGTACACAAGATACCTCGATGCACTTGATTCTCTAACACAATTTTTTGAGCTTTCTAAAAACACAACACATATGGCGTTTCCTCTCTTATCATTTCGCTCACAAGGTTTCCTATCGGTGTTTTTCTCTTCAATTACTTTTCTTATTGCGAAAAAAAGTGGATCATCATACATACCAAACCTTTCATAAGAACTTTTCTTGAAAAATTTATGTTGTTTATTCCTCACAAGGTCGGGAAGCAACGGAAACCTGACTAAAACGTAGCAAACCTTTGAGTATTTTCCTCACCCCTAACTGCTGCTTCAGTGCCCAGTTGTACAATTTCACCACAGGTTTTATATCAGGACCCACCCTGACTCCAGCCATACACGAGGAGCGAAAAGAGCGCTGCGTCAAACACCCGTCGCTTCACTATGCAAGGAATGTCATTATTCTTCTTTAAAAATTATATAAATTTTAACACATGACATAATTTGCTTTTTGCATGTAGTTTAAACAGCAGACCACACAAAACGTCACATGTGAACGGTGAACCCAAATACGTGTAACTAGTACAGTGCTCGACCAACATCTCGCCCACACGAAATGGCTCATCTTTGCCTCTCTCACCATTGATGACGAAAACTTGGTTTTTACATTGTTTCCCCTCTTTCCATACCACACAATAGTTCTTTACTATCCTCAACTTTGTATACTGTTTTCCCTACTTGTTTGATAACAGAACCGTGTCGTCCATTACATCAATTTTGTAACCACTCAATGAATCTCTCTGGGGGACCTTTTCTGTAACAGTTCTAATTAACACATTAAAAACATTATAAAAAGTAACGAAGAGGTGGGAGAGCCTTGCTGACGCCCCGTGATGTTGTTATACAGCAGAAACCGGGTATACTCTTGGGGGTGCGGTTACATGGCCACCACCGCCGCCAGCATTACGCCCCGCACCCAACCCTTCATCACCATTAACAGTTTTTGTCTGGAACATTATCATAGGCTTTTGTGAAGTCTACAAAAACCACAAACAATCTGATTCTCTTAAGCCTAGCTGTGTTGGTAATAAGTCTGAGCATCACTATATGTTCCATACATCCACTTTTCCGTTGTGCTCCCGCTTGATCTTTATCGGGTATGAACCACTGACTCAAGCGATCGCACAAAACAATCTCGTACAATTTGGCAATAGCATTTTTGACACTTATTCCACGATAGTTATTCTGATTGGTTTTATCTCCTTTCTTGAAAATTACAAAGATTTTTGCTCTAATCCATGCATCATGAAATACTCCAGACATAAAAACGTTGTTGAATAAAGTGGTCAGGGTAACAATCCACTGGGCTGGCAATAGTGTGAACACACTTGGGGGAATATCATCTGGCCCACACGCCTTGTCAACCTTCATCCTTCGTATCTGACTTTGTACCTCTGAGTGAGATATGGGTTCGTCCAAGACAGGGATGCTAACATCTGTAGTCATATTCGGTTCTTCATAATAAGTAGCTCGTGGATGGTTCAGTACTTCCTCAATGTGGTCCCTAAAATCTGCATCACTTAGTATAGTACCATCACCATAAGCTGATACATCTTAGTCACCCTTCCAATTAATGGCTTTCCATACCCTTGAATCCCCATCCCATTGTTTATGAGCTTGTAGGATAGGTGAGGGAAGACTGACATGCTGTGGGTGATGATTGGGGCTCCCCTGTCGTCTATCTTCTCCAGCTTGATGGTGATGAGGAAGCTGTCCTTGAGAGGCACTTTGTGGGCGACAAATCCCTCCAGCAAACTCTCGCTGGCAAGTTTCTCCTAACACTCATCAAACGAATAGACCTACAACAATAGAACACCTATAACAAATAATTATGGCATGAATGTTTTAATGTGTCGTGTATGAAATGTCTTTTTATATTTGTTTTTCTTTTGAAATGTGGAAGAATCACCTTGTCCTGTTCGAGGAAGGCCTTGCTTTAATTTTCATTTTCTTTCCGTCGACCTGGCGGCGGGCTAAGAACCCAGTCTTCTCGGTCCTGGGATTCACCTTGACAAGCTGTAAGTAACAAAATTTTAAAGATATTAGTTAGTATAAATGTATAAACAAGTCATTATGCTGTGGATCAGAATTTAAGATTTTACGCACAAATTTCATGCCAAATTTTAAGACCTACCTGGGTAGTCCTATAAGACACTGGGAGCAGCGTTGGCCTTCAAGGTGATGCGCTTCCTTTTAGCTCCGTGGAGGGTGTTGACAGTGTGTTTAACTCTTCGGGCTGGAAGTGGAGCTCGCACACACCCGCGTAAACGAGGTTGGCGAAACTTACGTCACGGAGATAGCCTGTAAAGATAGTTATCATACGTTAAGTTAAAATAACTATCTAATGTTTTGTTTTTTCATTCTTTTAATTGTGGCCAAATGGCATTCCTACCTTGAGCCAGCGGGCACACAGGTCTTTTTTAGCAGGAAATCGGAAAACTGACTTCCCGCAGGGATTGTCGCCCCCAGCCGCGATGCTCTTCTTTTCCTCGTGCTTTGGGGCGGCATTGGACTACAACACACTTCCTGCCCATGATCCACTTGAAGTTTTCGTGATCTGTTTTGGGTAGACAAGCATAACTATACTAAGTCATCTCGGTTCTGAAAAAAAAAAACTGAGAAGCATTGAAACTTATATTATACGGCGTAAAATATGTATATTTTTTACAGCAACACTGGAATTTGAGTTCACGTCAAATCTCACAAACAATGGCATAAGACCGTACATAATGGAGTGTTTATGAGGATGAAAGCCACCTCTTAAAATGTTTTTGGTCTAAAATTCTGAATGATTTAAATTTTCTAAATTCATCCAAACAATAAATAGTGGTTAGTATTCTTTGCTTTAAGTGAAATTCCCCTGAATTAGATTTTTTGTAATATCCTTGCAGTGTCATAATTATCTTCATGAGATGGGGGGTGGTTGATAAAATGTAAGGGGCCATGGGTGAGTGCTCTCGTCCTATATACGCCATGTCAAGCAATATGCATATACATATACAACAACTAATCATCCGCCGATAGATTACTGTACCCTCATAAGGCCCTTGAATGTTACCTATTTTTCAACACGGTATTTGGTCATCTCGCGCACACTAAAACGTCATTTCGCCAAAAGGCAATTCGCCCACACGCTGGAGACATTTCGCTCACATTAGATTACAGTTTTAATATTAAGAGGGTAAGTATATAAGAGGAACACAAGAACTTGCTTTGGTAAAATTGTAGTCTTTTCCCGCCCTAAGTGGGCATTTTTCTCCAGATTTCACAGAACCCTTCAGATACCTCTAAAACGTATTTATAAAGTAGGGGAGATATCCCCCCTTTTCCTTCCCTGCCCACCCTAAACGACACCCCTGGACCCCTCAAAAATATTATATGGTTACTAGGGTACGCCGTATAACAAAAATTCTTTTTCACAACTTTGGGATGCCAATTTCCTATGTAAAATGGAATTCTAGGACGATTTTATCTCCTACCATTTTTGCATTTGAGCAATTCTTACTATGCAAAATCGCACTTTTATATTGCACCCTTATCGAATAATGCTTAAATGAGTACGCAGTGTCCGGTTGGTCCTGTTTATTGCATCATGCACCAATATGAGTTCCAAATGACTAGCGTGGTAAGCTCTTTCTGATCAGTTGGTTCATCGGGCACTACATCACAGTGTCACAGCCTCTACGTTGGCCTAGAACGTGTCCATCATGTCCTTCTTAGACCTGAAGCAGGGCATGGTCTCCCGGTGGTGGGCCCGAGCCCGGATGAACCCGTCTCTGGCCTGCTGCCCCACCACTGCTGCCGCAGCCTCTGTCACCTGCTTCATGACTCTTTCGGTGCTCTGAGTGTGAATAGGGAGCTCCGGAACCTCGTACGGCTTGACCAGGATCTCCTGGATCTGATCCCCGGAGAGTGAACAGGTGAATGCCGGTTCGTGCACCTGGCCAGGCTGCCAGCTGATCAGTGTCTTCAAGCTGGTGACTGACAAGTACAGCTTGGGTGTGATGCGAGGTCTTACACTAGTGTCCCCATACTCCTCGCCAGCCCTCAGCTTCAAAATCTGGGTCACGGCGAACCTGCGGTCGTCCTCACTCTGACTCGCCATCAGCGAGAGGAGGACACATTCTAAGTGTGCGAACCATGCTCCTGTCCGCACGTAGAACGTTACAGCTGTTTGGATCTTCTTGGGCTGCGACCTCATCACTCTGAGCTGCGTGAGGATGTGCTTGGGGCCGTCCTCTAGTCTGTGGTGAACCTTGATGTCGTAGTAGAGTTTGAAGTACACCTGCAGGCAGTACTTGACTAGGATTTCCAGGGTGTTCAGTTCTTTGCCAGTCAGTCCATGCTATCTGGTCCACATGTACACGAGCGACTGGGCTGTGGTGAGCCATCTGGAGTGGGACACCTTGCCACACTTGATCTCCTGCAGCTCGGACGGGAGAACGCCCCGCTTCACAGCCTGAACCAGCTGGTAGGAGACCTGCTGGTCAGTGGACATGTTGACCAGGATATACTCCGGTATCTCCGTGAGATCTTCACCGCCTGGCACTCCTCTGAACTCTGCGTTGTACTGCATCTCATTCACGCTGGACAGCAGATTGCACACTGGACCCGTGAAGCCAGTGTCAGATGAGGTAGGCCCGTCGATGCTGGTGGTAAGGTGGCACAGGGGCAACTCGTTTGTGTGCAACACGCATATATTCCAGAAGAGCTTGCGTCCCAGCATCTTCTCCAAATGGGCGTGAGTACCACCCTTCCAACCCGTGTTGGCCCTAGTTGAGTCACCTTGCAGTACGATCAGTGAGTCGGTGGAGTCGTATGTCACCAGCAGATCATAGAGAGCCTGAGCCACCTTGAACGCAGGCTTCTCAGGTGGCACCGGGTCCTCTGGTACAAAGTGCCAAAGGTACCTTCCAGATGACTCCTCTGTCACTGACACATGCTCCTCCCTGATCAACCTTGGGTGCAATTTCCCATAGCTGTCGGGCACCATCGCCTTTGTCTTTTCCTTCCTCCCATCGTAACCCAATCCAACTATTTTGGTACCCTGGTGCTTCCCCTGGTCGAGGTCCCTGGCCGATGCCATGGCATCCTGCCTGGCCCTCCTCAGCTTGTTAGGATCGCAGACCAGGTACGACATGTCTGGAGAGAGGTGGCCGTCAGCGATAAGGTCCTGGAGGAATCCAGAAGCCAAGGCAGCAGCAGCAGTGGGCGGAACGTCGAACCGGATGCTTGCCAGCGCCAGGTTCCGGACTTGCATTGTGTTTCTTCTTGCAGCTGGCCTGTCCAAGTACTGCATCACAAGGGGTGCCAGGGACCCCAGCCTCTCCCTGAGCAGTCGGTCTACCTGTATGGTAGCCTTCTATTGCTCCTGCCTCTTTCCTCTGAGTGGCAGGGTGAACGACTCCTCCGTCCCATCCTCAGAATCCTGGTGATCTTCAGCCTGGCCCAGACACATCTGCTCCTGCAGCTCAAGACGTCTGACCTTTTCATCTGTCTGCTTCTGCTTCTTGAGCTTAGCCTCCTCTTCCAACTGCTTTCTCTTTGCTGCTTTCACTTGTCTATGCGTCTCATTCTTGTCTACCCCTGTCATCATCATTGCACTCTCCTCCCCAACTCTGATCCTCTGGTAGTACAGCCACTCCAGGTCTAAAGTAGGGACTTTGCTGGCCAGGGGGCAGTCACACTGCACGTGTGCTCTCGCGTGGCACAGCTGGGGGTTGGAGCAGTGGGATTCCTTGTCCTTGCAGAGGAAGATCGTGTGAGGGCAGGCCGTTATGTCAAACAGCCTGTCCATATTCTTCTCCACGAATTCCTTTACTGCTTTAGTTACTCTGTCTCTCACCACTTCACTAACTTTCTTCCAAAAATTATCTATCCTTCTGGTCACGGACCGGTCAATAACAACCACTGGAGGTGCAAACTGGGCGTTTGATTTCTTCCACTGGGCAAGCACCATGGGGGTCAGATCCTTCGCAATGTCTCTCACTGGGTACCCCCGCTTGTCAACACCCTCCCGCATGCCGCTGAGTTCATGGAGAAGGATTCTCCTCTTCATCACGCCGCGATACGTAGGCACCTCACTCTCAGCAAACTCTCGTCCACCGCCAACAAAGGCGGCCAACTTGGATCCAGAGCTCTGTCTAGTTGCGGGCTTCGACCCACTTGGTTTACAATCAGAAGCCATCCTGAAAAAGACGATCAAGAATTGATGATAGGTGCAAATAAAGCCGTTACTTTAGAGGGGCTAAGCTATGCTTTGCATTTAAATATAAACGTCCATTTTTGCATAGCAAGAAATGCTCAAACCAAAAAGTTGAATCAGACAAACTACCCATTAAAATTTAAGTTTACATAAGAAAACACCCTGCCAAATTCGAAATAATGTATATTTCACTTTTCATTGGACCTTCGGCGTACCCTATCCCATATGCCTTACTTTCCCAAAAAAGTTATATATGGTCTTGACTTAATTTATACGTCATTAAAAAACTTAAGTGGTGAACCATTAGATGCAATTAAGTTTGCATGTAGGATCTGAAAACTCCGTATACAAAAAAGAAATCCAAGAAAGCCTGTTTTTCGATATGACTTCAAAATCTCCAATCCATCAGATAATTTAAGTGATCTAATATACGTTTCTGAACAAATCTTTATATTAACTGAATTTTCCTTTTGAATTGGAGACTTGTTGCCACTTGCATTTAAATTCCTGGAACTCATTACGTCAAAAACAGTGTTGAACATCATAATGAAATTTTAGTAGCTTCACAGTCTTCAAAATGACTAATTTGTTCCTGCAGACAAAATCTCAATGAGTTCGCAACTGATTCACTGAGTAACTGTGCTGTTAATTTAACTTCTTTTTTTCTTCTCCACGCAGCATCTGCAGCTCTCTGTTTATTCCCTAAATGAAACTGTTCGTGGTGTTGAAGTTCATGCAACCTTTCATTGAAGTCCCACTTCACGAAATTTCCACTCTCATCGACCAATATCTTCTTATCACCAAAACAGTTCCTCACAAGTTTCAACATGTGACAAGGATCTAGAAGCACAAACACTGGCTGCCCTGTCACTTTAAAAGCTGATTCAATTGTATCAAATGCAAAACTACACCCAAGTATTTATCATGGCTATATTGGATGCTGCGCCGTCACAAGTTAAAGAAATAACTGTGATGCCTGCAGAATGCAGCTTTGTTAAACGTTGCGTGACTAAAGTAGCTCTCTCCGCAGCACCAAGTCCTGCAATTAGGAATTATCCAACCGGCAACTTCCACATGCCATTCACTGACACAAGCATAAATGTTAGAGCATCTTTAGCTATGGGGAGACTATCGTCATCAATTTCAGTCCCCATGTCAATATATCCATGAAATTTGCATTCTCCATGCTGAATGAATGAATGAAGGGAGCAGCCAGGGTGGGGTCAAGTTTGGTGCATATTCAGCTAAGTCAGATCAGGGAAAGGGAGCGGCTTCTACCAACAGCCTTTCTGCCAATCCTTGAATGGCGCCGGCCGACTAGAATGACCTCATTTTTTTCCGCGCCCTCGGCCTCTCCCCTAATACTACCTCCATGGGTTTGAACCACTGACTCAAGCGTTCGCACAAAACCATCTCGTACAATTTGGCAATAGCATTTATGACACTTATTCCACGATAGTTATTAGGATTGGTTTTATCTCCTTTCTTGAAAATTACAAAGATTTTTGCTCTAATCCATGCATCATGAAATACTCCAGACATAAAAACGTTGTTGAATAAAGTGATAAGGGTAACAATCCACTGGGCTGGCAATAGTGTGAACACACCTGGAGGAATATCATCTGGCCCACAAGCCTTGTCAACCTTCATCCTTCGTATCTGAGTTTGTACCTCTGAGGGAGATATGGGTTCGTCCAAGACAGGGATGCTAACATCTGTAGTCACATTCGGTTCTTCATAATAAGTAGCTCGTGGAGTGTTCAGTTACTTCCTCAAAGTGGTCCCTAAAATCTGCATCAATTGGTAAAGTACAATCACCATAAGCTGATACATCATAGTCCCCCTTTCCCAAATTAATGGCTTTCCATACCCTTGAATCGTCCTCATCCTCCAATAGCCTCTCCCATCTCCCTAAATCCATCCCATCTACACACACTCTCTCCTCATCCTCGGTAACATGCTCTTAGCACACGTATACAAAGCTTCTGAGAAGTTTATAACATAAGAATTTAAATTATCATCCCGTATGCATAACATTTGTTGTGTGATATTTCTCAAAAGCTATCCTTGTTCATATTATAGTACTTGAGAGGGCTTTTCGATCAATCTAGACTTCCCGCCATTCCAAGCAGTGCTGCGTGGCCTCCTAGTGACGTTGCCCAACAAGTAGGTTACCAAGGTTAACCCCTGTGTTAGTGACTCTCATGGTTATCGGGCGTGGTCAGAAGGGAGGTACTATGATGCACCACAGAAAAATCATTAACAGTTCTAATAGCTGGGGTGATACAATACACACATCTAACTCAGAGATCCATAAATCACGTTTGCGGTACGTCATGCATGTAAGAGAACAGTTGGAAAAGTATACCTTGTCCCTAAAGAGGATAGAAACATGGAAGTTCCTTTATGAAGAATAATAGGAATGAAGTAAACTAACTGAAACTACCACTAACCGTAATCAATCCTGGGATATTAATAATATATCTCGCGGGGCAATATCAAAACATACTCCTATACTATAAGAAAAAAAATTACGTAGAAACGAAGTAATCAAGTTGGTCAGCTGATGCTAAGTATTTCATTTATCAAGTTTAGTAGTTTAGTAGTATTAGGTGGAGGAGGAGAAAGGAAGAGGAGCATTTGGTAGATACGGGCAGGCAAATACACGTACAGGAATATCAACACCAAAACACTAACATTTGCAGATAGCGTTCCCGCCCCACACCAACAACGAACAACGGGATCCATGTCCCTCCCTAGTGAGGTCTCCGCAATGCCCTGAAAAAACCCTACGAAACAACGCTTTAAAATACCGGTAATTAAAAACGGCCGACTGGATCACACTTATTTTTCCCAAAGGACTGGCCAAGGGCAAAAAAAAAAGTAACAAAATGCCCGCTCTATGGAAAAACTTCAACATTTCTGAGTTCAATCAGATTTGTGGCCAACAGTTATTAAGTTACGAGATATTAAATTGCACACAATTGTAAATTAGCAATTGTAATTGCAATTAAATTGATACACAGTTACTGTTATAAGAGAAGAGAATTATCAACGGATTCAAAAGAATATTGTTTCTTGTTTGACAAAAGTGTATTTATTCATGTACATATTTACCTTTTTCTTATTTTAACATATTTGATTATTTATTCACTTATCATATCCTTAGGACTGCTCTGACATTATCTATCGCAAATAATCTCTGGAACTCCAAGAAGCTTAAACGTGAGTCAGAGCTTTTATGGCGGATAGGGCGATATTATTAATGATAATAAGTATATTTATGATGATATAACAATAATGATAATATGAATAACAATAGCAATAATAATAACAATAATGCCAATGACTATAATATTGAAAAAAATTGTCATAATAATAATAAGGATAATAATAGTACAAAATAAATATATTAATAATGCCCAATACTAATGATAAATGTAGTTGTAACAACAATGCTATGAGGACGTTTGTGACAGGTGGTGACAGGTGGTGAAGGACAAACGTACTGAGGAATAAATGTTTGATAAATGTTGTATTCCCGTGAAGCAGCCTTTGGGCAAAGCTGAACAAGGATGATATATGACACATTTCTCAGCGATTATTCCCTACATCATCTACGTACCGGGACAGTAATAGTAATAATAGTAATGATGATGATAATTTAATATTGATAAAATTAATAATACTGTTATTATTTTCAATAATAATAATAAACATAATAATAATGATAAGGATAATAATAATAATGATAATAGCAATGAAAAGAATAATAGAATGGTACTATAATTCAAAACACCATACAAGCACACAAACCACATACACTTACACACACACACACACACACACACACACACACACACACCACCACACACACACACACACACACACACACACACACACCACACACACCCCCACACACACACACACCACACAAACACAAACACAAACACACACACACACACCACACCACGCGCGATGGTCAGGTACACCAGGCGATGGTCAGTGACACCGCGCGATGGTCAGGTTGATAACGTTCTGGTCTCTCACTCTGTGGGTAGGCGGTTCGAATCCTCGCGCTCCCGGGGATTTTTCATTTGACAAATTCGGGAGGTTACTGTCCCCCTTGAGCAAGGGGATGGAGGTGTTTGGTGTGTGAGGTCCCAGCATTGCCCAAAGATCGGTAATAATGAGCTACAAGCTCGCACTGAGAGGGTGAAACTGGCGATCGCGAGCCAGCTCGCGTGGACAAAGACCATGGGTGAATGACACACACACACACACACACAGACACACATACATACATCCCACACACACCACACCTTTCTCCTGCCACTGGTTTTGCAGTTCAACTCTCCTGCCGCTTCGTATCTTCCGTAATATTTTTTGCACTTGTGTCTCCAGTGTTCAATCTCCATTTACACGTGTTTGTGAGAAAATATTCATATATACTACAACATAATTATATACACAACAAGTAAATACGTACGTATAGTGCATGTGCCCCACCATTAACCAGTAAAGCTAAGGTTCCAGAGTAGGGTGCGACCCACTGACCACCAAGCCAGCCCCTCACACCGCCACGACTGTTGTTCACATGACACTTTTAATATTTTTTTGTTTACCTCACAACCATTATGTTAGTTACTATTCACTCCAGATGGTCTCCACAAATAGGAAGGAAGCATATAGTTTAGTGAGAGGGAGGAATAGAAGTTTCGGGTACTATATTCAAATATATCTTCCTTTCATTATTTAGTGGGCGCTCCATAGCTCAGTGGTAAAGTGTTCCTGTTTCTATGCAAAACGCTTGGGTTCGAATCCCCCACACTGCAATAAAAGTTATCTTTTACCGACCTCGGACCCCGCCACCTCCCCGTCCATGGATCAGCCTCTCTTTATTTTTGTTGAGCCCCTAATTTGTAGGAATATTAATTTGTTCACCTTTTATTTGTAAATAGTCAGTGTATCTTTTTTAAATCAAAATTCAATTAAATTAGATTAAAGTGATATATAACTTACTTTTGTCGCTTAAAATTAAGCTTAAATGTTTCTGTGTTGGTGTGCACAGGGTGGTTGTAGGGGAGCGCGCGTCACAGGCTGAGGGCAACAGGTAAACATAACACTTTTAGTAACTCTAATACGCAACCTGCAACTTTATTTATTTACATGTAAGTGCGTGTATTCATTGCAAACTAATTGACAAATGAACCAATTAACGCATAATGCGAGAGAAAAAAACCGATTCGCAGGAAGTAAAAGTTCCCAGAAAAGTGTTCCAGTCCTCTCTTCACACGCCTTTCAGTGTCATTTCACAACACATACATGATTTAGAAAGCAAAAAACTGAGCATTCATAATCCAAATTATTGATCGCAGACAAATATGTATCACTCTTATGTTCTAATTACGTGAGTATGTTTGTTGTTGTGTTGTCTGTACTTCCTCTAACAGCAGCCTTCCAAGACCTGCCTCCACCTGCCTCGTTTCGCCCCCCTTCATAATAGCGACCGCAACAACGGATTTTTTTTTTTTTTTTTTTAAGACGAGCTCTCTCTCTCTCTCTCGACAATAAAAACTAGATTTGGCTTCTGCCGTGCTTTCTAGCTCTTTATTTTACTCATCATGCCTCGCACTAAGCGTAAAGAGCTTTTGAAGGCTCAAGAAAGAGCTCTAAACAGGTCAAAACTTGAGCTATTGAAGACCAACAGTGCTGGTGTTGGAGGTGAAGGTTCATCAACCACCACACCTGTTGGTACAACCTCAATGCTGAACCAAGTCATAGGACAGGCTGTGAAGAGGCCAATAGAAATATGAAAATATCTATTACATCATGATAGAACAACAGAGGATGAGAGTGTGAAGTTAGTAGTCCTCAAGAAAAAAAACCTTGTTAACTTGTTGAAATGTATAGGCAAGTTTGATGATTGTGATGGTAAACTCACTGTGCCCACAAGATACGATAATTGTTTTGTGTTTTTGGTAGTGCAACGCGCAGTGAGTGTGAGAAGATTACGTATGAAGATGTGCCTGAACATGTCTCTGATGAAATGATGACGAAGAAAGATGTAACAGACACCAATGATACCCTAGTATTATATTCATATGTAAGTATTTCAGATACATACCTATATTTATAGAACTGTAACATTCTTCCCTCTCAAAGAGAAGAAAGAAGGGGACCAGGAAGCAATAACTTGAGCAAAAAATATCTGTAAATAACTGAAAGAATCATGTTAAAATATCTCCAAAACTTTAACCGGCGTTTCTGTAAAAAGTATTTTCTTTTATTTCAAAGCAATACAACTTATTTAGTTTTCATAATAAATGAATTATGTAAAAAGTATTTTGATCACAAAATACTACTCTAAAAATCTATTCAAATAAAATTCTTATTTGGCAAATAGAAAGTTATCGGTAGTCCATTTTATCTTATTGACTTTCAAAACTTTAGCCATTTCAAAAAAATGCTTATAACGTCAGACATGAAACGTTTAAGTTAAATCTGACTAAACAGATTTGCATATATAAAAAATATTAAACTCATCAACATTCTTCAAATTTGAAACATTAGTATCAGAGATCTATTAGATTAAATATACACCCAAAGATGACACTTTTTTTTATGGAATCTCAGATATTGGCTGATACACTTTTTATACATTGCTAAGACTGTGAAGAAGATTCCCTGAAAGCTGCGTTGAAATCTATCGACAAACAAGGGTCCCCCCCGGAGTCTCCCCTTCATATATCATTATGACTATATTATAACGTTATGCATTATTGACGCCAAACCTAAGAGCATCACAGCAGAATAGAATATTCCAGGCCAGGAGGAGAAGGAATACATAGGAATACAGAGGAAGAACAGACACCAGGAGACCTATTGGTCAATATTAAGTGTATCTGCTGAACTGCATACTACTATCAAATTACATGTAAGATAACAGTTGGAAAAGTATACCTTGTCCCTAAAGAGGATAGAAACATGGAAGTTCCTTTGTGAAGTATAAGAGGAATGAAGTATGCTAACTGAAACTACCACTAACCCTAATAATCCTGGGATGTTAATAATATAATTCGCGGGGCAATATCAAAACATACTCCTATACTTTAAGAAAAAAAAATTACGAAGAGCAGAAGTAATCCAGTTGGGCAGCTGATGCTAAGTATTTATCAAGTTTAGTAGTATTTGTGGAAATTATCCACCAACCACCCTCTCAATAATTGGCAGAAATGGTGGTTTGTTTCTCCCCCCATGTGAGGGAGGTATTATCCGCTCGTCATGGGGGTGCGTAGGAATTATATATATATATATTATATATATATATATATATATATATATATATATATAATATATATATATATATTATATATATATATAATATATATATATATAAATGGTAAATGGGGTAATAATTAAGGTAATTGGAGTAAGTAATAAGTGGTGGGATAGAATAATTGAACATTACCAGTAATATTAAGCATTTGCACCTTATTATTAGCACCTTGGTTGGGGCACCCGGTGATTGGCCGCCGCCCCTTAGAACCAGGCCACCTGGAATTATACACGTGGCTATAGGTATTGGTAGCGGGGGACACGCCCGCTCACGGTAAATTCAGTAAACTCCGAGCCTCTATCGAGTTAACGTTTCTTTTCTGATTATAATGAAGAGTTTTGTACATACGTTCATTTTGTACATAGTTTTAAATCAAAGGACGTGTTAAAATCAGCACAGATAATATCTCGCCGCGTCGTCAAGTTAAAATAAAAATAAAATGGCCTTATTTTCTCTCCTTGGCTTATAATGGTTGCGTTTTTCTTAAAGGTTCTTGTCATGGAGGCGGTAAATGACGGAAAATTTGTCCATCACAATACTAGGAAGCAAAGGCACGAAGTAATTATGTGATATTATATTTTGTATAACCTCTTATACCTACACATCCATTTAACCTTATAAGCCTTTACCTTATTAAAAAAATTGAAAGAAAACAATATTCATGTAAAAGACCAATATATCAAACTTTATGGCATGTTTTTAATTTAACATTTTCAAGGCGTTTTTCCAGTATAAAGAGTCAACAAGGCAAGTGACTCGTTTAGTGTCACACTGTGTCTCCAGGGAAAAAAGGAGTCCTGAAGGAGGACTGTGCAACGTGGATGGAGTATAAGAGAGCCGGAGAGGAAAACTGAAGGAAGAGATGAAGTGAAAGGAGTGAAAGGAGAGAGGAAGGGGAAGACAGGTTCATGAAAGGAGGGGAAGTGGAAGTGTAGAGGGACTCCATGGTGAGTGTAACGGGTGTGAAGAGTAATGGAGGGACGTGAAGAGGGCTTGTAGGGGAGCGTGGAGGTCTTCGTAGGAATTAATGATGCCTAGAAAGAGAGGGTGGACAATCGAGAGAAGGAAGGTTAAGGACAACCGCGGATCGAGTGAGGGAACAAAATTAGTTACGGAGGAAATAGCAAAGAATTATTCCAGGTAGTGTCTCGCAAGCCTCTTGTCGAAGGATGTAAGAGGAAACGAGATGGAGTTGGCGGCTCAGGAGGAGGAAAAGGAATAGGAAGTGACCTTGGAGAGTTGGAGGTCAAAGAAGAGGAGGAGGAGGATGGGAGGGAGGGCGGTGCTCGTGGGAGAAAAATAGGAAAAGGAAGTTGCTAAGATGCAAGGAAAGGATGAGGAGGAAGCCATTGGATTACAGGAGGAAGTGCAGTTTGGGACAAAACAGTTTGGGTAGTTGGCTTCAGAATTTAATCCCATTTGGAATGAAGGAGGAGGAAAAGAGGAAGCGCTCGGGTGTTATTCTTTCTTTAGCAAAGGAGGAACATAATACCATAAGGGAACAGAACACCTCAATTTGCGTCCAGTCATTTCAACGAGAGAAAAAACACGGCAGTAACTTCAAAGACTTGGAAATAAGTAAAAAAAAATAACAGAAATAGAAAAGGTTGGATACAATGTAATCGAGGAAAATTTATAGTTTTTGCCTGACACTTTAATAATCCCAGGTGTGAGTGTACCAGCAGCGGCCACTCCCGCCCCTCACGCCCCCTGAAGGACCGCAGAGGCAGGCCAGAGCAGCGCGTGTCGGGACGGTGAAACGTGGCAGCATGGAGAGATAGCAGACAGTAAATTTCGAGGGAAAAAGATATGCTGCAGATGTCTAATTTCCCTCCCTTGGATTAATCTGCTGTCCTGAGAACATTGGTGACTCGATTGATATAGTCAGAGGATGCTCCTGTCATACGTTTCCTTTGCCTCCCTTCAAGAAGGTAAAGGGTCGGGCGCAACCCTTCCCGTGGCCCCTGACGGACGCGCTAACCGCCCCCGCCCACCTCCCGCCGAACACAACGCCCGAAGAAAGGAAAGGTGTCGTAACAGCGGAATATGAAAAAGAATAAAAGTATTGTTATAGCTTGGTATCTGAAGCAGGTGGTCAGAACGACGGCAAGGAACCAGCGGCCGCAGCTCCCGCCCCGCCCCCCCCGCTACCTGGCTGACCTGCAGTTCAGACTGATATGTCGATGATCCTAAACCTCGTGTTTGCAGAGGACGCTGTGAATGCTTGTGCGACTCCTCGCGGGCGGCGCATCGCGGTTCCTGGTCCTCTAACTTTAATTTAAATCATTCATATAAAATATATATATATATATATATATATAAAATATATATATATATATATAGATTATATATATATATATATATATTATTTAAAATATATATATATATATTTTAAATTTTTATATATTATATATATATATATATAATATATATATATATATATATATATATAATATTATATATATATATATATATATTATATATATATATATATATATATTTTATATATATATATATATATATATTTTATACTTATATATATAATATATATATATATAAAATATATATAATATATATATATATATATATATATATGTATATATATATACATTATATATACTGGTCGGGTAGTCTTATTGTGTGTATTACCTTGTGAGTGTGTGTGGGTAGTAGAGATACTCAGCTGGAGTTGTATATATATAGAAACTACCTCGTGTAGGTCTCAAGGCCTCTTGTAGTTTAATTATTTTCTAATGTTAAGTAGACTGGAGATGCACGTACGTACATGTATTTACAAGAGATTGTAATATACAAATACTAAGGTTGGAGGGTGTCGTGCCAGAGGCAGGGCGTCTGTGCACACCAGGCGGCACCCAGAGCTAAACTTGCTTGTACCGTCAACGCTTTCCGACTGGGCAAGGTCATCCTATCAATCTAGAGACCCGCGGGGCAAGGAAGGAGATTTGCAAATATATATAGACGGTCACCACAGTATAATATAATAGTATACGTCGTGATGGAGTATATATGGAAAGTAGAAGCATTAACATAAGGTCTTATCCAGCTTAGTGTATGTTTTTCCAAGTTGTCTGAAGGTATCCTTACTTGGAGACTTGTCACTTATTCTAGGTTGTGGAAGGAGCAATGTGCCGTGGTTAACACAAACCTGAGGTATTGCTTCAACACATTCATTACTTCTGTCACGGATGTAATATTATCGGTGCGGTCCGTGTATATGTGTGTGTGTGTGTGTGTTTGTGTGTGTGAGTGTGTGTATGTGTGTGTGTGTGGTTGTGTGTGGGTGTGGGTGTTTGTGTGTGTGTGTGTATGTACATGTGTGTGTGTGTATGTGTGAGCAGGATTATACAAAAACTAATAGACGAATTTGCATAAAAACTTCACAGAGGTGGATCTTCGACCATCCTGGGGTTGATTAGGTTTCGGAGGCGTAAGGGTTATCAACAATGCAAGTATTTTTTATATTTTGTTTTACGTTGAAGCCCATAGCGCCTATAGGCTATTTATTATATCAGAATGGAGGGACGTGATGGTTGACCCTCTGTCCGTTGGTTGGCGCAGCTGGATTTGTATAGTGACACCTGTGATGTTATAGGTGATGGTCCGTTTCCTATGATGATCTAACCTCAGTTGAAGGCTCACGCTGCCACCTGTTGTCCCATCGCCGCACTTGAAGTCGCAGTCGACGGAACAGGAATGCAGCATGCGGGTTGCTTCGGCCACTCGACGATGGATTTACAGTTGCTCCTTGTTGGGACTTAAACTCGGGACCTTTTGCTCACCTCCCAGGCTCTTGTCGACCACGATAAAGATGGCCTAAAGAGTTGTATCCCCGGCAAGATTCAAACTCGGGACATCGAGCTCACAATTCTAAGAGGCTAACCACTCGGCCACCGCCTCTCCAATATAGTAATTTTGTTACTGTTGGTCGTGCGTCTAGCAAAGGGGATGGTTGTGGTGGGGGAAGATATGATAGAAGATTTGTCCACTCGCGTTGAACCTGGGGGGTTTAGTGGTGGGGGAGCTTTGGCAGTGATCGGGCGTCGAAGAAAAAAAAAAACCCCCATTGTCTACATATTTTAATTCGCTCGCTCTCCTTGGAGGGGGTATGCATTCTCGCTGCTTTTGTTGTAGGGGTGGCACTCCAGCCGGCGGGGCAGCGTCTTTTTAAGTTCCTTTCGTTGGAGGTGATGCCAAAATTTGAAGCATTTACCGGTAAAACAAAGCATTCCGAAATTGTTCCCCCGTTTGTTGCGGGCCCAATGATACGAAAAATTATCTCAGAAACACAATGGTTCAAAGGCGTCCCCAGCCTGCCTGCTGTGTGAGGGCTAGCCTGCTTCCATAGAGGACCGCTGCGTTTTAGCATTGCATCATTATTACTGAAAAAATTTTTTTGGTGCAAACCCATTATTCTTTTTCCCATCATACATCGTAAAAAGCATTGTGATACGAAATTCTTTTCTGCTACAAAAACTAATGTACTTCGGTCGTTCCACTCACAGAGGGTTCCACCAAAAGGGCTGAATAGCTCAGCTTTGATTAAGGATTACGATACCATTTTCCGGGTAAATTTTCATACCGTGTACGAAGAAATTATATACAAAAAATAAACAAGGTTCATACCAAACGGTTGGAAATTGACGGTTACCATCCATGGTGTGAACAACCATTAAACCGATCATGCACATGTTGAAATTGGTCAGCGATTTTTACTTAAAATCTTATGTATGTAATAATGCTATTATCGAATTTTTCAGACAAGAGCCATTTAACAAAATTTTCCTTTTCCAATTATTTTGTGGATACGATGTTCGAAATTTTTTTATAGTTCCTATAAGTGAATTTTTGCATCAGTTTTTTTTCCAATTTCCTCAGTTTAATTTCTTTCCTCTTTTTCAGCTCCCATTCCCCTTTCAATTTCTCTCAAAGCCTTTCCCTCTTTTTTTTCATCTCCCCTCCTTCTTCTTTCTTTTCTTTCTCCTTCTTTTTCCTGCCCTTTTTGCCTTCTTTTGTGCCTCCCTCGCTCCTCCTTTTCTCTCTCTCTCTCTCCTTTCTTCTCTCCCCTCTCTCTTCCCTTCTCGTCTTCTTCCCCTCCTCTCTCTCTCCTTCTCTCTCCTTCCTCTCTCTCTCTTCTCTCTCTCTCTCTCTCTCTCGTCTCCCCTCCCTCTCTCCTCTCTCCTTTCTCTCTTTTCTCCCCCTCGTCTCTCTCTCTTTTCCCCCTCCCCTTCTCTCTCTCTCTCCTTCTCTCTCTCTCTCCCCCCTCTTCTCTTTCGCTCTCCCCTCTCTCTCTCTCTCCTCTCTCTCTCCTCTCTCTCTTTTTCTCTCTCTCTCTCTCTCTCTCTCTCTCTCTCTCTCTCTCTCTCTCTCTCTCTCTCTCTCTCTCTCTCTCTCTCTCTCTCTCTCTCTCTCTCTCCTCTCTCTCTCTCTCTCTCTCTTTTCCCCTTCTCTCTCTCCTCTCTCATCTCTCTCTCCTCTCTCTCTCTCTCTCTCTCTCCTCGCTTTCTTAATCTCCTCTCGATCTCTTCTCTTTCTCCTCCTCTCTTCTCTCTCTTTCTCTCTCTCTCCCCTCTTTCTCTCTCTCTCTCTCTTTCTCTCTCCCCTTCTCTCTCTCTCTCTCCCCTCTCTCTCTCTCTCTCTCTCTCTCCTCCTCTTTCCTTTTATTCCCCTTTTTGCTCTCTCTCTCTCTCTCCTCTCTCTCTCTCTCTCCCCTCTCTCTCTTTTCTCTCTCTCCTCTCTTTTCTCTCTCCCCTCCCCTCTCTCTCTCTCTCTCTCTCTCTCTCTCTCTCTCTTTTCTCCCCTCTCCCCTCTCCCCCTCTCTCTCTCTCTCTCTCTCCCCTCTCTCTCCCCTCTCTCTCTCTCTCGTCTCTCCCCTCTCTTTCTCTCCTCTCTCCCCGGCCCTCCGCACAGACACTTTGTTCATTTGTCACGTTTTCAAAAAGAATTATTGACACAGATAGCACTACAGCATTTAAAGATGATCAAAATAATTATAATTGGCAATTAAAATTTACTTAATACAGATGTCAATCAGAGCTTTGATTCATATATAGAAAAGTTCCAATCTCTTTACAATAAACATTTTCCAGTAAAACAGGTTGTAGATAAGGAAATACATCTTGGTAAAACTTATATAAATTCTGAAATTTAGAAACTCTATAAGTCTCGAAATAAGTTCCAGAGACTATACGCAAAGTGGCCACTCACCTATGAAAAAAACATTCAAACAAATAGAAATACTTTGACCGGTGTAATAAGAGCAGCCAAAAAAGAACCATTATAAACAAAATTTTAAAACAACAAACGGGGGTTTCTAAAAAAAAGGGGAAATATAGTAAACAATCTTATGGTAAAGAGCATCATAAACTCCCTTTCATCCATAACCTTCCAGAATAAAGCTTTTCCTAATAACAAAGATTTGTCATTGCATTTAATGAGTATTTTTTTAATACTGTTCCACAACCACCCCAGAACACTGACATAGTGATTTATTTAAGCAATAACCTCCCAGAACCTGTTTCCTTTTCATTTTATCTTCGACCAACATCAAGTAAAGAAATTAATCTGTTGTACAAAATCTAAAACATAACCTCACCTGGATTTGATAACATAAGCATAACAGTTATAAAACAGTGCAGTGAGTAATTTCTCCTTTCTAGAATATATAATGAAAGATCGTTTAAAGAAGGTATTTTCCCAAAACCTTACAAGTTGCTAGAATAGTTCCTGTATTTAAGAAGGGTATTAGTCTATGCATGGTAATGATAGACCCATTTCTATCTTACCAAGCCTTAGCAAAAAATTTGAAAAAATTGTTGTAAATAGAGTAGTTTGATTATATTTTTTATCTGTCTAAATTTTCACTTTTAACTGACTTTCAGCATGGTTTCCGACCAAATCACAGTACTCAGTTAGCTGTACACCAACTTGCAACAGTATATATAATGCAGTAGATTTTCAAGGAACATCAAATTCAGTATTCTGTGACTTTAACAAAAGCTTTTGATTCCATATCTCACGCTATTCTGTTAGAAAATTAAAAGTCTATAGATTTCGAGGGCCAGCACATGAATGGTTTAAAAGTTATCTGAGCTCTAGAAAACAATAAACTGTATCAATAACTTTCCATCTACACAAAAGTCCATCTGCCGTGGGGGTGCCCCAAGGATCAATATTAGGCCCAGTTTTTTTTTGCTATTATAATGACATTATTCGTTGGGACTGATAGATTGGACTTCTTCTTTATGCTGATGACACCACGATATGTAAAAAGGAAAAGATTTAAAAGTGATTGAAAATACCTTATGTAGAATTACAACATGTGTCCGATTTGGGTGAAAAGTAATAAATTGTCTTTAAATACTTCCAAATCGTGCTTCATGGTCTCCAGCCCTTTAATGACCAACACACTCATGTTACCATTAAAATGGAAAAATTCTCCTTAATACAAGTTCATAAATTCAAGTTTTTAGGGATAATCATAGACAGTAAATTTTTATGGAAATCTCATATAAGTGACCTTGTACTAAAGTGTCCAGGCTAACAGGGATTTTATACGAAATAAGAAAATTTTATTACCACTGCATGCATTAAGGAAATTTATAATCATTAATATACCCACATTTATTATATTTGTGCAGCTATTTGGGCGGAACCTAAAAAGACCTACATTGATCATCTGTTTCTTGCCGAGAAGAAAATAGTCCGGATAATGTTCTACCCGATCAAAATATGACCATACTGGCCCTCTATTTCATAACAATAAGCTGTTAAAAGTACCTGACATATTGTTCATGCAAGCCTGTATATTTTTTTTTAACTCCCTAAACACATACTCTGACAATTGTGTCCCGTACACAGTACTGATGGTGGCAGAAGACCCTTTCAACTAAGAATCCCACGGTGCAACCACACATGTACAACAAAACATAGCTACAAGGGGGGTCAGATACTGGAATGATTTACCGGAAATCTCAGAAAAATTTCCCTTGCAAATTTTCTTCTTTCAAGTATAATGCTAACAACATTTGATAATAAAATACCGCGAAATTTAAAAAAAATATTGCTTTTTTTTTTGTTCAACTCTTCTATTTTTACATATATTTTGAAACTGTTATTACTATGCATGGGGTCAATAACACAGCTGCAAGTGTTTGTGTATGTGTATATGTGCATATATGTGTTATGTGCATATGTGTGTGTATGTGTGTGTATGCATGTATGTGTGTAGTATATGTGTATATGTATGTGTGTATGTATATGTATATATGTATGTGCATATATGTGTATGTGTGTGTATATAGTGTATGTATGTGTGTATGTATATAATCATGTGCGGTGTTTATGTATGTACGCATTTTGTGCATAGAAAGTATATGTATGTGGGTATATATGTATGTGTATATGTGGTATACGTATGTCTTCAAATGTATAAATAAGCGTGTATGTATGTATATAGTCATATACATAATGTTTTATTTTGTATGTACAAAGAACCTGCATGTGCATGTATGTTTCGTATAAGTATGCATAATATGTACTTTGTTCTGTCTTAGGAATATATTTTTGCCGTAAAGTCGGTGGCCTTTTGCTCCCGTCTGCTTGCTAGAATTTATAGGCGATTAGTCTGTATAAGAGCTTCGGCTCAACAGACCTGGGCTTCAATACAATATTGTATAAGTACTATGATATTATGTTACTAAGGCCAATAAAAAAGTCTTTTTCCCCTCTCTCTCCTCTCTCTCTCTTCCTCTCTCTCTTTTCTCTCTCCTCTCTCTCTTCTCTCTCTCTCTCCCTTTTTTCTTCTCTCTCTCTCTCTCTCTCTCTCTCTCTCTCTCTCTCTTTTCTCTCTCTCCCCTCTCTCTCCCCTCTCTTTTCTCTCCTCTCATCTCTCTCTCTCTCTCTCTTCTCTCTCTCTCTTTTCTCTTTTTCTTTTCCCCTCTCTCTCTCTCTCTCTCTTCCTCTCTCTCTCTTCCTCTCTCTCTCTCTCTCTCTCTTTTCTCTCTCTCTCTTCCTTTTCTCTCTCTCCTCTCTCTCTCTCTCTCTCTCTCTCTCCTCTCTCTACATCGTCTCTCTATCTCCTCATGGTCATTTCTATTTTTGAAAACTCCTCTTGGGCATACGCCTGGCTTCCCTGCCCCCCTCACCACTCCGGGGCCCACCCCCCGAGCCTTTCCTCCTCCCTCCCGGCTCTTCCTCCACCGGGCATCTTATCTCGTACAGATAACAACCCGGGGAAGGTTCCGTTTNCGGGGGCCCCCCATTGCCGCGCTGAGGAAAGCAGCCGAACTGACAGGTTTCCGGTGGACAGTTTCTCAGGCCTGTTGCACTCTCGTCAGCGTCATCATCCTTGGGCAGTGCGCTGAGATGACACACACACAACTTGTGTGTGCATTCTGGAGCCAGGGGCAAGGTGTCTACGTGTTGCCTCAAGACACCAGGTTAACTTTCCACGTCATCCTTATGGGCCATGGCGTGATACTTCGTCAACATAACCTCTTCAAAAGGTGTCAACACTCAGCATCCGCTAGGCGCCAGTACAAGACACACAGACACTCGGACATCCTGTATTAGTATCGATTAACACATACATATAATATAACCAGTACGCTAATATTATATATGTGATCTATTAATTGATTATAACATTTGAATAATTTTATGTTTATTGTATATATATTTAAAAGTATTACATTTGAAATATATGATAAGCATAACAAATAAAATTATTTGATTTACTATAATTAATAAAAGTATCGCCATTAAATGTACATTCTCTCTAATATGAACTTTATAGAAAACGCTCCAGCAGAGCCTATAATAACAGCAGAGGAATTGAAATTTTGGAGGGCTTTACTTTCCTCTCCCGTAAAAATGCAAACTGAGCATAAACAGTAGTAGTAGTAGTA
>JACEEZ010008814.1:0-10000 GCA_016584305.1 Chionoecetes opilio | reverse complement strand
GAAGCGGTGCTGTTAGTGGACGCTAAAAATGCATTTAACACTATAGACAGAAAGACAATGCTTCACAACATTCGAATTAAGTGTTCCCCACCTGCGACATATGTTGAAAACACATACAGAGATCCTTCAGACATGTACATAAGTGTTAATAGTAATAATTGTAGTGTTAAGATTTTGAAATCAATGAAGGGAACAACGCAAGGTGACCCAGTGGCCTTGGCAATGTACGCCATTGGCCTCTCAGTACTTCAAGATGTTATTTCGTATGAAAAAACACAGGTGAAGCAGGTGGCATATGCGGATGACCTAACAGGGGTCGGGAAAATCATAGACTTAAAGAAGTGGTGGACCCTTGTGAAGGAGAACGGCCCTACTATAGGATACACACCCAACGCCACCAAGTCCATCCTTATTGTCAAACCCGAACATTATGACAATGGAGTGCGACTTTTCAGTGGCAGTGGGGTCA
This sequence comes from Chionoecetes opilio, assembly GCA_016584305.1. Lineage (NCBI taxonomy): Eukaryota > Metazoa > Arthropoda > Malacostraca > Decapoda > Majidae > Chionoecetes > Chionoecetes opilio. The sequence goes on along the minus strand of JACEEZ010008814.1, from coordinate 9,531 downwards.
TTGTGACAAAGGACGGGCAGCGACACTTGGGTGCAGTGATTGGAACAGAGGAGTTCAAGGCGAAATACGTTGGGGAGAAAGTGTCGTAGTGGGTGAAAGAGGTGGACGTCTTGTCCGAAATGGCCAAGACAGAACCACACGCAGCTTACTCAGCATTCACGCATGGCCTACAACATCGATGGAGCTTCGTCAAGCGCACCATCCCAGGCATCAGCCTTCTCCTCAGACCGTTGGAAGAATCCATCAGGAACACCTTCCTACCAGCACTGCTGAGATCCCATATCATCATAGGGGATAACGTGAGGGAGCTGCTGACATTTCCACCAAGACTGGGTGGGATGGGGATCACATCCTCTGAGAAACTGGCCGATGAAGAAAACCTATACTCCATCAACCTCACCAGTTCCCTCACCGAAAAAATCATAGCTCAAGACGCAAATGGTGAAACAGACCAAAATGCGATCTTGGAGCTAAAGAAAACCATTTCTAGAGACAGGCAAAGTGCACAAGTGGAAAGCTTGGAACGCCTAAAAGGCGCCCTGCTGGATGATACCGTGAGAAAAATTCACACTGCACATGAAACGGGAGCGTCCAACTGGCTAACATGCTTGCCTATCAGAGCAAAAGGCTTCAGCCTCAACAAAAAAGAATTCGTAGATGCCGTTGCTCTGAGGTAAGGCTGGCCAATGGAGGGAATTCCCAAAACCTGTGTATGTGGAGCTCCAAACAACGTCAACCACACCATGACGTGTAAAAGGGGGGGATTCGTGTGCATCAGACACGATGAAGTGAGGGATGTGACGGCCAGTATGCTCAGGGAGGTGTGCCGCGACGTCTCTACTGAACCAACTCTTCTCCCCATGGATGGCGAACAATTGCAGTACAGGACGGCCAATATCGCCAAAAAGGCCCGAGTGGACGTAAGTGCTCGTGGATTAGGGACCAGAGGACAGAGAGCCTTCATGGACATTAGAGTCTTCGATCCGATGGCCGCCTGCTAGCGGGGGATCTCACTGGAAGCTGCCCACCAAAGGAATGAATAGGAGAAAGTCAGGGCGTATGGGGATAGGATTCAAAATGTTGATCAGGACAGCTTCACACCCCTGGTCTTCACTACGTCTGGCGGGATGGGCCCCAAAGCCAAGTGCTTCTATTCAAGACTAGCAGATGTAATGGCAGAAAAAAAGCACCAGCCAAGGAGCCACGATGTCGCCTGGTTGAGGTGCCGTCTCTACTTCACCCTGCTCAGGTCTGCCCTCCTATGTCTCAGGGGTATTAGATATTCCACCCCCACAACCATCGATATAGCTGGCCTGGACTACCAGGCCAGTATAGTAGAGAGTGGCATATTAGTATAGATAGTGTAGAGAGGTAAATAAGAATTGTAATGAAATAAATAAGAGATAATTAGTAATAGTATGGTTGGATGCCAGTCAGTATCGACCGGAGTTGGGGCTACTGACCTCCAATTCCTAGAGACCACGTATATTTCATAAATAAACATGGGGTAGAGGTATCATTTAGCAGTAGTAGAAAAAGAAAGAAAAATAGTAGTAGTTGTAGTAATAGTAGTAGTAATAGTAGTTGCAGCAGATATAGTAGTTGTAGTAGTAGTATTTGTAGTAGTGGTAATAAAAGTAGTATTAGTAGTAGTAGTAATAATAGTGGTACAAAAAGTGGAGATATAGACCTGTATATTCAGAATATTCCTATCAATGAATGTCACCACACTTCACCACACACCTCAACACCACACTTCAACACCACCCTTCACCACACTCCACACACACTTCACCACCACACTTCACCGCCCTTCACCACACTTGTCCAGCTCCCCAGATATTGCATTCACCATTCATCCTTCACTCACCAAACCCGCCCATCTCCTGCATAACCAATGAAGACCCGCAGGAATGAATAAGGCAGGGAAGAAAGATGAATAAAAAATGTTTCATGCAGGGTAGGAATTAATCAACGCGTATTTCTGCCTCAAATAAAAATAATACACAAAGGAAATAAACGTGTGTGTGTGTGACAGAGATAGAGATAGATAGAGAGAGAGAGGAGGGGAGAGAGAGAGAGAGAGAGAGAGAGAGAGAGAGAGAGAGAGAGAGAGAGAGAGAGAGAGGAGAGAGAGAGAGAGAGAGAGAGAGAGAGGAGAGAGAGAGAGAGAGAGAGAGAGAGAGAGAGAGAGAGAGAGAGAGAGAGAGAGAGGAGAGAGAGAGAGAGGAGAGAGAGAGAGAGAGAGAGAAAAAAGAGAGAGAGAGAGAGAGAGAGAGAGAGAGAGAGAGAGAGAGAGAGAGAGAGAGAGAGAGAGAGAGAGAGAGAGAGAGAGAGAGAGAGAGAGGAGAGAGAGAGAGAGAGAGGAGAGAGAGAGAGAGAGGAGAGAGAGAGAGAGAGAGAGTCAAATTATTTAATTTCCACTGAAATAGTGGTTATTCTTTACATTTCCAATAAAATACATCATAAGATAAAATACAATAGAATTAAAATATCACATACCAAAAAGGTGTGTCATAATACTAAAACAATGCTAAAAGGATACAGACATTGCTAAAATTTATGGTAGGTTATATAATTGATGTGTTATTTAAAAGGAGGCTGGTAAGTTTACTTTTAAATGTAGGCAAGGTAGCAGCATCAGTGATATTAAGTGGCAGGTTGTTCCATATTTTAGGCCCTATGACATCCATACTTTTAGCACCTGCATCTGGTTTTGTTTTGGGTACATATAAACAATTTTGTTGTTTGGTTCTGCTTTTGGTTACTTCACGAACAGTAGAACGTTTCTTGAACCATGCAGGATAAAAATCGTGTAATACCTTAAAGACAGTGGTACATGTGTCCAATAAATGCTTCTCTTTTACTTTTTATCCACCCTAGTTCTTTTAATATAGTCGTTACATGGTCGTATTTCTTAACACCACCTATGGCTACCTTCGCTGCAAAGTTTTGTAATTTTTGGACATCGATCATTATAGTTAGATTTGTCGTGCCCCATATCCGAATACAGTAGTTGATTATGCTGAGTACTAATGACTGCACCGCAATTATTCGGGAGGATTTGTCATGATTGTCACTTACACGGCTTATGAACATTAGTGTACCAGCAACTTTTGTATGTACCTCATTGATATGTTTGTCGAAAAGCATAAACCGATCAATGTACAGTTTTGTACACACCTAAATTTTTAACATGATTGCTTGGGGTGATGGTATCCTCATCTATTTTGATGACGGCATTGGAAGGGACATGTGACAAAAGTTGCTTATTTCCAATAAAAATACACTGCGTTTTGCTTGAGTTAAGCATTAAACCATTACTAAGAAAATATTTCTTGACACATTTTAGGGTTTCTTCAGCTTCTCGAATGAGACATGTAAGTTCATTTACATTACTGGTATGTATAAATTGAGTGTCATCAGCATATTGGATTATTGTGCAGTCCTTGACATATTCAGCTAAGTCATTTACGAAGATATTAAATAGGATTGGACCCTAAATTGATCCTTGTGGGACGCCATAATCAATTTTGTGTTTACTTGAAATAGAGTTATTTATGCGAACAGATTGGGTTCTGTTCCTCAAATAGCTGTCAAACCAGTAGGAATCAATTTTGAGCTTAAGGCATTTAAGGAGAGAGAGAGAGAGAGAGAGAGGAGAGAGAGGAGAGAGAGATGAGAGAGAGAGAGAGAGAGAGAGAGAGAGAGAGAGAGAGAGAGAGAGAGAAGAGAGAGAGAAGAGAGAGAGAGGAGAGAGAGAGAGAGAGAGAGAGAGTAATTGCTTTTATTGGGCCCAATTGTAATTGCCCAACCAACTAAAATATGTATCATTACAATGATTACATACACAATAACCTTGGGCCCTACCTGAAATGCGTTATTTGAATTAAATTATATATCTCTATTCAAGCAACCTTGTCTTGAATATAAACTATATAATCCCGTCACAAAAATGTAAATAAAAAAATATATGTGGATTTGTTTGCTGGGTAGGTGGACGCTGGACGGCCCCGGTCGGCGGCGGATATTACGGACGAGAGATGGACAATGCGTACGAGATAGTAACGGCGAGTGGACTAGACGGACGTTGGATGGCCCCGGCGACGGCGGATATTACAGACGAGAGATGGACAATGCGGACGTGATAGTAACGGCGAGTGGACTAGGCGGACGTTGGATGGCCCCGGCGGCGGCGGATATTACGGACGTGAGATGGACAATGCGGATGTAAAAACGTCCAATCCGTCCCGTCCGCATTTGCGAAATTATGTCCGTACATGAGGACGTCACGGACGTAAGAGGGCTGTCCGTCAGACGTCTGTTTGCCGGCAGGGTAAATTTGAATCCAATAATATCGTGTTCTATATTTCTTTTACGCGTCACGGACGGCCATAGGACTATAGACGAACAGAGCGGACACTTGCGGATGGCAAATAGATGCTGAATAGACATCCGCGCTTGCGTCCGCTGCAGGTCCGTCATGTCCGAATTATCGTAAATTTCTTCTGTAAGATGTTCAACATCAAAATCATGCGTAGCTTACCGTTAAAAAAAATTAATCCAATAACATCGCGTTTTATATTTATTTTACGCGTCACGGACGAACCCGAACGACGACGGGCTATATAAGACTATAGACGGACATAGCGGACACTTGCGGATGGCAAATAGATGCTGAATAGAAATCCGCGCTTGCGTCCACTGCAAGTCCGTCATGTTCGAGTTACCGTAAATTTCTTCTGTAAGATGTTCAACATCAAAATCATGCGTAGTTTACCGTAATACAAATCTTAATCCAATAACATCGGGTTTTATATTTATTTTAAGCGTCACGGACGAGCCCGGACGACCATATGCCTATAGACAGACAGAGTGGACACTTATGGAAGGCAAATGGACGGTAAATAGATGTCCGCGCCACGTCCGCAGACATCCACTGCCGGCGGGGGCTGCACCATACAATAAAGGGATTTGTTGGTTATACTCCGCTGTGAAGGGCCTGATTCCAACCCATTCCATTAGGGTCAAATATTCAAAGCATTCATACATACGGTGGTCTTATAGTGGTGTGGAGGTCGTGGCAGAGTGGTTAGCGCCTGGAAGTTGTGCAATAGGGGTCTTGAGTTCGAATTATGTCGGGAGTAAAGACTATCCACATGCTGCCCATCAATACCTTCGACGGTGAGTGCATAGGAGTACACTGGGGCGCGGCATGAGACTCTTATAATCACAGGTGTCACAAAAACTATCCTGCCTGCGCCACCATGGGTTAAAAAAAACATAACCTACCGACGGTAAAGACAAAAAAAAAGAAAAAAAAGTAGTGGCAAAGGTACAAGTTAGCATCTCACTTTATAGGATATTTTTCACGTCCTTCTATAAATATATTTTTTTCATTTCGTGCTTGCAGAACATTCTAACATGAGTGACTTTTAAGAGAAGCAGTAAGTATCACGTCTAGCAATCAATTTGAGGTCATTTAAGATGCTTGGGTTTCCGTGACGTTCAAATATTGCATACCAAGACGTGAGTTAGGAAGGTAGTGTGTCCTCGGTGGTAAAGATTTCACATGCGGGTATTGATTCGATAGATTGTGCGAATGTATTAGTGGTTGTGTTACGTCTTTCTGTATTTAGTGCATTGCGGTTTACATAGCATTGGAGAAAGAGAGAGAGAGAGGGAGAGAGAATTTTTTTTACAGATGTCGTCAGTTGGGTTGGTATTCTTCCAAGAGATGTCGCTGCGTGGGTTGGTTGAGTCGAATCTGTTTCGGTGAAGCATCCCTCGGTTTGACGGTAGTTTATTGGTGGTGTGTTGTTAGTTTGATACTTTCGTTCTATATAACATTGGGTTATATGGGTAATGTTTCTTTGAATGAGTAAATAAATGTATTCACAATGATTACATTACGAGTATTTGTAATGTATGAAATTGGTATAAGTGTAGTGATAGTTTTCCAGGATTGCGTCCGTATCACGATATTGTAACCGTGTTCACTGTGATCTTCGGCTAAATTTCCTGGCTAGTCTGTTCACCACGCGCTTCTGTTTCCTACTCTCTAGCTTTCTTACCTTGGACGTTCAGAGCCGTGTATCTCCTTGCCTCTCACGGCGGACGTATACAAAGATATTAGAAAGATATATAATATATATATAATATCCTTAGACGTATAGGAACTAGTGCCCACTATTATATTCTTAATTAGTTAAGTGTTAACACTTAACTAATTAAGAATATAATAGTGGGCACTAGTTCCTATACGTCTAAGGATATTATATATATATTATATATCTTTCTAATATCTTTGTATACGTCCGCCGTGAGAGGCAAGGAGATACACGGCTCTGAACGTCCAAGGTAAGAAAGCTAGAGAGTAGGAAACAGAAGCGCGTGGTGAACAGACTAGCCAGGAAATTTAGCCGAAGATCACAGTGAACACGGTTACAATATCGTGATACGGACGCAATCCTGGAAAACTATCACTACAACTACAAAATAACAAGTCTACAACGAACAGGCTCACTACTACATATATACGAGAGGACTGTAGCAGCTTACTGAACTACGTTCGCTGCCTATGGTTAATCTCTTTGAATACCGCTGGCCGGGGTGTTTAGACCATTCAGGGAATACTTTTTCGAGCAGAGGACAATTGGAGCAAATTTACTGTAGTAAATAGTAAACATTAATTTATACGGTTTATAAAAATCATCTATATTAAAATAAACATGAATGTATACAATTTATTAAAGTCAGCCGTGCTTAGACAGGTTATAGATTTCAGTTCAGCCCCTGTGGCAGGATGTTAACATGGTGCCAGCGGGATGCAGTCGGACATTTGGGTTCTGGACACCAGCTTGAGCAGGACGGTAACATGTCCCAGATAGATCTGGAAAACTCCCAGAGTCTTCTAGCAGCCGCTTCCCTTACAGATAACCACTGTACCTTTTGCGGACTAAGCAACATGCTTTCAAGTGTGACTGCTGTGGTAGATGGCACCACAGACTTTACAAAACTGGCATCTCGTTCGAATATAGAAGGTTGACGAAACTGTCTGCTGTCTTTGAGTGGCGTTGCTGTCTGTGCTCTCAACAGACTGTTTTTTTTTATGCTTCTCTGCTTGCAAGTTCTGGTTCCAACAACTACTCATATATATATATTTTATATATATATATATATAATATATATATATATATATATATATATACTATATATAATATATATTATATATATATATATATATATATATATAATATATAATATATATATATATAGATATCTATGATCTTACTGATAAATTAGACATTCGTTGGAATGATCCTCCATTCGAATGGTCCTCCACTCGAATAGCCATTCGCTCGAAAGGTCGTGTATTCCTAGCCAGTAGGTAGGACTGAGTTACTTGTGGGTTGGCGTTACCCTGCAGGCGATCCAAATATAAGAGGCGAGATAGATACAACATCTCGAGTTGTCACGTTAACCATATGTCATTGTTACTAATACCTTACGAGTGGGCATTGAGTTGACTGTGTTTACACTCTACAGAGAGGGAGTTTGCAAACTACTGAGGAGGTTATCTTGTCTCCACTTATCGTGAGTACAAGTGGGATTATTAGCCCAAATAATTATTGTGTGTGAAAGTCTAACCATACGAAGGAAGAACTGCAGGCAATTGTGGTTAGTTTCACAACAATATTGATCCAAGTTCTTATAATTACTGCAGATGCTGTACTTTCATAAAACGTATAGTAAGACTAATCGTGATGATATTGATTGATGGTAAATGCATCTTTTTTTCTTCTCGCGTATGAGATTCTTAAGCATCATCATTAATTTTTCATGCGGCAGAAGATTACGATAACACACACACACACATACACACACACACACACACACACACACACACACACACACACACACACAACACACACACACACCACACACAAACACACACACACAACACAAATACACACACACACACACACACACACACACACACACACACACACACACACACACACACACACACAAACACACACACACACACTACACACACAATGTACCACTATAATATATATGCACCACCACTATCACAACTACCATCGACACCACCACCACCATCACCACCACTATCACCACCTCCACACCACCACTACCATAACCACCACCACCACTACCATAACCACCACCACTACCACACACCACCATCACCACTACCACCACCATCACCACCACCACCGCCACACACTGCCACTTTCAAACACTAAATATTTTCCGGTCTGAATTTTTCCAGCATATATTGCTGTTTACTTTCGCAGCAAGGCAGATCAATTTATGTTATTTTTTGGTGTTTCTGTCCAAACTAATCTCCTTCCTCCTGGCCCTGTTTGGTCTTACTTCAAACTTCACTTGAAGTCAATTTACATCATTTCGTATTTATATATTCTTTCATGCATTTGCATTGATTACGATGTGTTCTGTCCCTACAGGAAGGGGAAACTCTATATCTGCAGTGCCCGTAAGGAAGAGGAGAGAGATAAAGCTTCCTACACTGTAAAGGTAAGTAAAACAAGTGACAAAAGTTGTAGATTTATATTAGACATCCGTGAGGAATTTTTCTTCTTCACACTATGCGATTGTTGTGCGTGTATTAGACATGTATGGAGGACGTGGCAAGGTTGGTTCTTATGTTCTCTCTTCGTCATGGCGTCGCTATCTTTCGAGATCGGCGCCTTGTACGAAGTTGTAGTTGGTGGTATTTGTAATGACTTGTGGGCGTAGAACCATGTTTAAGTTTTTGTTTCGAGACAGTGTGGGAAGTGTTTCTATACAAGATCGTAGCCAAAAAATAGATAACGGACTTAGAATATGTAAGATGCTGTGTGTGTGTATTTGTGTGTCTGTACGTGTCATTCACCCATGGTCTTGTCCACGCGAGCTAGCTCGCGATCGCCAGTTTCACCCTCTCAGTGCGAGCTTGGAGCTCATTATTACCGATCTTTGGGCAATGCTGGGACCTCATACACCACACAACCCCATCCCCTTGCTCAAGGGGGACAGTAATCGCCCGAATTTGTCAAGTGAAAAATCCCCGGGAGCACGAGGATTCGAACCGCCTCCCACAGAGTGAGAGACCAGAACGTTATCAACCTGACCATCGCGCGGTCAAGTGCGTGTGTGTGTGTGTGTGTGTGTATGTGTGTGTGTGTGTGTGTGTGTGTGTGTGTGTGTGTGTGTGTGTGTGTTGTGTGTCATTCACCCATGGTCTTGTCCACGTGCGTCGGACTCGCGATCGCCAGTTTCACCCTCCCGGTGCGAGCATGGAGCTCATTATTACCGATCTTAGGTAAATGCTGAGACTTCACATACCACACACCCCATCCCCTTGCTCAAGGCGGATAGTAACTACACGAAATTTTAAGTGGAAACTCCTCCGGGAAGGAGCGGGGCTGGGGACCGAACCCCGGACCACAGAATGGTGCCAGACAGTCTAACTCACCGTTCAGGCGGTAACACAGGTTTGGTGGG
>JACEEZ010008813.1:0-53049 GCA_016584305.1 Chionoecetes opilio | reverse complement strand
CATTTTAATTTACAGTGTAAAATATTACATTTGAAGGGCACACGCCGCTACCCACCTCATGAACAAAGTACCGAACACGTAACAATCGGACAACCACCACCTGGGTCGTTGAACACAAGTGTACCAAACCCTCAAACACAAAGTGCTTCGACGAATTTTATGAGACACCAAGCCGAAAATACAAAAACTTTTGACTACGGTACAGTAGTTTAGTGGGTTTTAGGGCAGCAAATGCAGCAAGCACGCAACAAATCGTTCAGATGCTAAAAGTAATGCCATGGCAGTGGAGCGCTCACCCCCCACAGTGGTCCCAACAACATAATGAGTCCACCAGTGACGCACCTTACAAGATATTACATTTAACATTGCGGGCCTCACACCATACAGATTCAAAGGGAAACTGAAGCTACTCTCAGAAATAGTGCAAACGGAACAAATCATGATAATCTCTCTAACTGAATCTCACCTTACAGAAAATATTATAGAGGGGAAAAATAAAATGTATAATTATACTCACTTCAAAACCGACAGAGGCAACCAAAGAAAAAAGGCGGCGTCTCACATATATGACGAATCACTTGCAGCCGAAGTTCTTTTTCTCTGAATCTAATTCATATACAGAGGCTCAGGTTGAGTACATACCACTTATTGACATGATTGACAGCGAGCTTCGCTCGCTGTCGCCTACCAAAGACCCGTGGAACCAAGTTTCCGCAAAAAGTGTATAACTACTCCTAAATATTGTCGGATTGAGCTGAAATTTGCATTAAAGTAGTGCTGTCAAAATCAAGGGGGGTCGTCGGAAGATTTTTTTTGCGTAAAACAACCCCTTAAGGGTAATTAGCGTAAACTACTCCTAATTATTGTCGGATTGAGCTGTAATTCGACATCGAAGTAGTGCTGTCAAATCAATGGGGTCTGGGGAACAAACTTTTGCATAAAACAAGGCCTTAATGAGTAATTCACGTAATGAGCTAATTGGCTGGAACGGGGGCTCGCTGTCACGTTCCAGCCGCAAAACTGAGCCAAAAGCAAATAGGCCAGGGGCTGGACGTCTATAATTGATTTATTGACAGCGAGGCCTCGCTCGCTGTCGCTTACCATAAGACCCGTGGAACCAAGTTTCCCCCAAAAAAATGTATAACTACTCCTAAATATCATTGGATTTGGGCTGAAATTTGATGTGCATGTAATTCTGTCAAAATCAATGGGGGTCGCCGGAAGAACTTTTTGCGTAAAACAAGCCTTAATGAGTAATAAGCGTAAACTTACTCCTAATTATTGTCGGTTTGAGCGAAAATTCGACATGCAAGTAGTGCTGTCAAAATCATCGGGGGTCTGTAAACAAACTTTTGCATAGAACAAGCCCTTAATGAGTAATTCACGTAATGAGTTAATTGGCTGGAACGTGGCTCGCTGTCACGTTCCACCCGCAAGAACTGAGCCAAAAGAAAAGGGGGCCAGAGGCTGGACGTCTATATTTGATATAAATATGTTAAGACCACCAGCATGTCCGACGGGCAGGTTTTCTCTGAGTCTTTAAAAAGGATGAAATTTTTTGTTAGGACAATTTTCCTCACCCATGCCTACAGTAGTGCTCTCAGTAGACCTAAATTTTCCATTACTTGGCTGGAATTCGGAGACAATCTACGAAAGGGCAGGTGACATGCGTGTTCACGTGAAGCATTCCTACACTTCGCCCAAGACCTCTGTCAGACAAAAATCATCAATACCCCCCAAAGAGGTGACACTATTCTTGACGTGGTATTGAACCAACAATGATGATCTTTTCCATAATTTCACATTTGACACAACAAACCTCTCGGATCACAACATCGTAACCCTGACAACAACCATGACGATAACAAACATCCCTGTGACTCCAGCCCAGCACAGCACAGGCGGGTGAGATTTAATCACCTGAATTTCTTCAGTGAGTCCATCTGCTGGGATAACCTCAAAAGAGACCTTAATCAAGTGGACTGGCAACTTGCAATGAGCAGTTCTGACCCTGGGGCTCAGTACAACAAATTCCTCATTAAATGCCATGAAGTTTGTGAAAAACATGTACCCGTAAGAAAAACAACATCCTAAAAAATTATACCAAGGGATCGCAAGGTACTTATGCGTAACCTTACGAGCTTCGAAAAAAGTTGAGGCAAAGTGACAATACAATGAAAGACATCGACTAAAAGACAAGATAAACACTTTAGATGAAAAACTTAAACTATCAGTTGAAGCTGAGACAGCTGGGAGAGAAGCACAGGCTGTAGCATGTATTAAAACTAATCCTATGTATTTTTACAAATATGCCGCATCACAGTAAAAACTAAGAGTCGGTGCTGGCCCCATGAAAACTCAAGCGGTCGAACCATCAACGAACCCCGGGGGATCGCCGAGGAACTATCACGGCATTACGAAGGAGTCTTCAGTACCCAGGGCAAGATAAAATAATACACTCACCCAAGATTTCTTTAAAATCGCAGATCCTATATTGAGCTAACAGACATCAATTTTTCTACATTACACATACAAGAAGCAATTAAAGACATCAACACCCACGCAGCAGCTGGCCCAGATAAATTCCCAGCGAAGCTACTCAAAAATTGGCGCCACAGAGTTGAGCATCCCCTTGTATTTCTTGTACAGAAACGCCCTAGATCGAGGAGTCATAGCGAAAGAATTGAAATGTGCTAAAATCAATCTATTTCAAAGGGGAATCAAGAGCTGAAGCAAGTAGCTATAGACCTTTTTGCCTTAACTTCACACACCATAAAACTCTTGAAAAAATAATAGTGAAAAAAAATAGTCTCGTATCTTGTGGATAATGACAAAATGAACCAAGATCAACATTGCTTTCGTTCCAGCCACTCATGCCTTTCACAGTTACTCGCCCATCATGAAAAAATTATCAGGAGCACTAGAAAAAGAATCAAGATGTTGACGTGATCTACCTAGACTTCGCAAAGGCATTCGATAAGTGGACCACGGCATATTGCTGCATAAATAACGAAGCCCTGGGTTATCGGGAAAAATCGGAGTGTGGTTGCATTCTTTCCCCCACCCACCGAGAACAATTTGTAGCAGTTGATGGTGCAGTGTCCCAGATGTCTGGAGTCACTAGTGAAGTACTACAGGGGTCAGTTCTCGGCTCCCTACTCTTCCTCTTTTCACATCTCCGTATCAACAAACATGTTCAACACTCGTCCGTCGCCTCCTTCGCAGATGACACCCGTGTATTAAAGAAAGTGTTTCCTTACAAGCCGACGCCGACTTACTCCAAACTGACTTTGCAGCGCTTTACTTGTGGGGGAGAACAGAACAATATGTCCTTTAATAACAATAAATTTGAACACTTGAGCTACAACACTGACCGAAGAACTAACAATGGGTACACTTACACAGCAGATGACGGATCTCACATTAACAAAAAGGAACATATAAGAGACCTCGGTGTTACCCTCAGCTGTGATTTGCAGCTTTACTACTCACATAGTCAATGTGACATAGAAAGCATAAAGTAAGGTTGGCTGGATTCTATGCACCTTTCGGACCCGTGACACACTGCCCATGCTGACGCTCTACAAAATCACTCGTCTTACCCTTGTTAGAGTATGCTGTCAGTGTGGAGCCCGTGAAGGTCGGAGAAAAACAGTCACTCGAAAGTGGGAGCGGTCACTGACCAGTAAAAATATCTGCTGTTCGAGACTTAGATTATTGGGAAGGTTGGAAAAACTCAACCTGTTTTTCACTGGAGAGACGCAAAAAAAAGGTATGCCTTTTATAAATCTGTAGAATATCAACTTTGGCAGTACAATCAATAACCTTGCATACGTTATAACATCCATCACGACTGGGCCGACTCTGCCACATTGAGAGGACACATCCCAGAGCAGCCACCAGAGTCAAGACGTTGAAAGAGAACGCCTCTGCCACCAGAGGGCCTCGCCTATTCAATGCCTTACCCCAAAACATCTGCGTGACTCAAACGAACCATGTCTGGAGAGCTTCCAAAAATTTAATTGGATATATTTCTGCGGGCAATCCCCGATCAACCCAAGCTGCCCCATTACCACCTCGGCGCCACCAGCAACAGTATTGTAACCAGCTGGCGCAGAGACGGGCAGACGGGAAAGTACTAGTGGTAAAACATCAGCGTGGCCACGGGGACTAACTGTGTTGTGGCTATAACTACGCTCCACAGGATCCACAGGGTGTGTGAATGTGTGTGTATGTGTGGTGTGTGTGTGTGGTGTGTTGCCGTGTGTGTTTCTGTGTGTGTGTGTGCCTGTGTGTGTGTCTGTGTGTGTGTCTGTGTGTGTGTCTGTGTGTGTGTGTCTTGTGTATGTGTTTTGTGTGTGTGTGTGTATGTGTGTGTGCGTGTGTGTATCTGTGTGTATGTTTTGTGTGTGACTGTGTGTGTCTTGTGTGTGTCTGTGTGTATGCGTATGTGTGAGTGTATGTGAAATTGGTGTGGTGGTGTGTGTGTGTGTGTGTGTGTGGTGTGTGGTGTGTGTGTGTGTCTATGTGTGTGTGTGTGGTTGTGCCCTTTGTTTGTGTGTACGTGTGTGTCTGTGCTTATATGTGTGTGTGTATTTGTGTTTGTGCCGTGTGTGTATATGTGTGTGGGTGGTGTGTATGTGTGTGTGTGTGTGTGTGTGTGTGGGGTGTGTGTGTGTGGTGTGTGTGTTGTGGTGCTTGTGCGTGTGTGTGCCAGTAGCATGCACTTGTTTTAATTTTTGTGTGAATTTTGCCGCTTTTTGTGTGTGTGTGTGTGTTTTGACACCTAACGTACGTTCATTACGCTCGTTGAAAAAAAGGAAGAAATACAAAATGAGGAGAAATTATATCATGATACAAATTAATTTTGTGGATAAACTGTTAATAGATTCTTTTTGAAAATGAGAAAATGTGTTTCTTTGCCGATATTGTATGAGATTCCTTGGCTTCCTTTTTTAATCCTTCAACCCCCTCCCTCTATTCTCCACTTCTTTTCTATGCTCTCCTCTCCTCCCTTCTCCTCTCCTTATAAAAAACTAGTGAGAAGCATCAATTGTAGTAAAGGACAGTCTCTTTTTATAACACGGAAGTTATTTGTAAAGGATAACCAGGCCTCCTTTTATGGGAGATTTGTCCTCGTAGAGAATGAAAAGGGGAAAGAATTCTTTATCCCAACGGCATTTTGGGTCAAAGGGGGGCCCGGGGGTGGGTGATAGCGGATACGGGCAATAGTATATTTTTCCTACTTAGGGCAAGAAATGCTCAGTATTTTATGATGCCCCATCTTTAATAACAGCGTCAATATCATCATCAGACTGGGATGGCGAGGAGGAAGAGTGGGAGGAAGGGAAGGGGGAAGGGGTTGGGGGCCGTAGTGGGGTGGAACACATCGGCAAAAAACCCCTTTACCATCTCGTGAAGCCCATCGTTAACTATTCTATGAAGGTCGTGGAAGGTAACAAACCTGCAAGTCCATCACTAACCTCGCTGTACCTTTACTGATACAACAGCTGCACACGTTTACATTACATTACACGTTTTTGAGACAAAAAGTGTTTTGACCTTTGCAAAACTTTGATTTATTGGCTTTTTAATGATTAAATTTTAATATGTTTATACCAGAGTGACCACAGTCGCAGGCTGAAACGTGTATACTATATACCGTTTTGCCTAGCTGCTGGGGTTCTTGAGATATCCATGAAAATGTGTTTTTTTCACGACATTTTCCAAGGATTTAATATTTGCCTTAAAATTTTGGGCCCAAATTTTGTTGTCACCAGATTTTGATGCCATTTGGGTTCCTATTAGCTTTCGTACGTGCTTATCACGAATCTGGACTTAGTATTTCGGTATATGGTTTTTTGAAATCTCTTTGAGCTGTTCTCAGTTTCTTTATCCCAGTAAACATATCTTTTACGCCTTTTGCGCCCGTTTGCTGCTATTATTTTTAACAATATATGTTAAATCAAAACAAATAAACTATAAGAACCCAGGCTATACTTACGTATGACAGAGTAAAAACAATTTTTTCCCTTCCACCGAGCGCCTACTTCTGATCTTTCTATAATTTTTTATTGGGGCAAAGCAAACCTTGTTTTGTTCAATCCCCTCAAAAACCCAATTTCTTCACCTATCTACTCAAACAAAACCTACCAGAAAACTATCCTCTCCTCTTCAACGACACTCAACTGTCTCCTTATTCTAAAATGAACATTCTAGGACTATCCTTACTAAAATCTGAACTGGAAATCTCACATCCATCCCCTTTGCTAAAACAGCTTCTAAGAAGTTAGGTGTCCTGTTGCGTCTGCGTCCTTTTTTTTCCCCTCCCAATTGCTTGCTCTCTACAGGGCCTTATCCGCCCATGTATGGAGTATGTCTCACATGTTTGGGGAGGATTTTACTCATCCCAGCTCTCCTAAGCGGGTTGAGTCAAAAGTTTTTCGTCTCATCAATTCCCCTCCTCTGACTGACTGTCTTAAATCTTTAAATCACCGACGCAATGTTGCTTCTCTTGCTCTCTTCTACCGTTATTTTCATGCTCACTGCTCTTGAACTTGCTAACTACATGCCTCCCCAATTCGCGGCCTCGCTGCAAAAGACTTTCTACTCATTTCACATCCCTATTCTGTCCATCTTCCTAATGCATGAGTTAATTAGTATCTTTACTCTTTCATCCCTTTCACTGGTAAACTCTTTGGACCTCTCTTCTTCCTGTTTCTATTTTTTTCCCCTTTCCCATGACTTAAATCTTTTCAAAAGAAGAGTAACAAGACACCTCCCGACTAAATTGGCTCGCCCTCTTTTTTTATATTTATTCACTTACAGTCTTCTTTATAGGGAAATGTCAACTAAGCGGGCCTTTGTGTTACCCATTTTTTTTTGCTCTGGCCAGTCCTTTTGATGTAAGGAAGAAAAAAAAAACAAGAAAAAACAACAACATATGGGGTTTGCTGCTGTGTCGCGCGCGTTTTCTTTGTGTCTACCTTAAACTCCTGAATTCTCCACACTTGAATCGGAGTTCCAGAACGGTGCACAGTTGGTGAAAATGCCCCCGGTTCCGCCATACTGTTTTTGGGCAATGTCACGCACTGGGTGACTGAGATACCCACTCTTTCTTTTAACTTTTTACACTGTATGCACTTTATGATATCACGATGTTAATTATACTTTTGTGTTATGCTAAAAAATTTTAAACTATTATATTATTGCATATATACATGCTGTCTTTAAAACTACTTTTGTATATATTGAATGATTTCATCCACTAAATTTTTTTCAAATTTATTCATCTTAGTCCTACTTTGGGGCCCTTTATTGAAATATGTCGGGCGTGAACTGCCTGGCTGTTTATTTATATCCCCCTGCAGAATTCCCAGCTACAGTTTTATCAGAAAAAATTAAAAATGATTCGGGCCCGGGGATTTTATCTGACAATGATTTTTATACCATTTTCTCCCAACTTTAAATTTCGCTACACATGTCTTTTAAATGCCTCTCCACCTGACTCCCCACTCGCTTAATTTATCTAAGTATCCCTCAAACGGTTCATCAGACTGTGACCCAAAATTCTACCCTTAGTATCATCAAAAAAACCCTGCTGATATCATGTTAACCCCATGTCTAGTCGTTGAGGGAAAATATAAATAGTATGGCCCCAAATTTACTAGATTACTTTAAAATTAACCCCTGAGAAAAATTCGCAACACTTTTAAAATTATACAGCTACTCCATCCCCCAAAACACTATTACTATACTATCAAAACATATTACCAACCCAGTGGTGCAGTAGCTATCAAACTTTTCTAAAAAGGTCATTGGTTTTTTTTACAAATCCACGTTTGTTTAAAACATAAACTATAAAAAATAAATAAGGCAAAACCCTTACGGGTAAAATATAATGGATGGGTCAGATTTTGTTTTCGTTTTTTTATTGCACCCAAATGAAACCAACTATTCACCATAGCAAACACACAAAGAGCGACACTCCTCCCCTTTTTTGTCCTCACGGGGTCAACAAAAATGAGATTGAGAGAGTATGTGGGGGACGTGTAAGGGGTTTTGCCTGAAAAAGCATGCCCAACCCTTAAAAGAGCCGCCACCCCCTATAATTACCCGACTCAATTCACACATTTGACCCCCCACCCCCCTTTAACAACGAAGCCACCGTGCCCCCCATGAAGGAGTATGCGGTGGTTGGTGTACTCCCATACTACCCAGGGACTATAGTTGGGTCGGCCACGGCAGCTTGTGGGCGGGGACTCGTGACGTCAGTTTTTTCTCTCCCCCCCCTTTCTCTTTTTCCGTCCCTCGCCCCCTCTCCCCTTTTCCTCTCTCTCTCCCTTTCCTCTCTCCCCTCTCCTCTCCCTCTCTCCCCTCTCTCTCTCCCCTCTTCTCTCTCTCTCTCCTCCCCTCCCCCTCCCGCTCGCTCCTCCCCCCTCTCTCTCTCTCCTTTTCCCCCTCTCTCTCTCTCTCTCTCCCCTTCTCTCTCTTCTTTTCCCCTCCCCTTTTCTCTCTCTCTCTCTCCCCCCTCTCTTCTCTCTCTCCTCTCTCTCTCTCTCTCTCTCTCCTCTCTCCTCTCTCCCCCCCCCCCCCCCTCTCTCTTCTCTTTCAGGCGTAAGCAAATGTATTGCATGTATGTTACCCCCATTCCCAAAATTTTAATAACTTTATTTCATGAAAAATATTAGTGATCTGATTTTCATATGGAAGAAAACATATTGTGAACTGTGTTCATCTATCCTTTGATAGAAACATGAAAGGAGGGGCTAGAACAAATTGGTTTGTGCCATTATACCTGGTATTAGGAAGGCTAAGCTAGGTGGGTCAAAGTTCAGGTCCCCCCTCTCTCTCTCCCTCCCTGCATCCCCCTCTTCCTCTATTTACCTCTCTCTCTCTTTTATCCTCTTTTTCCTCCCCTGCTCTCTTTCTCTCTACCCCCCTTTTTATCTCTCCCCCTTTTCCTCTTTTTCTCTCTCAGGATAATCAAAACGTGATTGCATTGTATGTTATCACCCATTTCCCAAATTAAAAAATTTATTTCAAAATAAAAAAATTATGATATTTTTCATATGGAAGTGAACATTTTGTGAATGTTCTTCGTTCTCTCCCCCCCCTTTCATCCCCCCTCTTCCCCTTGTTATCTCTCCCCCTCTTTTTTTCTCCCTTTCCTCCCTACTCTCTCCATCTCTTTATCTCTCTCCTTGCTCTCTTTGTCTCTTTTCCCTCTCCTCTTTCTCTATTTTTCTCTCTTTCTCTTTTACTCTCTCTCTCCCTCTCTGCGCGGGATGGTGGCTTTAGGCTGCCCAAAGCCGCGATGGAGCAGCAGCGGGAGCGAGAGACTTGCTCTGGGCGGCAAGAGTAGGGACTGAAGGCCAGAGAGGAGAGACAGGTTGTGAATTTTGTAGTCCACATTATCGTCCGTACAAAAATTTTTCGTATTTTCAGATAGATTATCGTCAACTTTTGCAAAAATAATTAGTCGTATGAATAATCAAAATGAATTCAGTTTTCCACAAAAAAAATATTTTCTCTTTTCCCCAAAAATATATATATATCCAAATCATGAAAAAAAAATTCCTGTTAAATTTTTTTTTTTTCAAAAATTAATAAAATTTAAATATAACAAAAAATATTTAGTAACACATATAATGAAAAAAAGAACGAACTCAAAACTCTCAAAAAACTATATCCTAAAAAGAAAAGGGAATTCGTTCCCCCCCTCATTTTTTTTATCCCCTGTATTATCTGGCGTTTATAATGATGTGTTCAGTTGTATCGACTATCTATAAAGTGTAGGGATGAAAGAAACACAATCCCCTTTTTCCCCTTACACCTGCGCGCTGGAAAGAACCAAGTATTTTTTTCCCGTTAAATTCAGTGTCTTACCTTTTTTTTGGAAAGGGTTTAAGCTTACTAAAACCCCCCAAAATCTCGTTCCAAGGGCGGCAAGCAACGCTCCAAATCCTGTCATGAAAAGGCCCAAAAGCCAAACTCAAAACTCTCTCCCCCTCTCGCGGAAGTTGAATCGACAATTTTTTTTTTTTTTTTTTTTGGCGATTTAAAATTTTGTATGACTTTCGGATAGTAAAATTTATCGTACAAAATACGTAATTATCGACGTTCAAAACCCGGTGAAGATTTGGGTTTTCCCGGTCGTGGACTGCCATATCCCATTTCCCCCTCTTTAAAATTCGCCAAAATCCGCCGACCGAAATCCTCTCCCAGCCAAAATATTCGCCAAATTTGTAAGGCAAAAGGTTGCCTTACACCCTAAATAAAAAAAAAAACGCAAAAGAGGAGAAAAGAGAGAGAGAGGGGGGAAAAAGAGGAGAGGGAGAGAGAGAGAAAGGAGAGAAAAGAGAGAGAGAGGAAGAGGAGAAAGGGAAGAGAAAGGAGAGAGAGAGGAGAAGAGAGAAAAAGAGAGAGAGGGGCCGAGACGAGACTGGGTGACCCAGGAAAAGCCTCTTTAGTTACAGAGAGGGCTATGCCTCAGGTCACTTGGGGGTTAAAAGTGGGCGGCGGGGCCCAAAAAAAGGCCTTTATTTAGGGTTTACCCCCCAACTTTAGAAAAAAAAGCAAATGAGGTATTTTGGTTCGTTAGGATTTTTACTTTAGAATAATGATGTTTTATGTCAGATTTAATTAAAACATGGCATTAACCATTAACATAAAAAATTTGGGAAAATTTTTGAATATCAAAAAATTTGTTATTTTGCACTTACAAAGTTTACTTACCTCTTAGAGTCACTTTATAAAAAATTTATGTTTTACAGTCAAATTAAAATTTAAAAACAGGGGCCTTTAAAAACCCTTTAAACCATAAAACTTTGAAAATTTGGGAATATCAAAAAATTGTTATTAGGGCATTTAAAAGGGGTTATTACAGATTTACCCCATATGGCCGTACATCTCCGACTTCCCCATTTCCCACCTCACTTATCCCCGGGCCGATTCGCCATTCTCCCCCACAGGAACAAATGTCAAGCACTCAAGTCCACAATGACACACGGGCATTTTTGTCCGCGACAACCTTTTCAGTGAGTACAAATGATTTGGTCTGAACCTTGCTGGTACATATTCATTCTTGACATTTTGGACGCAGTTCATCCTTTGCTTTCCATCCCAAACCTGGCCCCACTGGGTTCATGTTCTCGGGTTTTGCGATGTTTTCTACCCAAACTGCTATTTTGGTTTTGGGGCCCGCAAACAGTTGTTCGAAGGCATCATCTTTTGGGGGCAGTAGGATGGGGGCTTATCAGTTTAGTGGCGAGCAAAACGAAGCTCTTCAGTGACCTGAATTTTTTTTTTTTTTTTACCATGCATGAAAAGGACAAACGCCTTGCGGTTCTGAAAGTAGGCACACCTGGAATGTTTCCCGGGCCCTGTAGGCTCTAAATTTTTTGGGAGAGCAAAATATGCCGTTGCTTTCCATGTATAAGAAATTTGGGCCGTGTCACTCCTGACAGAGCATGCACGGTGGTAAGACTTGCATGCTGCTTTCCCCGAGTTTGGTACTGAATGGTGAACAGGTATAATCGTTCCTTTGGCGTTTTCCCTGAGTCCCCAGATGCATATATACTTCATCGGCCATTGTCCCCTGCTCCAGTAATACCCCAAAAGATGAGGACTCCGTGTCCCCCCCCCCCCCCCCCCCCCCCCCCCCCGAATGATTATCCTTGGAGGGCACTCGATAACATAATTGCATGCAATCCGACGAGGTCCGCCTCCTCTTGTGTGCGTAAACCCCCAAAACTGGGCCACCCCCCTTCACAGAAATTTTACCACTTTTCCATCTTCAAATCCCCCGCCAGTACTAACCCTTTATCTGCGGGAGGAGATCTTTTCCATTTTCGCGTGTACGACGTGAATGAAACTAAACAGCTTTTTTTGGTACTGGTTTGAGGGAAATTTCTTAGTTCGGGCCGCCCTGTTCCCCTTTTATTTGGTAGTTGAAACCCGGAATCCAAATTCCTCGTCTGGTCGTTTTTAGTCGAATTAATTTACTTTTTTTTCCCGTCGTACAGGTCGAAAACCAACTTTACAAAGTCAGGAAGGTCCCTGGCCTGTTTTTTCAGAAGACGCACAAATTTGGTCCAGAACCACCTTTCCCAAGATCATGGAGTCTTGAAAAGATTTTCGTTCAGGGCCTGACACATTGGGGGCGCCATCAATGGGTATGCAGCGACGCCCTGACGTCGGGGAAACTGATGGAGGACAGAATTTCATCCGTATTTGCTTCCCGCTTTTTTGGGAAGATCTACTTGTTGGGCTTTTTCATCGAAACCCTGTCGTGGGAAAATTTAAGGGGGAACAGCTGCCAATTCGTAGGGGGACCTTGCGCATATCCCATCACGGTTTTTTTAAAGCAAGCATTTCGAAAAGGGACCTCCGTTCGAAAACATTTCTTCCCCTTTTTTTATCCCGGAAAAACCTTCCTCATAGCAGAAAAAGTGTTGACTACGTTTGGGGGGTTGGGTCCCCGAAATTCCTCTTCTTTTCTCCCAAACCTTTCTTTCGTGAATGATTGAACATTTCCCCCCCTTTTGTGGCATCCCTGCAAACGACTCTTCGATTCTTCTGATGCCATACCCTATTTTTATTAACTAGGAGGTTGCCACACTTTTCCCGGTCAAAATGGATCTTGGCTTTTTCCTTGAGTTTCCTTGATGACTTTAACATCATTCTGGTCCTTGGTCACTCGAGCATTCCAAGTTCTTCATGTGTATTTTTGGCTTGGAGGTGTACAATTTCTTTAACGTTTTTGCGTTTCCCCCCGGGTTTTGTGGCGGGGCAGCAGCCCGAACTAAAGGGTCCTTTCCTCAGTTTTGTAAACCCATGACACCCCCTTGGCTTTTTTCCTCGCGATTTATCTTTGGGGCGAGAGCCTGATCCAAAGGGAACGCGTTTTAAAGTCCCTTTTTGAGCGTTTCACAACGAAACCACTTTCCCACGTGCTGAAACCCTTCTGGAGCTACACCTCCAAATGACGCATTTTCCCCAACATAGACTGGGGTGAAGTGCATATTTTTTTGCGGCCTGCCAGAAGAAGTACGGTTGACTTCAAGGACGGCGGTAAGGTGTATTTCAAAATCCCTCACGGTCTGCTTGAATAACTTTAAAAGGGGGGTCACCCCGCATCCAGAAAGTAATCCTAAAGGGAAAGTTGTGATTTTTTCTCTTTCCCGTGTCTTGCTTTTTCATTTTTTGGAAGAGAGGATGACAAGCGCATTTTTAATCTCCTGACACAAGCATGCAGGGTTCCGGGGATTGCATTTTGAAGGGATTCTCTAATCTGCAAGAAATGCTGTTCATCTCCAACCAGGGGAACTTGCTTTTCTTTCAAAGGTTTTGGGACTGATAGAAAAAAAGTAAAATGCTTTGTACCCGTCTGATTCCTCTTTTAAACTCGGGATCTGCTTCCCTTGCAAATCAAATCACGGACCATGACATACACTTTGGTACGTCAGCATGTCGTGGAGACCACCCTCACTAAACAGCTTTATACTGGCTATGCAAGCCCTAGTGGGGATGCTCCCACCAAGCTCATCGTCACTCGACCACCAAGGGATCTGGCTCGTCCAGAGAATCTGTTTCACCCCTTTCTATATATTGCCAGGTCAGCAGGACCACAAATTTCTTGCCCCCCGCATTTGCAATTTTAAACCAATTCAGCAAAAAACTTAGATCGTAGAGAAGTCGAGGGTGGCGCATTAAGAAAGGGAGATCCATATTCGAGTCAGTGGAAATTTTCTCTTCCCCCAAAAGAATTGAATCCACCTCAAGCCGAATACGTGAGGTTTCAGGGGGGGCTTTCACGGGGCCTTTCCAAATCAAGTCTTTTTGTACCACATCACTAGCAACTTATCCAGTTCTTTGACTTCCCATTTCACCTGGGTTTTGGTTAGTATGGGGTTTGTTGTAGCGTTTGATTTCCTCCCCATCACAACTTGTGCATCTAGGGTTTTTAGGTTGATCTTTGGAATGCAAGGGGTTTTTTTGGCCTAGGAGACCTTTGATAAAAAACCCCAGCCCTTTAATGTGTAGTTTCTTTCAGTCTATTGTCTGCTCATTTTGATCGAAATTGTCAATTGCGGCATCAAAAAGTGGTCTTAATAACTCTCAGGGTCATAGACAGAAAAGTCACGTGGTATATGAAAGCAGACTTGGTTGACAGCTGGTCAAAAACAAAGGCGTGAGGAAACTACGCACTTCATCATAAGGTTGCTGTGTCCAAAAGAGGGAAAGGTCATCTACTTCTGCTTTCCCTGGTCTGGGGCAGCTTGACACCCAACCAAATGTTATTGGGGGATGGATTTTTCAACTAGAGAAATCATGTTGGGACATATTGCAAAAATTCATTTCATGTTTCCCCTGGGATCTCAGATTTTAGTTGTAGCGCTGTCAAAGTCTTTTTTTGAAGACACCATCAACGAAATCATACAAAGGATTCGGAAAAAATTCCCTTTCACTTTTTTTTCTCCATTTCCAAAAAATCATACGACAGATTTAAAAATAATGTCACTGATACTTTTCCCGATAAAACCAATGCCTTATGCAAGACAAAAAGCTCCTCTCTGAATTGACATCATCAGAGGATTCGATTTCCCTTCACCAAATTTATTTTCATCACTTGTACCTCACAAAACCAAGGCTCGGCAACTGTGTATCCCCTGAGCATACAAAATCAGACTTCCCCGGCTGGACGATGAATGAAACCTGTCTCCGAAAAGGTCTGTAATTTCCTTTTTAATTCCATGTAGTAAAAATCGTTTGGTTTTTTGAGTTGACCTCTCTGATAAGCGACCCTCGTTCATTCGGACAGACAAGGTTGTGATAAGATGTTTTGGGGAGGACAGTCTCTTCATCTCCCTTACCAAAAAATTTTTAAGGGCCACGCATTGTGATTTATCAACCTTAGCCCTAGCACAGAGCTTTAATATTGGTAAGCGAGATTAAGCGAATAGCAAAGCGTGATATTTTGCTCATTTCAAAAGGTCAGGTTTACGCATTCGCATTTGAATCTCATAGTTGTTTTCTGAAAAGGCTGCTCAAGCACTCTTTGCCGGTGGTGGACCCCCCTCCCAGTTGAACGTTCACTTTTTTCTTTCCAGCTAGTGTTTCCCCATAGAAACAGCCTGATGAATGTCAAATTGCGACGTGTCATTCGCCGGAGACGAGACATCCAACCGTAGGCCCCTACCGTTGGCCACGTCAGCGTCAGCACATGTACCATGTTTTTTTGGGCTATCTGGGTATTCTCTTTTTCGTATAATTTGCTGCTCTGCATTTTGTGGAATTTGATAAAAGTATCTCCCCTTTTGGATGTCTTTTTTCATGGAAACAAACCGATATAGACACCCTCTTTACGAAATTCGGCAGCTTTCAGAATGGATTTCAATCCCTTTGACTCCAGGGTTCTGGACAATGGGGTTTTCAGGTTTTGGTTTTGGGTAATGAAGTCTCGCAAAATACGCAGCATTCGCAAAGACCGTTCTTTCCCCCTTTTGAGTGGTTCTTTTTGGTGGGTTTCCTACTTTTTTCAACTGTAAGGGAAAAAACATCACAAATTTGAAAGTGATAAAGTAACAATGAGTGTAAAGTTTTTCGCAAGGGGTTTTTTTTATAACTGAAGACAAAGTACGAGTCAAAAAAAGCCGTAAAATTTGGGTAAAACCCCAAAATTTTGGGGGATTTGGGGGACCAAAAAAACCATTAAAGGGGGTTTCAACCCCTATATTGTGAGAGTGTACTTGGCAGAAAGGAAAAGTAAGTTACCAAGTTTTTTATCTTTCTAAGGGGCCCAAAATAAAAAATTTTTAAAATATTCAAAAAATTTTCAATTTTTTATGGGTGAATAGGTTAAAGGGTTAAAAGGCAATGTTTGAAATTTGAATCTGACTGTAAAAACATCGGGTTTTTCACAAATAGACTCCTAACGAATCCAAAGTACCTCATTTGCTTTGTTCTAAAGTATGGAGGGGTCAAGCAAAATTATGGCTCTTGGCCGCTCCACTATAAGGAAGGTGTGTGAAGGGGTGTGAACTGTGTGCTCTTTCTCTAAGAGAAAAAGAGACTTCGAGAGAGAGTGAAATTTTTTTTTAGTAGCTTAAATTACCTATAGGTTGTTTTGTTAGTCAGAAAAATCTAAGTCTATGTCTGTGTCCTTATGGTAGATGTCCTGGGTGATTATTGATAGTATTGTTAATGTTGTGGGTAGAAGTTATTTAACTGTTACATGTTGTTTCCTTGCATGAATGCACGAATGTACAATATGTTTTCTAAGACTTTCACTTGCATTCTGTTCCTTATCTTATTTTTTATAAAGTTCATTTGAGAAAATAATCCCCTGTTAATCTGCCTCAGTAGGAGGGAAGGGTGAAGGGAGGGGGAAGAGAGGGAGCAGTCAGGGAACTCATGTCCTGAGAGAGGTTACTGTCAATCAGCACCCATAC
This sequence comes from Chionoecetes opilio, assembly GCA_016584305.1. NCBI lineage: Eukaryota > Metazoa > Arthropoda > Malacostraca > Decapoda > Majidae > Chionoecetes > Chionoecetes opilio. Next base: position 36,595 of record JACEEZ010008813.1, on the reverse strand, counting down.
GCTAATCCTTTCACACTGCCCTCCCACTCTCACTTTTCTTTGAAGAGTTTTGACGTCTCAAAAAACGACTTATGTGTGCCAACAAGTAATACAAAAAGGTTGATAAAAGCCTGTTTCCTTAAAGAAATAAATATGAAAAACAGCCAACATAAACGCAAAACAAAATAGAAACTAGCCAAAAATCCGCCAAACCGCCAAAGCGAAAATTCCCCGCCGGAAGTATAACATATCGCCCAATTTGGCGTGAAACCCGCCCACCTGGCAACACTGCCGGGCGCCGACTCCGACTCACTCATAGCTCGAGCTCTTCAAAGTACCGGGCTGGAAGTGACAGACGTCACTGCGCTGGAATTTCAAAAGTGGCCCATTCGGCTGGCCGACCCTATGACCCTGATACTACCTACACTGTGCCATCCCAACGTAGCAAAACTTATACCCACAAATCCGAGAGACCTACATATACTGATATCATCATGTTATGAGACCAGTTTAATTCTCATCATGAAATTAATAACTGGAAAGAAAACCATATATGTGCCCCTTTGAATGGACCGACGGTACTCTCTGGAATCTCTAAATACTTCTATGGGATGATTTATCTCTACTTGGCAGTAGAGCTGTGGGCTTCCTTAACCCACAACGATGTGGCTGACTGGCAATTCATTGGTATCAACCCGCGCGCGCGGCTCAGGGCGGTTTTTATCACATAAATTTTTCCCCTGCTTGAGACGAAATTTGATTCATGAAAAATTGTATCACGGGAAACTATAATATCGCACACACACACACACACACAGATAGATAGATAGATAGATAATTTATTGACCACAGTGTACATAAATCTTAACATTAACACATAATCTTATAACAATACATACTGTTAGTACTAATATAAACAACACAGATAATGCAATCTGCAGTCCACATAATTATATTAAAACAAAAACAACATCAATTGTCGGTGCACGAACAGTGCCAGGAGATATCCATGACACACATACCTTACGCATACAAGTGCAAAATATCATAAATAATTTTACAACATTCAAAATGGACTAATTTTACCGTAAATAGCTCACCTAAACAAGTTAGGCCTACTGTCTGCCTAATATTGTTGATACAGGACAATTTTCAACAACATGTTCCTCAGTCTGTACATCGCCACATACACACAGACGTTCCTCCAGTGGCAACCGGCCCCGCCCCCGCCTATTCCATCTAAAAGTCTCAACACACAAACTATGACCTGACACTCGGAAACGAGTGAAGGAGATCCTGTATCGGTCGTCGACCTTATGGCGGTCCCTGTACACACTGTGCACTGTAAGGCCGGGGTTTATGCTGCGGTACACGGCGCACCCGACCCACTGGAAGCTGCGATGCGCTCGTACACATTTAACAGAGGCCATGCATGTCGGGCACGTTGTTACCAATAAACTCTGCAATAGTTCTGCTCATTGCCGTGTTGACTCTAGTGACAATTTCTATAGTAAACATAATGGATCATCCGTTATATGAGATCTTTCCAAAGCTAGCTTAGAATAAAAAGTGTGCTGCTTTAATCTGACTAAGTCCGGCAGTGAAGGGTATCCTAACTCAGCGTAACACACGTCATTCGGGGTTGATTTTCTTACACCCAGCAGCTGTTTGAGTGCCGGGTTGTACAACTTTGTAATTGGATTTAAATCGGCTCCTACCTATGACTCGCAGCCGTACAGTAACGCAGACATAACGCCGCATCAAACACCCTCCGTTTCACCACAAACGATACATCGTTATTCTTATGAAGAAATGACACAAACTTCAGTACATGACCTACTTTGTTCTTGGCATGCACCCTAAGGCGAACGACACCGAGCCGTCGCTGGTGAAGGGCGACCCGAGGTAAATATAGGAAGTGCATGGAGCAATAACGAGCCCATCCACCCGCAGCGGCTCCGCGTCAACCTCTGTACCACAAATCACGAAAAATTTGGTCTTACTTTCATTAATGGTCATCCCATGCTCACTACAAAACTCCTTCAATATCCTAACCTGATCATTCCCTCCTGCTCGTCACACACACACACACACACACACACACACACACACACAAGATTATGCATGTGTTAACTGTCTTAACGATAATAGGAAATGGCAATAACAAAAAGAGAGAGAGATAGAAGAAAGAGAGAGAGAAAGAGAGTGCTTTCCTCCTTCACAAAACACGCAGCAACACGTGTTCCCTTCCCAAACTGCCTCAGGACGCGGATGCTTTCCTCAAACTTTCTCATTATTATAGAGGCAAAAGTTAACCCATGTTATCGTCTATGTTATTATAGTGATGGCGGCGAGTGGGCGGCGGGGGCGTGTTGTGTTGCTGAGGTCGTGGGTGTGGGAGGGTGTGGTGGTGGCGGTCATGAGAACCATTGCCCCAAAAATGTGTTTTAAGTTTGGTTAGTTTGTGAGAATGGCAATGGTCAAATATATATATATATTAATATGTGTGTTGTGTGTGTGTGTGTGTGTGTGTGGTGTGTGTGTGTGTGTGTGTGTGTGTGTGTGTGTGTGTGTGTGTGTGTGTGTGTGTGTGTGTGTGTGTGTGTATGTGTGTGTGTGTGTGTGTGTGTGTGTGTGTGTGTGTGTGTGTGTGTGTGTGTGTGTGTGTGTGTGTGTGTGTGTGTGTGTGTGTGTGTGTGTGTGTGTGTGAAAGAGAGAGAAACCATCGGTCGCTGCAGTTAGTTATACAAATAATAACTCGTGGAAAAGTGAATTTTATTTATGTCTTCATTCTTTCCTGTGAGGAGCATGCACACTCATGTAGGAAAGACTCAGTGCCTAGAAAACTGCCTCAGAAACCCATAATTAACGCAGCAACCTCTTATCTATTTTGAGGAAGTCTTCAGAATTTCTACATGGAAGTCCTTTGAATAACAGGAAAAGAGTAAAAGGGTGACTGAAAAAGATTACTTGCCGATATACTGTATTACGTAATCGAGAGAGAGAGAGAGAGAGAGAGAGAGAGAGAGAGAGAGAGAGAGAGAGAGAGAGAGAGAGAGAGAGAGAGGAGAGAGGAGAGAGAGAGAGAGAGAGAGAGAGAGAGAGAGAGAGAGAGAGAGGAGAGAGAGAGAGAGAGAGAGAGAGAGAGAGAGAGAGAGAGAGAGAGAGAGAGAGAAGAGAGGAGAAGAGAGAGAGAGAAGAGAGGAGAGAGAGAGAGAGAGTACTGTAAATTTCACCATTTTTTTCTTTCTGTAATTAGGTGTAATATTTTTGAATAAGCTATTTAGTGCGATTTTTATTGATTTTGAAGGAATGTATTTACAGTATCGCGTGTTTTCTTTACGTGGGTGTCAATATTTTTCCCACACGAACATATTTTTAACTCTACGTATTACCTACGTATTACCTTGACATCGTTTGTTTTGTTCATGTTGTGTCATTTTCTCTTCACACGTACTTAATCCTTTTCTTTCTAACACATTAAACAAGCATTAACTATCCTTGCCTTGCTAACCTTTGAATTACAATAATATTTCCCTATAAACTTATTCATCTATTAGTACTGCCATAACAAAACACAGTCCACCACATATACCATACACTTAACTTTCATATAGGTAATACCACGTACTATATCTATGAATGTAGAAAAAAAAGAAAATAGCAAGGAAACAAAGAATTTGAATCGGGTAATAAGAATCTTAACCTAATAACCCAACTATTTCTTCGCTACTTTCTTCATCCTTTCTTTCCCGTGACCCATTGTTTACACCTCCTGTACCTGCTCACTGCCCTCCCCTGACTCTCGCTCTCCCCGCACCCTCGGCAGCTCCTGTGGTGGACATCATAGACGCTCGAGGCTCCTCCGTCAGCGAGAAGTTTTACAAGACGGGCAGCACCATCGAGCTGAAGTGTACGATCAGCCAGATGCCTCAAGCCCAGACCTTCATCCTGTGGCGGCACGGCGACCACATGCTGAACTACGACACCTCCAGGGGCGGCATCAGGTAGAGAGAGAGAGAGAGAGAGAGAGAGAGAGAGAGAGAGAGAGAGAGGAGAGAGAGAGAGAGAGAGAGAGAGAGAGAGAGAGAGAGAGAGAGAGAGAGAGAGAGAGAGAGAGAGAGAGAGAGAGAGAGAGAGAGAGAGAGAGAGAGAGAGAGAGAGAGAGAGAGAGAGAGAGAGAGAGAGAGAGAGAGAGAGAGAGAGAGAGAGAGAGAGAGAGGAGAGAGAGAGAGAGAGAGAGAGAGAGAGAGAGAGAGAGAGAGAGAGAGAGAGAGAGAGGAGAGAGGAGAGAGAGAGAGAGGAGAGAGAGGAGAGAGAGAGAGAGAGGAGAGAGAGAGAGAGAGAGAGAGAGAGAGAGAGAGAGAGAGAGAGAGAGAGAGAGAGAGAGAGGAGGAGAGAGAGAGAGAGAGAGAGAGAGAGAATTGTTAGTGTGCGTTATGTGTGCATAATGTTATGATATAGCTCTCTGTTTTTGTGATTTTTGTTCTTGCACTCATTATTGCGTCACCCTCACTCACTCACTAATGTGTTCACCCTCACTCACTTCTCACACATGTTTTACTCTCCCACTCCTTCCCTCCGTGCCTTCTCTCCCCGCAGCGTCAAGACGGACATGAGCAGCGCGGTGATCGTGTCCACACTCTTCATCGCCAACGCCAGCCCCAAGGATTCCGGCAACTACACTTGCTCCCTCGGCGACGTGGCCACCGGCAGCGTGCTCGTCCACATCCTAAATGGTACTACGTGGTGACGAGGGTGGCGTGACGTGTTGGTGGTGACGGGGTTTTGGTGAAGGTGGTGACTTTTTTTTTTCTTTTCTTTTCTGTAGTTGTGTTCTTGGTGATGTAAGTTGATGTTGTGATTGTAGTAGTAGTAGTCGTAGTAGTAGTAGTAGTAGTATTAGTGGTGGCAGCGGTGGTGGTATTAGTAGTAGCAGCAGTAGTAATAGTAGGACGAATAATAGTACAAAGATATGTGTAGGCATAAATTTCAGAGCTGTCTCATTGTTGCATTTTCAATTTTTTCCTTTTCTCGCATAAATCAGACACAAAGTAAAATACAGGAGGTTCAAATAAAGATCAACGAAACAGTTTGGCTGGACCGGAAATGGTAATAGAACCACACAATTTGAAGAATAAAACAATCAATGCATCGAGACTGTTAGGTACTATTTTGTTTCTATTTTATTTTCCTATAGCAGTAAGAATTTTTTTTTTACACATATCGTTTTTTCTTTTCTTATCCATTACCAAATAAATACCTGCATCCTGAAAGCCAGACAATGTGTTATTTATTTTCTTCACTTTTAAAGCCGTCGATCCCGACTCACCCGTGTCTGTGTGCTTCTCCCTCCCGCAGGCGAGCACCCTCAGGCCATGCACGGCTCCAGTAGGAAGGACCTCTGCTCCCTCACCATCGTGGTGCTCCTCTCCTCCCTCACCACGCTCGTCAACCTCCTCAGATGATCTCCTGGGTCAACCAAGGGCACGAGCCAGGGGTCACTGTAGGGGCGTCAGCCGTGTTGATACGAATCAATGGTCGTGGACTTGACCGGACTTAACTAGACTGGACCGCACCTCTTCGCCCCTCCTGAAAAAGCATGTGTATGAGTATTTGGTATATTTTAGTATGAAAAATTGTGTTTGGACAATGCGCAGTGACGTGTCGGACAAAGGGGTGATTACGGTGTTGGAGTGTTTTGTGAGACGCCCCTAACTCAGCGCGGGACGCCTCCACCTGGCGGGACGCCACCCAGGAAGGAGCCGTGGCTGCGTGTTGTGTGTGGACGAAACAATTCACGGTAAAAGAATTTGTGTGTGTTTTTATTATGTATTGAAGGATGGAGGACGAACTATATGTCGGGTTGGTTTGTTGCCTCTGAAGGTAGTGAAAGAAAACGGTTTGTCGCCTCTGAAGGGAGTATGCCAAAGAAAACGGATCGCCCTCGGTGGCGCGGCCGAGTGACAGCCACCAATCCTGTGTTGTTGTTTTGATATGTCGGTGTGACGGTATAGAAGATCCGCCGTGCCGGTTTGTCCAGCGCATACGCAAAATTTGGTGTTTTCAAATCTACCCTAACGTTATCTTACGTATCCTACCTTACCTAACCTAATTTACCTAACATAAAATAACCTAAAATACCGCCATTGAGGGTAATATTTGGTCCGAGTAAGGCCCGCGTCGTCTGTTTGTTTACATCCACCGAGTTCTGCGCATGCGCTGGACCAACCAGCACGGCGGACCTTCTATACCGCCACAACGGGAAAGAAGGTCCGCCGTGCCGGTTTGTCCAGCGCATGTGCAGAACTCGGTGCAGTAAGCAAACATACGACGCGGGCTGTAACTCTGACCAAATAGCACGCTCTACGACAGTATGGATGGCCCGACCGTTACGAAAGATCCGTAGCACAGTTTTTATATATTTTGTAGTAAATTTGAGTCATTAAAATAAGGCGTAATGTAGTTATAAGACGAAGCTGTACACTATTTACAAATCAACATATTAAGGGACCGCCCACCCTGAACAAATTGAAAATTCATGTGTAATACAAAAAAATCGGTTTAAGTCATAAAATGATAGCTGTGACCTCGGGCAACACAATGGTAGATAGTTTTGTTTTCCAGAATAAAGATATTTAAAGGGATTTTAGCCTCCCTCTCTCTCTCCCCCCCCCCCCCCCGCACCACGCGAGCGTCATGCCTCGTTGTTTGCATCAGTTTTGACAATAAAATATCAATTATTATGATATTTTTGAGTTTCCTGATGCATTTGAATAATTACTTATACGTATGGCATTTCGCGCGAGAATGTAAAGCAGTTACCGGGAGCGCATCAGAGCTCAGGGGCTTTGTTGCCGCTGATAAGGAAGGGCACTGTCGCAGTACCTTGGGTTAGAATTTCCCAGCTTCATAATAACATCCTTATTGAGTCAGGAACCCGTTAACACACCTAAAAGCACAGAACAACGAAAAATAAATGCATCTGAGTTATTAGGATACCAATCTGGTATGTTCTGAAAAGTGCTCAAACCTGGCGACTATGAGACCCTTACCTTGAATGCCTAATATAATGCCCTACAGGAGGGGACCAGGTGTATCCGAGTTACTGCAAACATTCATAATAACCTCAAAAATTTAAAGGAACCTATTTCCAAGACCCTTATAAGGTTTACTGACGTAACACTTAGTCAAACTAAAAAAAATGTTTACGGCTCGTTTCTGAAAAATGTAAGCTATTTAATACAATTTCTTTCACCAACATCATTATTTATCCGATTTTTATTTATGAGGTATCAATGGATAGCTGGATAAAAAAAAAAAAAATTATGGTCGACTTTTATGTTTATGCCAATTACGAGCATGGCACTCGTGTTTCAAACGGAAATTTTGTGGAATTTTTTCAATATTTAGATTTTTCTTTTCTTCTCAGTAATAAACAAAGGTAGATAAAAACCACTTCATAAAATTGTTCTTTATAAGTAGAAGAGTTAATGGAAAAGAAATAAAAGAAATCCACGGACAGTCTACGAGTTGAAAGCAATTTAAACCAGCCGAATTTTCCTCTTTTTTTCACATTTTTATTATTTGTCCAAAAAATTTGGCCAGATCTGAATGAAACTTATGTTTTAAAGTTTCTACTTAGCCTTAAATAACTCCTTACATTTGCAGCAAGATCCCTCAGTAAACAATATTTAGGGTGGGCGGTCTTCTTAAGTTATTATGCATTTTATGGCGTATTCCAAATTATCCTGGAGTGACAGAAGACATTTATATACATCAATTTCCGCGAATTTAAAGGCAAAATTTGGGTTAATCTTCAACCTTTTGCTGTATACAGTATACATATACCGAATAATATAAACGGCCTGATTGTATCCTCCCAACTACCACCCTCGGATACCTTGAAAATTAAATTTCTTAGTTCACGTAATTTCTATACGTAAATGATTCACTGACACGTTATCTCATTGACCTCTCAAACTGGGTAAGGCTTCCCAGTCACTAATTTGAGTGAATTATGTCATTTCAAACTTTGAATTCAGCCATTCGGTCCGAAATGTCGGCGTTATATCGTAGACAATCTTGCATGAAGAGCTGTCCAGGACCAACATATAAAACGCTCGTCTGTGTTTACAAAAAACAGAGTTCTGCGCATGCACTGGGACCAACTGGTACGGCGGATCTCTGTACCGTCACACGAACATGAAGGACCTCCGCCCGCTCACAGAACCAAGGAAACTTTGCAATCACAACACGAAGGGTGACTTACAGGGGGCAGTGACGTGTAATTATCTGCCGCCAGTCGCCCGTGTGAGTGATGTGTGTGTGTGTGTGTGTGGCGAGGGCGGAAACGAGCTTCGTAACTCGTCTTTATGTGCTCAAAATGGAAATTAATTATTGTGAAAGCGTTAAAAGAGAAACTTAACAAACTGAACAAAAAAAGTATGTTATACTGATCTACGTATATCGTAACGCGTTCTTCCAGTGTCTTTCACCCTGATTAAATTATTCCTTCCCTTCCTTTCCTTCCCTTCCCTCATTCTCTTGTTGGTTGCAAGGAAGCGAAAAACGTTGGAAGCTTGATTATGGGTATATGTGTGTGTATTTACCATAATACTCTCACAAAATCTTATATACTCAGTTACTATATATAAAACCTGGCCAAGGGAACCCTTATTCAGTGTGAAACCGGCATTCAGGGAAAAAGCAAGAATTGATATATACGACTGAGCTTGATGTCATTGGAAAAAGAAACGACTTTACTCTTTTAGAAATGAAGCTTTCAGGCATTTCACATAATTTCGTTTTAAAGAGGGCGTACAAAATATCAAATATAGGCTGGGTCTTTAAATGTTAATAATAAAAGTAACTTAATACTTCCGGACCCTCATAATCGGGACACTATCTACGGAAGTTATATGATCAAAACTTTCATTATCCCACGCTGACCCGCAAACAGACAAAAACAGAAAACGAATATATAATGAGAAAACTACATCATCCTCATTATGTTCCCTTGGCGGTTGTCTTTCCCGTTTTGTGGATGGAAGGAAGAATTAAAATAAAGCACGAACTCTATGTATGTTATGATTCATAAGAATAAATAAATGACTAGATTATATTACATTTTTCACCGTTGCATTTTCTTTGATAAAGAGAAAAACATTACACACTTTTTTCATAACAGTTTATTAAGTAGTAGTGTGGAATATGTTGTTTACGGATGCGTATGTGTGTGTTGTGCGTGGGGTGGGTGTGAAAGAGAGAGTAGTTGTAGCTCGCCGTGATTTTTTAAACAAAATTGTAAATATTGTTGTAGGGTTTTGCATGCAGTCATTAAACCGTGGACGATCCATCAACAAAAAGGGAGTGTATTTATCATACATTCTCCCAACAATACCTGATTCAGGCAATAAATGAAGGCGTTTCCCTCATAACCTGACTAGGGGTATGACTGTTGCCTGCAGTCACCTGTGTATCACGCTTACCCACACCCAAAACCCTCACTCCCTCCCCCTTCCTATCTTTACTCATTCCTCTTATCCCAGTATTCTCATCCATTATCCTTCAAACACGCTTTTATGGTTATTCAATAGATCGTTCGTTATTCCTCTCCTCCTCATAGTATTGTTGATAGTGTTAACCTTGGGGTTGGTCGGAACAACATTTCGATCAGCATTAACGCAGGATGTATGATAATAATAGTTCATGAAAATACTATATAGAAAACATCCTTGAAATTGCTTCTGTATAAGTAAATGAGAATACGACACGTAATAAGCTTTAAAATTAATAGTATATGGTCACATAGGCCAATAAACAAGATGTTCTACGCAGCCTAGTTCATGGTGTCATGGTACAATATGCGGTTTAAACTAAGTCAGTATATTATATGAGGAATTGTTTTTTATCAAGAAAAGAGAAACAAGGTAATTTGCCTCCCTCCGGGGCCCCCACCGGTCCGTGGCGCAAAGGCGCTCTGCTTCCGCCACCAACAACTAGTTCATTCTTGTATTTCTAGTTTAGACCAAATCACAATGAGTTCCGAGTGTAACAAACACTTAATGACACAAACACATCTTAATAAACATTGTTGGTAAATCTATCACACGGGTTACACGTATGAAGGAATTTCGCAAACGTATTTACCACCAGATTCTCAGCAAAAAACAGTACCTTCTTCAAATTGTGGATATACAAACTCGTGAGCGATTGATAGCTCAAGAAGCAAACTCTGAAAAAAATGACTGTGAAGGTCCTCTGACAAGACCATAGAGTTTTTGCACTTGAAAAGTATGTTTTAGAGTTCTTTGTCACACATTTTTGATGTCAAAATTGTAATATATGAAATTATATGAAATTTGCACAAAATTTTGCTTTTTTTCGGATATTGATGGGTCTTTTTTTCTTGATGTTTACTTGGATTTTTTTCAGAAAAAATAATAATTATTAAATGTTTCATTGATACCAATTTGTTGTTCTATCCCAATTGTAACAAAAGTCTCAGGTGAAAAAAAAGTCTGGCGGAAGGCAAAATTAGGCGCTTTTCTACTGTCCGCGGGTAATATCTTGAGGTCAATGAGGCAAAAGGTTCCTGACATTTAGCTCAAAAAACGCTTGTGGTTGTTCGGCTTTTCCAGGTCAAAAAGCAGGGAAAACCTTGCAGGGGGTATAAAAATAGAAAAAAATGGTTTTATGAACAGGCTAATCACTTATACGAGGTGCGAGCCTCACTCAATGGTTTGTGAAACTGTACGGTAATTGAATCGTATTGTACGATAATTTGATATCCGTACGATGTACCATGCAGGTTGAGAATCGTTACACGAAAAATACGATAATTGACCAAAAATATAAATAAATTGTAAAGTCATAAAAAACTGTCATCGCAAGATAAAAAAAAAATCTGTCGCTGTCATCTTCGCGCGAGAGAGAGGAAGAGAGAGAGAAAGGAGAGAGATGGACGGGAGAGAGAGAGAGACGAGAGAGAGAGAGAAGGAGAGAGGAGAGAGAGAGAGAGAGAGAGCCGAGAGAGGAGAGAGAGAGATGAGAGAGAGAGAGTTTGAGTTGACTTTGGTCCTCTGAGACATGGATTTGGACGGCTTGCCTTGCCGCATTAGAACGCAGAGTGTGAGAGGGTATTTAGCAGGATAACCTTACCAAGCCAAAGTAAGAAAACGACTTCTTACGGGAACCATACTTGGTTCTCTTCCAGCAGCGCAGTGTATAAGGGAAAAGGGGAGATGGTCATCCTACACATGATATGATATGGTCGATGACAACTGACACAATCCATATAAGCGGCCAGCTTGACACGGGGGGAAAAAGAATAGAGGAGGAACAGGAATTCCTCTTTCTTTGAGATGATAGCGATGTAGAGTCTCTCAGATTCAGCTCTTTGAGTCATTATTATGTGTATTAAAATATTTAAGTTTTATTTAATTTCATTTATTTTGAAAAAGTAAATTTAGCATGAATTTTGTGTCATGATTGGATAATGGATATATTATATATTTTGGTGATGAAAAGAGAACATATTTATATGTGAATGCTGAATCAAGATGTATATGGTTATCTACAGACTATATTATTTTAGGTAACGTTTGTACGATAATCTATCTGCCAAAATACGACATTTGGTGTCGGTACAGATACTTGGGGTACAAAAGTTCACACCCTGCTCACTCCTCAGTAGAGCTGGGAAGATAGAAAATTTCAGTACTCGCGAATCCGGTTAATTTGTCTGGCGGATTCTAGGATTCGAATCCGGACTCGATTACTTTGATATATATTATTATATATATATTATATAATATAATATATATATATAGATATATATATAATATATATCTATATATATATATATATATATATATATATATATATATATATATATATATATATATATATATATATAATATATATATTATATATATATATATATATATATAATTATATATATATATATATATATATATTATATATATATTGAGTAAATCGATAAAATTAAAATAAATAGAAGATACGCGAAAAAGGCGCAGGGCTTTTGTGAGAGTATTGACGAGATTGGATGCGTCAGGCGGCCAGGGGACCGATTACTCAAGGACAGAGGAGCACCGCGCGGGACTCGGGATCGGGAGCGTGACGATTACTTGGAGTCGTCAAGCGGCCAGGACGAGTACTGGATTCGTCAAGCGGCAGACGATTTACTGGATTCGTCAAGGCGGATAGAACGATTACTCAAGGACAGAGCACACGCGCGGGACTCAGGAGCTTGCCCGATTAAGGATTCGTCAAGCGGCCCAGACGAGTACTGGATTCGTTAGGCGGCCAGGACGATTACTAGATTCGCAAGTAGCCAAACGAATTCATAGGCATTACGATTACAAACTTCCCGACCTTTGTTGACCACAATTAGTATTTCCCTTTGCCTTACAAAAGATTGGAAGGAATGACTAGAATGATACACAAGTTTATAATATATAGCATCTATGATGAAAGATTAACACGTAAGTTTTACATAAGAATCAGGGAATTACAGAGAATCCTTTTCTATCATATATTACCAAAAACATGCGTTAAAAAAAACACGATTCCGTATCATAGTTGGACAAAATATTGGACAAAAATATTACGCGGCTAGGGACTGTGAGTGCGAGTAACAACCTTTTACACAAGGGCCCTTGAAAAACGTTGCTGTTTTTAATCCAAATTCGTCCCACAAAGAATAGGAGGAAGGATTGTAGTTTAAGGAGCGAATTGAAATATGTGTATAATTTAACAGTATATCTGATATGGCTATGCGAACAAAAATTGTAACGGGTACCCCTTTTGGCAGCTAGTCTCTACTGACACTGGCGCAAGCCAGGGTGGCTAGTAGATATAACCAGTGTTCTGACGCACAGCACATGAACCAATCACATTTGAAGAAAACAATACCTTCTGGAAGCATCAAATCTTGCTACGTTCGCCAGCCAAAAGGAATAATCTGTTAGTTGCATATTTTTTTCTTTGTTAATTGGCTCATTGTGTCTTTGCCCAAGGTTTATGAAGATAATGTTCAAAGTAAGCTGATCTTTACGGAAAATATCTGTTCACTAATATGTGAGGCGCCCCGCGGCAGAAGGGTACTATGCGACAAAACAACAATATCGTCACGAAAACGCAGTTAAAGATGGAAGTTGGCGAAAACATCTCCAAGAATGTTGGAGTTTAGAAGAAGTGTTGTATATCAAATGAAAGCTGAGGAAATCAGCTTAATTTGATGTAGAAAAAAGGTACTCACAAATTATTATTTATTTCTTTCTATTCACCCATCCATGCGTAGGACAGCCTAGTCTTGACTGCCACTTTCATTTCCACCGCCCACTCCCTTCCCCTCACCTTCCACCCCACCCTCCATGCCTTTACTTCGTACCCAACAAACCGTCCAGGTCAGCGGGGGTCTCGTCAGGTGGGAAGTCTTCGGTTGGGCCAACTGTGTGGCGCGATTATGTTGGTGTAAAAGGGTTGTTTGTTGGACAGGCATGAGGTCGAGGAGTTACTACGCGAGGGAAAGGTACGCACTTTTCTTTTGAGGGCTAAAGGGCAGCTGTAGGCTTGGGGAGCAGGGGGGGACAGAGAGGTCAAACACCTACGTGACAGCTGCCCGTCCCTTCTGCAGTCTGACCGGTGATGTGCTCGCGTCAGCCTGTAGTCGGACTTCAGTAGGGATAGCCCCGCACGGACCGCAAAACAAATGAGGATTTTCACTGGCACTATTGTCACTGTGAAAATCCATGAAATGGCGAAAGTAAACGTAAATCCAGAGAAGCACTCGTTTGCTTCTTTGCGTGGGACGGGAGGGAGGAGAAGGAAGGGCGGGCTTAGCGGCAGTGGTTCGATCGACGCTCTCATGGCTCAACGCTCTGACGTCACGGAGTGGTATCATCTCTAATTGGCTGGTTGAGCGCGTTGTGGGGATAGACCCTTCTGCCACGGCCCTCCCTGCTGGAGTGTGTTCCAAGTAATCTAAAGCAGGGAAAATCACTTTGTAAACAAATAGGAATTTCCGACTTGGGGAAATGTCGGAAAAAGGAGGCTAACTCACCATCCTGTAGAGCGGGAATTGAGATCTCTGCGATTGTAAAAATATCATTTTTGGCCCCGGTGCGCCTTAGAACTTCTGCTGCGGGGCGGGCCTCATTATAGTCATTCAACTGAGTAATCGCCTAGCGCGGTACTCGAGTACCCAGGCTTGGTACTCGAGTAACGCTAGCCCTGACGATTCGTGGTAATCGGAATCCCGCCAACCTACTCGCAGTCAAGGTTACTACTCGAGGGTTACGACGTCCACACCCCGAAGCGAAAAGTATCTGTGTTTGCGCCTCCAGGATTATAATTCCTCGCGTCATGGTACCGGGATTCCTTCAACCCCTCCTCATCGCCACCACCGGCAGAACCAGTTGAGGAAAAAATAGGTGAGGGCGAGTGTGGGGGTGAGGGAGTGATACGGTTGACGCGTTGCCCCCAAACTGCACGGGGTGAAATGGATGGTTGGTATTAAGGACATACTGCGAGGTATTTACATCAAGAATTTTGAAAAAAACTTGGTCCCTCTTGATTTGATTCTTCCTCCGCGCGCGCATTTGGAGCATGGTTCGGAATTGTACAGGTCCATATTCAAATTGCCTCCAGAGGTGTTTTTTTCGGATATTCAAGTGGCACCTGAATAAAATTCGTTCTCCTCGGCATCGTTACAAGTCCCCAATACGGACAATCTCCCCGAAATGCAAGTACCATGAAGATTAGAGACATTTAAACAAATAGAAGGAAGTGTGTTAGGTGTGGCAGGAGAAGCAATATGTCGATATCCAGGTAAACATTAGTGAAACGTGAAATACGGTACGCTATTAATCTGCCCATGCTGGAATGGACTGCCGTGTGTGGCACAATCAGGGTACCAATTCCTTCCTAACTGGAAAGGGGGTTGGTCGTCCCATCTGGAAGGGCAAAGGGGCCCGTCAGGACTGCAAGCAATTACCGAGGTTTTTACCACTGCTCAGCCCGTACCAGCAAGGTGCTTGCCATCTATTGCTGACACGAATTCGCAGTCATTGGTGAAGCATCAGAGACCTCAGCAGTCGGGATTCAGCCTGGTTAAGTCAACAAACGGACCGCATCTAGCGCTTCGTGTCTGGTGGAAACGCACGACCATGAGTTCTTCGAACAGGGATGCTTGACAGCATGTTGATCTCAAGAAGGCGTTCGGAACTTAAGTGCATCGTGAGTCACTCTGGATTTCTAAAACTTCGAGGGAATTCCTGCAAGGATATTGGTTTGATAACTGGTCTGTATTCTGGGGATGAGGTGCTGGTGAAGTGTGGGCAGGTGTATACCAGCTTCTTCCTGGGCATACAGGAGTGAAGGCAAGGGTGCGTCCTTGCCCCGCACTTTTCAACGCTTGTATGGACTGGTATTGGACAAGGTTGTAGATCAAAAGTGACTGTGGAGCATCCGTCGGCCAACACCAAAGATCATTCATGATCTTATTTTTGCCGATGATGCAGTAATCTTTGCGATGTCGCTGGAGGTCATGGTGATGGCTCTCGAGGCGCTGGCACGAGAGGCAAAGCCTTTGGAACTGCAGGTTCCTGGCTCAAAAACCAAGGATTCCAGGTGTGTTGGAGGACCTACTAGATGAAGCAGTTACAGTCGTTCATGCGTGTGGCGAGGACATGAGATCTTGGAAAGTTTTACCAATACCTTGGTAGCGCAGTCCATAAGACGGGCGGTACGTCAGAAGCCCTTACGGCGGTGGCATAGCCCACGGTGTTAGGACCGCTCAGCGGGAGGTATTGGCGTTGTCTGGGTAATTTGCAGGAGGACAAAGACCGGCATCTAAAGTCGCTAAGATCCCTGTCTACTCTATGGTGTGAGACATAGACACTAAATGTGGACTGAAGAGACGAATTGGTACATAAAAGATCCTTTGGAATAAGTGCTTCGCGAATGATGGGGTTATCGCTGGGAGATTACGTTGTCAAATCAGCGAAATTGCACCGTGAGGACTGAAATCGAGGCCTATTACCTGGCATAGTCCGTTCAGCGCCAAACTTCGGCTTATATTGGACATGGGAACGCTACCCTGAAACCGTCCTTTCCCAGCTGGTTGTATCTGTAAGAGACAATCGGCGGGAGGAGGTCCAAGGGGGGCGCCACAAGGCTCGTGGCTGGGGGCAAGTGATGTCCGTTGTATGAGAAGCTGCTTGGTTATGGGGAAAGGAGCCTGCATGGGAACTCGCGCGGGGTGAACCCCGGAGTGGCGTCGTAGGGTGGGCGAGGCGACGCGCCACCGGCGTTATGCCCCCAAGATGTTGATGATTGATATTAATCTGTGGCTGGAAGGTCCTCTTCGATATATTAATTGTTCCAGATGTGACTGTTATGGAAGATGAGCTGCTTAAATAAAGTGAATGACATGAGTTATGTGTCATAGATGAGTAAACTTTAGGAAATACTGGCGTGAATATACAAAGACACGAAATTAGAGCTCATGTAATGTGTGTTCCTGCCTCTCAGTCGGGACAATGAAATTGTATGAAAGTGACTTTTTATATGTGATGCGGCTTTAAATAGGTGAATGAAGTGAGTTAGGGTCTGTAAGGAGAAACAGGACATGTGAACACCGATAACTGGACTGTCCCGCCGTAGGCAGGTGTCTCCAATTTGTGTAATTTGGTACTACTAACCAGAAAAGTAAGAGGTTGAAAAGTACTATTTTCACTATGTATTGTGATGTGTAAGAATGAGAGTGATCGCACTCAAAAGTCGTGGAAAGCATCATTTGCAGTTCTCTCGCATTTGCCCTGCTTTAGGTTAGGACTTCTCGACCCAACGTCCAGGTTGGTTAGTGAAACTAGTGGGGGGGCGGGCGCCCGCTCCCACCAGTTGTGTTAGGTTAAATAACCCAATGTCCATTACGTATAAATGGTTAACTGTGAGATTTTCGAGGATAAGGTAAGTAATTCCCGTAGACTTTATCAGTTATCTTATTTTATATATTTCCTGGCTTATGTTATTCCGTAGAGTGTTTCAACGGAAATCTTACGTCACCACATAAATTACTATCAGTTACAAAACTACTAGTGCATTTTCCCCGCCCAAAACCCCGCGTTTCCCGACGGGTCCCAGGGTTAGAAGGGGGGAGATAACTGCAAAATAAGGCATTTCGACGTTTTAATGTGACCATCAGTCTTAAAACATCTAATACATGGGAAAAAGAGTAATTTTGACTCATACTCAATTATGGTTAAAAGTACAAATTTAACCAATTTTTCACGTCGGCAATGTTCTAATTTGCGGCGACAGTTCCAATACTGATCTTGATATTACAGGATCCAATATGACAGTAATCACATTTACCCGTGTTTCTGCATATTTGAGATGAAATACCCATCAATAAGCTTGCAATGCTTAGTAATGTTAAGTTAGGTTAGGTGACAAATGTCAAGGTTATGGTAGTGAATGAATTAAAGTTATCCCTATTTGTATAAGACATAACACTTGAATACTCTCGCCAATCATGGAGTACGATGGGGGGTAGGATCGCAGGGACAATCAGCTTTATCCGAAACAGGCCCCAATGGAGCTCCTGGAGTATCATATAACAGATGCTGGTGGACAAAATTCCTTTCTGAAGATGCCCACTGGGCCAAAACTAAATTGAATAAGTACGTATTTCTTTAAGCCATGTTTACACTTTATCCTCCGCTATGATTCCACTGCGACACAAGGCCTCCACAACTTCATTCACTAGTTCTGTGCTCTAGAGAGCACTTTCCGTCAGGGAAAATTAATTGGGAATTGAAAACTTTATAAAGTGAACACTCTGATTATCATGGGAAGACCTGGGAAATCCTATCATTAATGTATTAAAACTTATTTGAAACGTCACCGTGGCCATCAAAATGCCTCATAATGTCTCATCGCCATGAGTATTATAATGACGAGAACTGCGCGGCGCTACGCCGTCAGCCAGACATTTACAGGCTCACAGCTTACTTTTTCTCTTATTTATTTTCGGTTAAGTTACATGTGCAATAGTTATCACTTCCGGAAAACCCAAAATACACTATTTATATATATAATTGCTGAGTTTAGTTACGGTTTAGTTTGGTTAGGTTAGTTAGATTTAGATTATAGGTAAGGTTTGGTTAGGTATGTTAGGCTTAAGGTAGTTTGGGTTAGTTTTGTGAGGTATTTAGGTAAAAAAAACTATTTGATGGTGCGCGATGCCGGGTGGTTGGCGCCGCAAACTTTCTGCGGGAATATTTCCATTGAACATACTCCATCAGAAAAAAGTACTACTTATGCAAGAAAAACATAGTCCCATCTCAGAAAATGAACGCGCAGTCCTCGCCATTTTTACCATACCATGTGCTGCCATGGGAGGATCTCTACCCCCCGAAATACAACCGAACTAATACACAGGACGAGATATTGATGTATGTGTTTGGATGTATTTGGTATTAAGAGATAACCGATTATAAACCATAATACGTTTTGAAATATATGTACACAATCTTATACCATATGGTCGTATCGAGACATAATACATACAGAGCATGCGTCTTCTGTATCTTTTTATATATTTCGGTATGTTTTCAGGGATATTTTCGGTATGTGTTCGGTATAAGAGGACGATCCATGGCGAACATCCATTATTTAATTATCAGATGGATGAGGTAAAAGGATTTGTTTATATGGCGCCGGACAAAAGGTTTAGTTGGGGCCTCCCAAGCTCACAACTCAGTTCAAGTTTTAGATCGTACTTCAACCGTACTCGCGGAACACCAAGTTTGGACCAAAAATATTTCTTCATACAACATAATTTTGGTATGAAAAACCTAGCGAGTAGCCCCCTTTAGTCCAGCCTGGTGAAGGCATGGGCCGTGTTTCCAGCCAGTGTGGTGGAGGGAGGCAGGTGGCTGTGGAGGGGTCCCTGTTAGTGGTGCAGGGGACTGCAGGAATGAGGTGGAGGTGAAACATGATTATACGAGTGAAGGAAGGAATTGAGGGGAAGAAGTCAAGCCGCTGTCAGTGTCGCCTAGTCTCTGGCGCCGCAGCGCTTGCCAAAGCGGCAGCAGTGCAATGGCTTGGATCTTAATTATGTTACCCATTTCTTCCTTCGTACATTCTTATCATAATTAACGTAACCTCAATTAACGGCACGTGATTTAGGATATTTTCTCGGCCCAGGATAATTTTGCTGGCTTTTATTTCCCTATGGCAGTGAATAATGAATCATGGATTTAGTAGTTCTCAGCCATTCAAGAGTTATCCAGGGGTCGGACCCCCAAAAAATAATTTTTTGGTACCATCCGAGGGCAAGGCCTACTAGTGATGTTTTTTATATTCCCAACATGTATAGAGGAATATTTTGATATGATTAGCTCGTGTTAGGTAGCGGTGGTAGCGGAGTGGTTAGCGTCCCGACTGGGCGTTCTTCGGTGACCGAGTTCGATCCCCGAAGAAACCCAAAACATTTCTGCACCGTCGAGTGGCCTAAGAACACCCACATTGCCCTGCCCATTCCAAACTCTACCTTCGATGCGAGGCACCGAGGAGGCAACAGGGGGGCGGCATGAGCCTCTAATCATCGGCGTCACTATAAGAATACGCCTGAGCCACCAAGGGCGAGGGTAACCATCACCAGCCCTCAAGTGAACCTCCCGAGCCTTTACCAATGCTGAGCCCTGGGGTCACCACTGCCTACAGGCGCTATAGGCACAAATGTTTTTTTAAAAAAAAAAAAATATATAATAAATAAATTTAAATAAATAAAATAAAATAAAAATGGTAGCTTAATACTAGTAAATTGCGAATTTATAGCGCACCCAACGCACTCAACTACGGACATCCGCACTGTGAAAGTGATATTACTAAGGTAACCTTATGGAAAATGTTCAAAATCGAAGCATTCAATTACACTGTATTTGCTAAGATAGTACACACAATAACATAATAAGCTGGCATCAGGTTAATAACATAAAGCTAAAAACTAATACTATGGAACAGAAATGTGTCGCGACCATAGCAATGAAAAGTCTGAATGTGTACTTTCTAGCGACTTTTGTGAACATACAAGGACTAATTATCTTGAAAAACCTATTGTATTAATAATTTGTGGAGTCATATGGAAACTGTAGACATGCATAGAAGCGCCAGAAACATAGTATTGCCTGTACCGTTTAACAATCATCCTCTGAATTCTCAGAAATCCGGCCAAGGTTCGGTTTCCGCCTGCTGCACTGCTTGGTTGGGTGCAGGTCTGAGCCTTGGCAAATATCAGTGCATGTGAGGCCATGACAGCATGTACAGTCAGGCAGCTTGCATAACCACCGTGAAACACTTGCAAGCCAGTAGCTCCACACCACCTCTGGTGCCGGTGCCGAACGCATCCAGACGATGTTCAGCTTTCCGACCTTATTCAGTCCAGCCATGCCTCACTGGGGCTGGGCCACGTTGGCCTGGGCTCTATAACAGTCGCTCCAGATAGTAAACAGCCTGAAAGTGGCTCTCGTGCTGTGTAGAAGAGCAGTCTGTGCGTGTAGAAGAGGCAGTCTGATTGCGTTAGGAAGAGGCAGTCCTGCAGGGGGCAGTGGCGTGCTCTGCTTCCCCTCTCTTTGCACAGAAGAGCTGGTAGCGCAGGCTCGTTACAATGTTGCCCCTTGCGGCGCTGTTCTGCTCTTGTTGCCCCTGCATGCCAGCATACAGGACAGGGAACTACTCAAGATTTATCAAAGAATCTCATTCGCTCAATTCCCAGCATTGGCCCAGCTGCTTGAATGCCTGGTTAGACGGGTCCTTCTTGAGTAGTGTCAGGCAATTAGATTTAAAACTTGCCATACCGCAAAGCAGCTTACAGAGTCACATCCAGGACCGCATGCAGGCCAACAGGCTGTCGCAGACCACCTGCCTTGACTTATCCCGATCTTGTCTATATCTGCGTCATCGGGCGTGAGTCTTTGGTTCAAAACTTCGGTTAGATAGAGATATCCATGCGCTGTGCATGGCAAGGCTAATGATGAAGGACATCAGTGTCCTCTGAGCAAACTGATGGCTGCCTTGTAGCATTCTCGATGCATGCAGCGTGTGCCCCAGAAGCAGGCAGGTATCAGCCCTCTGTTGTGTCGACGCGAGCTCAGGGTACCTCCTCCCAGTTGTCTTCTGTTAGCTTGAAACAGCAGTGTTCACAGGTGACAAGACTGCCTTTGTCCGTAAAATTTTCTCTGTACTCTGAGAGTTTCACTCCTCTGTCAAAACCTGTCAGGAGTCTGTTGAAAATCCAGACAGGAATTTCCTCCACTGCCTGCCCATGATGCCCGCCAGCATAGGTTCTTGTATTGGAGAGAGTGGTCGCACCTCGGTGAGGCGTTCAGCTTGTTTGATTGAGGTGGAGCGGAGACATCAAAGACAATATCAATATCTGCTTTGTCCCCCCTCATGAAGAGATGGTCAAAGTGAAGGGCCAGCCTGCCAACCGATCCAAAAGTCTGTTGCTTTCCATTCAGCTTCTGGACCAAGGCCAATCCCGCAATGATGGTAGCAGATGGGGTTGGGATCTCTTCTGGCTGCGGACACATCTTTTCCAGTTCTCAGGCAAGGGCCGCCTGTATGTTTCCTTAGCGTCACATCAGTAGGCTGCCAAGGACTATGGCAGTGGGAGGGCCTAAGGGTAGGCAAGAACATACTTAATGTTTACCTGCCGCTTCAGCAACACGATCATGTGGCTGAATCCTGTCCGTCTTGAGAACAATATCCTGCGCATTCTGAACTACGTTTGACATTGATGTTGGCGAACGGTCCTACAGGCCTTGCTTCTTCAATTTGCCGTGGATTTCTTCTTGCTGGTCCTAGTCTAAGTCTGCCTTGAATTTTTGTATGCCGCTTCTCTTACTGTATGAGCTCTCAGCAGGCCCTGCTGACTTCAGGAGGCACTACGGTGCAACATTATCTGTCAAAGACTTGCCATGAAGGACAGGGCAAGGTGTTGGGCGGCTGGATGCCACTGTCACGATATACATGTACGGCCAAACGATTGCAGGAGACGCTGAAACTCTTGCGGTTATTACGGTCAATGCTGGCAGGGTCGTCGGAACCCTGTGAGGCCGGGTGCGCAAGAAGCACAAGAGTGATTCTGGAACGATATCAGGTTTGACACTCGCTATTATGGTGGCAGGAATTGGTTGATCTTTGAATATCCTTTGCCTAGTCTATGTCAGCCCTGAGTTCTTGTGCAGCCTTTGTTTCTTTGAGTTCTGGGCATGCACATCTGGACAGGGTCTCAAACGGTTTCTTTAGAGATATGTTTCCCCTGACAAGTTTCCGCACAGTTAAGCTGTCTGGATATATGAGAAGTTGCCATTTTATGATCGGATGAGTGAAGAAATCCGCCCCAATCCTTCTCAATCCTTTCCCGCAGGCGCTTGTTGGGGAGTCCTGCACTTGTACCCAAAGCTCTCATGGATGCCTCAAGTCTAGAGGTAACATCAGTCATCATCAGGACCTTGGGGCGTACCGAAAAAGATCCATTCGATGTAAGAAAGAGCATCAACTGTATGGACTGACAAACAGCCGCCTCAATACTATCGTCATTTCTGTCATCAGCACTGACAGCACCCCTTCTGCCGTTGAAGTTCGCCCCGTGTGTAGGATCTTAGCAGACCTGTGTAGGTGCCATTCATCGGCCACAACATCTCTGCTCTACAATGCCTAAGTAAATCTGCTGTCAGTTTCTTTATGGCGGCATTCCTGATCTTAGCATCAGCTCTCAGTCTCGTGCACTTCACCAACAATTTAGAGTCTTCTGCGGTTGAACATACTCTGTTGTTTTCGGGCAAAAGAGCACTCGCTTCATTATGTCTGAGGGCTTAGGGGATTGTAAAAGACTCAGCCCTTGCAGGATTGCTAATCCTCAGGAACAGTATTGGTATTAATTTAAAAGATGGTCGTCATTTAATCAGCCATAACTTTTGCGCCAAGGATGACATCTAGTGCTTATTCATCGTGAAGATGATGCGACATTTTCTTGGTAATGAGAGCAGGGATCTTGCTTCGGGAGTGTCTTCAGCCAACTCCAAGATGGGCTCATGATTCCGTAGTTGAGCGGCCCGAGGAGAGTTTTTCCAGGAGTCGAATGATTGTGGTGAAATAGTTTCACTTGTCATCGTAACAATGAATGAGCCTTTAGCGCCGGGGCGCCTGGAGTCGGATCAGTACAAGGGTGCTCAGTGCTCGCCCATCATTCAGATCGCTCTATCTGCACCAGACAAAAAAATGAATTAGAAAACATTTTTGTCCAGTTCTTTCAAAGTAAATAACTTGGTAATATATAGCTTAAGACGTAAATGATATCAAGATATGATTCGTGGAATATACAGTTTGTTTTAGCCTCTAAGACGGTCAATATATAACATTTGAAGAAAATAATTGTCGCATTAAAGATGAATCATCACCCACAATCTCATCTCTAATGGCATTTAATCGAGAAAGTATTTTTTTTGAGTTATTGAACGAAATATGGTGGGAAACGCAATTGTTCCATTATGATGAAAACATGCCGGCAGGCTTCCGGCTTCATTTCCGCAAAAACTATGGACATAAATAGCAAAAAATGCATGGTTGAAAACCTGTGCAGATTTTAATTACGAAATCCTAGTCCAATATACCCTTTATGGCTACGATGCACCGTTTTCATAAATAAAAACGGCAAATATGAAAAAAATAACCCAATGGCAGTGGGTTTCTCACAAAAATGATGTACCATAAAGGCTACCAACTGGAAAGGGCTATCATCATTATTTACTTATATGATGCCAACAACGAAAATGGCACAAGTCAGTTTTGCACCTTGGTTGTAATGGTCCGGGCCCTATGGACTAAGTAATCGTGGCTTCTTATCGTATTATTTTCTTTATTCATGGTCTTATTTTTGACCGCCACGAAGTCTGCGACAAACATGACTCAAGGTAACTAACATTTCCCTCTCTTTAGCCCGTAAACAGTGTGGTAAGGATGAGTTTTCAGGATTCACTAGTGTGGTTTGTTGAGGCCACGTCAGCATTATCACCCTCCCGCAGCACACAGTGAGGATGGCTGTGTCATTTATGCTGTGTTAAGCTGTATTGTGGAGGTTCTAGAGACAAGGATGCGTGTCCTGATGAGGCTTCTTAGGTACTATATCACGGCAGTATAAAGCTATCAATCATTAATATTAAACTCTCTTGTTGGTGTGGGTTGGTATGTGAGGTGATTTTGTATATTTCCGAGTAGCTGTGCTAGCTATTGGGAGGTTGATAAGGAATGCCATAGGCGCAGGGTGGATGGCTTATGGAGGCGGTATGATAGATAGGCTTGTTGTAAATATAATCTTTATGGAGATTATGTGATAGGGTGTCTGATGGTACAATGTTATGTGATGGCTCAAGGACATTATGCGAGGTAGGCACGGTGTAGCTAGAACACTGTGAGGGTGAATTCTGAATAGGCCATGATAGATATTGTGTGAGACATTGCCTTTTGGAGGACAGTTTACCATTACCTACTCTTCAATGTTAGTATTCAACTGTTATATTTTTGTTGCGCATACATTTAATACTGGATTCACGGTATTCTAGTTTTAAGAGCTTCACAAATACACAGCATGACTACATATCGTCAACACTAGAACAGGATCAGCAGGACCTTAAGGACTCACTAGGAAGAAAGTGACAGGTTGGGTGCCATAAGAGTCCACACAGCGAAAGAAAAAAAGCGACTTTATCTAATAGTTAAAGAAAAGTGATTTTTTTTTGTTGTGAGAGGAGAGAGAGAGAGAGGAGAGAGGGGGAGAGAGAGAAGAGAGAGAGGAGAGAGAGAGAGAGAGAGAGAGGAGAGAGAGAGAGAGAGAGAGTGTGTGTGTGTGTGTGTGGTGTTTGCGATATTGAAGATTCATGTGGCTGGTTTAGGTAGATTTGTCCGATTTTTTTTTAAGCAGTTTCCAAAGAAAGGGTTTTGTGATGCGAGGAAAAAATTTTCATGAGTCGATGATTGATTGGATACAAGGGTTGGCCAATAAACTAGAGTGATACTTTACACGAAATTTTATCATGATCAGCTTGTCTTCGTTCTTCCTTCATTGTTTGTGTGGGTCACCAGGCAAAGGACAAGTTGCGGCGCTTCATGTTCGCGCCAGAGCTCAGTACAGATACAGATGTTCGCCTTTTACTTCTAAATATCAAACACTTTGTCTTTGTCGTTGCTTTAATTTTCAAGGCTTGCCCGCTCCCTGGCGGCCCCGGGGCATGGGTGGTGAGGGTGTCGTGGGGATGCAGGTACTCGCGTTATATTCCGTGCCTTGTTTCATCACAAAGTCCTGTGCTGCGACTCTTCGCGCTGTTAGTTTTTGATTGTTTTCCGTGAAGTCAAAGTCCCGCCAGCCAAAAGTCTCGCCACACCCAAATAGAAAAAATTTCGGGAAAAATGGAACTCACTCAACCCGGAAACAGTTTTACATCGGATGTAAACTTTTGGGCTGTGTTTAGAATATACATAATATTCAGAGAATCAGGGCTTTTTTGCCGCTGTGGGCAAGGGGGAGAAAGAATATAAACATTTTTGGCGGGGGAAGCATGGCTTAAATCAAGGCTTCTTTCACATGCAATTATTGTTTTGTTTATCTGAGGCAACTTTTTTGTAGCAAAGTATAGGTAGCCTATATGATCTCCCTTTGAGCAATACTGTATAGTGTATGTATGTATGCATGTATTTGAAAGGTTAAGGTGGAAGTCAAAGGCATATGTCAGGGCATACATCGCTGGTGCTGCTGATTTCCTATAAAAAAATTAATAGTCTTTCTAGTTCATAGTCATTTTAGATGTGGCTGGCTGGATTAGCAGATACAAGTGCTTGTGGGCCCTTCGGACCCATGTATTGATATTTGTAGTAGTAGTATATATTTGACAACATGTGATTGCAAACTCCAATCGTGTTGTTGCTGTCGTTGGTCACTGGTCAAAGTGCCTCGGGGTAGACCACGTTCCGTGTGATTCCAGCCCTTTGTGTTCCGTGTGATTCCAACACACACACACACGCAAACAACGTGCATGAGTCTACTGAGTTTGTGGAATGCGGCAAGACGTTACCGCAGAGTATTTTCCTGTAATCCAATACCCCTAAAAGTGTTTTTAGCCCAAAACTCTCCTTCAAAATTATTCAATCAACATGAGACCAAAGCCGCTTACCACCTACGATTTATTTGCGAATATTTTGAGCCGACTCTCATCAAAATTGAATTTACAGTATGGCTACCCTTAACAGACAGACAGACAGACACACACACACACACACACGGCTACTGCTATAGTATATTAGATGCCTCATCATCGCCACTACCGTCTCTCTCTCTCAAATTGTTAATTATTAACTAATTGAGTTTTAGATACCTTATGTACATTTGATTATATGATAAGACCATATAATTCTACGAACGATTCGTTTTCTGAGGACAAGACAATGAGCTTGTATACATCCCTATTAGTTGCGGGATAATTGTTTGTGCGACGTTGTCAGGTAGGGTGAGCAGGTCAGCGCAGAGGCCCTGACCTGAGGGCTGCGATCATTCACCCATTCGAGGTCATCCACCATGGAAGCTTAATTCCCCTACATCTCGCTCACGTGTTCTCCAAGGCCAAGCCAAGGAAATTATTTACAACGTAAATAAATATTTCTTAGAAGATAAGGCAAATAGAGGTCTTTTAGGAGGGAGGAGAAGAAGAGGAGAGAGGGTAGGAGGGAGGGAGGGCGGGTGAGAGAGGAGTATTGTAGGTGGCGGGGGTGAGGTGGCACCACAGCTAGCGGTCATACGCCTCAGGCAGCTATATCTAAATTGACTCTATGAAATAGAGATATTATAGTACAGTACATCGTAATAAACAGTGTTTAGAAATACATATTTTCACTGATGCAAAAACAGATCTCACATATAAAAAGTCAAACCGATATCACCAATCTTCACATGTCAAGTTATAAATTAAATCAATATCATAACGCCGGACAAGACTGATAACCATGATAGTAACGTCAATACTAACAACATATGATAGTAAATAGCAACTCACATGTCTAGTTGGAACTTGTGCAGAGTGTATATGCAAACACCAGTATCCCGTAGCACATTTATTCATCCAAATCGCTTCGATCTGCAAGCATAAGGTATGGACTAACAAGCAGTCGAGAACACCGAACATAACACTTAACAAGTATGAATCACTAGTCAAAGATCCACAAATTATTAACTACCATAAACTTAAACAACACTTGCCTCTTGAACTCACATATTACCAAAATCAACCTATACTTAGTACACCAACCAAATAACAAGTCCAACAAACAATAAGAATAATAGACACAGAAAAGAACAATACTCACAACACTAGCTCCTCTCGTTTGCACGAATACCTCGGCGGTCGGTAACAGCCAGTAATCCTTCGTCACTAAGGAAATCCATGAAGTAGGGAAGGGGGCGTGGAGACACCCACAAGTCCTGTCTACACCCCCTTATGTCCGTTTCCACCAAAACCAGATGTAAGAGTGAGCCACACTCTCCTCGACACCGGCCAGGTCAAGTGTTCCAATAATGGCCACGTCACTAGACACGACGAACGCGAAGCGCCAGGCTCCTCGCAAACAAATGAGATGAATATACCTAGTGATACACTCCGCCACACAACCCAAGAAATACAAAAAAATACGACGAAGTGCACCCTAATGCACAATACATAAACGTACCTTACACAATGCAATAACCCTGCCAAGCACAATATAACACATATAATAATAACTTAACTTACAATACAAAAAAACTTCCACCAAAATAACCTTGTGGTTTATCTAAAATATTAAACAAAAAGGCAAGACTAAAACTGCATCACTATTGCTCTTCCACAGGAATCAGCACAACAAGTCTGTGAACAGAGCGACACATTGTTTTGTCAGCTTCCCCCCCATAATGCACGCCAGCTCTTGATAACTTGTACCTTAACTTAACATTCCTCACAACGCCATCACGGCCCGGGTTTGCTTCTATGACTTGAGACAATTTCCACACGCCCTGACAGCGTTGCTATCTTGAATCAATACTATATCCCCGACTTTGACATTCCTCTTTGAAGCGTGCCACTTCGTACGCAACAATAGTCCCGGGAAGTTATCGCGTTGCCACTTCTTCCAGAACCCATTACTAATTCACTAATGAATACGGATCTCTTATTCGGGTCCTCTTTACATTCAAATTTTCCACTAGGAACTCTCACACTTGCTCTGCCAGTATCAACTCATTAGGACACAGATAGCTACCTAAGTCAATGCAGTGCCTGGCTTGACCCCGATGGGGCGCTCGTTCAATAAATTGGCAACTTCGTAGAACACAGTTTGCAAACTCACCAAATGTAAGAACAGAGTCGCCAATAACACAAGTTAATCCTTGCTTCACCAGCCTGATCAAAGACTCACAACAACCATTCATACCACGGTGCATCAGCAGCTTTATTGAAATGCCATCTCATTCCCTCGGGCGTTCCAAAGCTAGTTATTTCTCCCATGTCCCACTTCTGAACTATGCCTTGTAACACCTTACTAGCTGCCACTAATTGTGTGCATATCCGGGTGGATAGTGTGAGGGAATCCCCTGAGGCTTATAACCTTCTCAGAGTGGCAAGAAAGTCTGTGGTACTATAGCCTTCAGCTAGTTCCAGATGCACAGCCCTGGTAACAAGACATGTGAAAATTACTCCAAATGCCTTTCCGCGTGTCCTACGCTTCACCGTATCTCTGATAGTAAACGGGCCGAACAGATCCAGAGCAGTGTGGTAAAACGGTGGCGATGGCTTCATTCGCTCCTCGATCACTTGTCCCATACATTGTTCTTCCGCTTTACTCTGCATTTTTCTGCAAGTAACGCATCTGGATTTCAAGGATTTTATGTTTTTTGCGCGCTTTGGGGACCCAAAATCTTGTTTGTAATTTAGCCAGTGTAGACTCAATGCCACCATGATCAAGATTGTGAATATGGCCGATATACAGTCTGGTAAAGCTATGATCGTGCGGTAATAATACAAATGCCTCCTGATTCCAATTCATCTTTAGCCACTGTGCAATCCTTTGGCCCACCATTATGATGCCATTACGCTCATTGGCCCAATCTCTTAAACCTCACCTTCCAATCTACCATGTGCTTCTGAACCTCACGAATCCATAAGGATTCTGACTGTGCCAGATCGTCTGCAGTAGGTTCCAATCCAATACCTCTGAATGACTTCATTTTTATTGCTTTCATTAGTCTACAAGTCACCCTCAATAATTTATTATAGTTGTTGTACTTTTTCTATTCTAATCACATTCAGATCCTTTTCATCCTCCTTCATTGTACTACAGTTCATTGTTACCCCAATTTGTCTGGTAACTCAGTTTCATTGATTTGGGTGATTGGCCACTGAAATATTGGTAATGACATGAACTCGGGCCCCTTTGCCACATGGAATCTGTTCCTAGTCTATCAGGGCGGCATGGCCTGGTAACCATGTCTGCTGGATTCTGACTAGTCTCAACCCACCACCATTCACTAGGGTTTGACTTTTTTTGGATTTCTGACAATCGTGGCAACGAATGTGTTGAACCCATAAGTTTCCTTTGAATCTGTGAGCGTACAATCATAGAATCGACAATATGGAAACAGAATTGAACAACTTCTTTCTCATGGTTCTCGTAGTCGTGTAGCTAATACTGCACCACAGAGTTATAAACGCGGAATAGTTATCTGACGTGTAGGTGCTATCCTATTCTTTGCGGCAATTAGGTTGACAGCGTACCCGCCTCCTTCTAACTCCCACCTAACATACGCACAGGCGCCATAAGCTAGAGAACCACCATCCGAAAACATGACTAGTGTAGGGTTCCCTGTAGCCTCTCTGGGTTTCAAACATCTCTGGAATCTTAAATACTCTATGTCAAACAAGTCACCAAAAAAAATTCTTCCACTGTTCAGTAGTCTCCTGGGAAAGTGGTTCGTCCCACCCTATCGATCCTTGATCACTGTTCCGTGTTGTGTCTCGACCTGACGGACGAGTTCTCTCATCATTATCTTGGCCTTTAGAGTTACAGGTAATACCAAGCCTAACGGGTCGTAAATTGAAGATATTTGGCTTAATATCATCCTACGCGTCAAGGTTGAAGGTTAGCTATTTTCACAGTCCTCACGGCTCATGTCTGACTCACTTCGTATCTTCCTCATTTTACGAAAAAAGTTTATTCTAATCTTATATAGGAACAGGTCTTTCTTAGGTTCCCATTGCAAACCCAATACATTCTCTCTATCTGAATCCAGAATATTCACACTATCATGATTGATATTTCCACTCACAATCCAGTGTTTTATGTGGAATCCCCCATGCTTTAGAACTGTCTCCACGTTTCTCATATTTCCAATAATCCCTTCGCCACTTTCAGTTGAGAAGAGTATGTCATCCACATAAGAGTCCCTGTTTATGATTTGATTCACCTTGGGAAACTCATCTTTATACCTTTCTGCAGTTTTCTCATTGCTAGCGTGGCAATAGCTCCACTACACTTGTCTCCGAATGTAACTGATGTTAGTATATAATGATCAGGTTCCTTTTCCGGTTTCATATCCCGCCATACAAATCTATGAGTGTTCTGGTCGATATTGCCCAGTTTCACAGAATGATACATTTTCCCAATGTGTCCTGCGGCTGCCACCTGATCCTGTCTGAATCTAAGTAACACTCCACAAAGAATTGTAACAACATCCGGACCCTTACCCCCAGTCATTCAAACACTGTCCCCATGTATCTTGCTGATGAATTGAAAACAATGCGGAGGTGTGTGGACGTGGATCCCGGTTTAAGTATTTCGTGTGATGGAGGTAATGAACTGGACCTTTATAAATTGTATCTCCTCCTTACTGAGTTTCCTAGCAACGTCCTATCTTTCATATCATCAATTTCACTGATACTTTTGTGTATAATCAGGACCCAGTTTCCTTAGCCTAACCTCGAGAGACTTCATCCGGGCAATAGCCACCATCACATTGTTTTTCAACTCACAGGGATCCTTCAGCCATGGATGATTAGAGACCCACTCCCTTTTCTCAACATTATATGTTATTCCATTTTCAATCAAGGCTAATTCTCTTTCATCCTTCATACTATGTTCTGATTCTGGACAATTTCTACATAAACACTTGGGACATTTTGGCTTGCATTCTGTTCCCATATTTTCAATAGTAAAGAATTCATTCAACTGGTTCTTTAACTCATCCTTTACATAAACTAATAACTGATCCACTTGGAATTGACCTGCGATATGATGGTCCTGATGGTAATTGACTCACAGTACCACAAGTCTGGGGAATGAGGGAGTGTGAGCCACGTATACAGTATCCAAATGTGTTCCTTAACAACTGTAATTTACCCCTTGTTTGCACCACCTCAGGTAAGAGTTCACAATAATCAACGCCAATCAGAATGTCATTATGCCCCGCAGGCCTCCTTACCTCTTCAGCTGAGATACCTTCAAACACTGATGCTATACAAGGTATTTCAAGCTTATCAATATTAGTTGAAATTTCATCAATTCCTATTGCCCTTAATTCCCTGTTACCATCCTTATCCTCAAGAGGATTACATATTCCTTTTAAGAAACTCTCCTTGGCATTTCCGATCTTTACCATCGTCATAGTGATATTTTTCCCCTTTAGCCAAGTTCACGCGCCCTTTGATGGCGTATGAGGGTAACATCTGAGCCTGAATCATACAGAATTGACATAGGTCGCCCACCGCAATGTCCTTTACCTATCGCTAACAAAGTCCTGTTCCCCTTACAGCTATAGATGTTGAACGTGTCATAGTTTTGACTCATGGCATCATGCCAGTAAGGGATGATGGAATCTTGTGCAAGCCTGCCATTGATTTTCACCCCGCACTGCGTACCATAACCACAGTTTCGTGCCATGTGACTACCTTCAATACAATTGAAACATATACCCCTGGATTTGACTGCCTCAAGCCTCGTTGCATTGTTTAATGCCTTGAATCCGTCACATTCGTATATATTTTGTCCATCAGTATTATGCAGCCAGCTTTTTTATCCATAGATTGGTTTCCTGTGCCGATTTCCCTCACAGCTTTAGTCAAATTTACTATATGTTTCTCAAATTCCCGGTTCTTGTTATCTTGGGTTATTTGGATATTCTTAATAGCGTCCACAATATATGATCACTTTCATTCCTCTCCGAAGCACCGTTAAACTATTGACATTCTTAGTGACAGTACTACACCTAACATTAGAGTCCATGTATTCTAGAGCTTGTTTCTCCTCTCATAGGAATTCCAACAATGTGGGAACAGGTTATCAGTAGAGGTAGTTCACCAGATTTCATGACCCATTCTCTTTTCTGTAACCCCGGTAAGATTCTCTCTACCATGCTCACGACATGAGCAGTATTCATTCCGATTGCAGGCTTACTCTTTTAAGTCCAACCAACACTGCTCCACCTTCCCTGCCATTTTGATGAACCCTTATTGTCTCCTTCACTCAATGACTTCAGTGCTTTCAATTCACTAATCACCACATCAACGATCTTCCGGGGATTACCATATTGATCATCAAGACGCTTAAACATTGAGTCGTAGTCGTTATCGCACCCCGCTATGCACTTTAGAGCGTCGTCACTGATACACTGTTTTAATGCAAAGGGTCCTTGCCATAATGCTTTTCTATGATGCGGATAAAATCGTCTTTAAAGCCTGGATACTCTCTTATATCTCCAGTAAATTTTGGGGGTTCTAATGCCTTTACTTTGACTTCATTTTACTCTCACTTTCCTTGCATTTATCCAGTCTGTAAATCTTGCTCAAACATTCTTCACGTCATATTCTACACCAGAGATATACTGTTCCGCCTCCTCTATTACACTTTCATCAGTCAGCACTTCCACATATCCATTATGAATAGTCTCTAACTCCTTAAAGGCGTCACTCACCTCACCGTAAGTTTCCTTCCACATTTCAATAGGATCCTGCCTATCGACACAATTCGTAAACATAGTCATCTTCCGTGTAACTTTGCCTTTCGCAATCCCACGTTGTTTGCGAAGGGCCGCCAGCTGCTCATCCTTAGTCCCCGTCATCTCGTCGGGAGTTGTTATCGAAGTGTGCCGAGTGTATATGCAAACACCAGTATCCCGTAGCACATTTATTCATCCAAATCGCTTCGATCTGCAAGCATAAGGTATGACTAACAAGCAGTCGAGAACACCGAACATAACACTTAACAAGTATGAATCACTAGTCAAAGATCCACAAATTATTAACTACCATAAACTTAAACAACACTTGCCTCTTGAACTCACATATTACCAAAATCACCTATACTTAGTACACCAACCAAAATAACAAGCCAACAAACAATAAGAATAATAGACACAGAAAATGAACAAATACTCACAACACTAGCTCCTCTCGTTTGCACGAATACCTCGGCGGTCGGTAACAGCCAGTAATCCTTCGTCACTAAGGAAATCCATGAGTAGGGAAGGGGGCGTGAGGACACCCACAAGTCCTGTTTACACCCCCTTATGTCCGTTTCCACCAAAACCAGATGTAAGAGTGAGCCACACTCTCCTCGACACCGGCCAGGTCAAGTGTTCCAATAATGGCCACGTCACTAGACACGACGAACGCGAAGCGCCAGGCTCCTCGCAAACAAACGAGATGAATAATATCACCTAGTGATACAGAGCTGAAGGAATATTTATGTTCCTACGAGTTTTTTCGTCTCCACCTCGACTCTACATCACGGTGACGCAATACGCTGTTTTACTGCTTAAACCCCTAATGGCAGGAGAAATATTGTGTCCCTCGTAAAATGTGATGAATGGAACAAAAAAGGCCGCGCGGACTGCCTTTCCATCAGGTAGTGGAGCGCGTCTAGTGCCATAGCAAACACACACACACACACACCACACCACACACACACCACACGCACACACACACGCACACACATATAAATAGATAGATAGATTGATAGATATTTTATTGCCCCACAAAAATACCGCAAACACACACACACACACACACACGCACATACACACATACGCACACACACGCACAACACACACGGACACACACACCACGCACACACGTTAGTGGGTTAGAGTTTCCAGAATCATATTTTTGGAATGATAAATTCGGGCAATTACTGTCCCCCTGAGCAAGGGGATGGGTGTTGGTGGTGTGTGAGGTCCCCGCATACCCAAGATGGGTAATAATGAGCTCCAAGCTGCCCCGGGAGGGTGAAACTGCCGTTCGCGAGCCAGCTCACGTGGACAAGACCATGGGTGAATGACGTCTACAAACACACCCACACACACACACAACCCAAAACACCAACACAGACGATCATTTTATTATTTTATACGCTATATTTTCCTAGTTCGTGATGTGCTTTTGGTTAAATTTGCTTATAAGATTTACGTGGAATTGTTCGCTGCGCCACAGATCTTTGCCGCGGGATATTGATAAACACGTGTGTAGAGAGACAGAGAGCTTGATGGATAAAGGGGGAGGGAGGGATGCAGGCTGCCTCAGGGACGCCACCCCTCCCTGCATGTCCAGCCCGGGGTGTGAACACTAAGGTGGATTTACCTAGATGTAGCCCAGGTTTGCAGGCTTACGGTGCTTCCTTCCCTCTCAGGCGTTGGTGGGATGGGATGTGTTGTGTCCTGTGGCAAGGCAACAAAGGGTTACAATAAATGGTTAATACGAAATAAACGTCCACAATAAAGATGTGGAACGTGTTCAAGCTCGCACAGGCTAAAGTCAACTTTTTAAATACCCTCACCTTAAAATACTGTCTGTCTACTAAAAAAAGTAACCAGTAAAATAATATTACATAAGAAAACATGCCACATGTGATCTAGACGAGCGAAGCGAGCTTGGACACCTATTTCAGCCGAATTCATTCTTTTGTACTAAATAGATTGGTGAATCTGTCATATAGGCGTGTAAAATGTTTACTCCACGAATAGGGGAAAGGGGGCTACAGGCGCAAAGGAAGAAATTTGGCACAGAAGATTATATTTCGTCTCTTAACTCATTTATGCAGGAACTATTCACTATCTGAGAAACAAATAAGAGTTATTGTAATGTCTAATGTATTTTTATTTACAGTTTATACACGTAAAACTGCTTATTGTCCATAATAGTTAATGCATAAATGAGTTAAGAGACGAAATATACCTTCTGTACCAAATTTCTTCCTTTGCGCCTGTAGCCTCCTTGCCCCATTCGTGGAGTAAACATTTTACAAGCCTATATGACAGATTCACCAATCTATTAGTACCAACGAATGAATTCGGCTGAAAGAGGTGTCCAAGCTCGCTTCGCAAAAAAAGGCGGATTATTCGTTTGAAAATACGTAATCGGCAGCTCGTCACCTCAGGATTCCCACGAGCTAATCAGAGGCCTAGCTACGTTGTCAGCCAATTCCAGCGTTCAGGAACCACTGGGCGGCCATGTTTACTTATTATCCCAGATATACAGACATATTAAGAGTAAATAAGCTGAGATTTTCCCTTAGAGAAACTCTAACAACGTAGACGAAATTAAAGCTAGCTCACTTGCTATGTAATTTTTAGATAAAGAGTGGTTTAAACACGTAGAGAAAATTAGATATAGTTCACCTCCATATAAATTTATATAATGGGAAATAAGGCAAAATTTACCCTTAAATACCTTATTTATGGCATATTAGTGACAATAGGAGTATTGTTATTGAAATATATAGGGTGGACGATAATACATTGCCGCCATATTAGCCTTTCAGCGTAATATTCTCCCTGAAATATATGACATCATAGTTTAATGCTGGTAAATAGAATATTTTTACGTGTTTTCGCTAAGTGTCTCCCGCTGAATACTAGAGACGCGCCGAGGGTATACCTTGATGCGCTGATCCTAGGTTAGACTCCCGCTTCCCCGAGATTAGCTTCTATGGACCACTGTGGCCCGCGCCGTAAACCCCTGGCCGCTGCGGTACGGGGATGACGTCGTTATAGTGGACGAGAACTGCGCGTTCGCTCTTTAGGTCAGACACACACACTGTGGGGCTAACACCTCACTGTTAACCTCTCTCGCTTTACCACATACACTACACACCTGTACAGCCTCGCAAACCAAACTGTCGCCTGTGTATCAACCGTAAATAAATGACCTGGAAGTTCACGGTGTCGTCGAAAACGTATTCGTGGAACCTCTCTCTCTCTCCCCTCTCGTCTCTCTCTCACTCTCTCTCTCTCTCTCTCTCTCTCTCTCTCTCTCTCTCTCTCCTCTCTCCTCTACCTCCTACTCCCCGTCTCTCTCCTCTCATCTCTCTCTCGTCTCTCTCTCTCTCTCTCTCTCTCTCTCTCTCTCTCTCTCTCTCATCTCTCTCTCTCTCTCCCCTCTCTCTTCTCCCCCCTCTCCTCTCCCCCTCCTCTCTCTCTTTTCCCTCCTCTCTCTCTCCTCTCTCTCTCTCT
>JACEEZ010008812.1:27500-39367 GCA_016584305.1 Chionoecetes opilio | reverse complement strand
GATGTTTCGCCGACAAATCTTCGTCAGCGTCTCCGCCAGCAGTCGATAAGAGCTTCCTGACGCGGTATTGATAGCTTCCCTGCAGCGTTGAACTTGAACTTGAACTCATTTGGTGTTTATTGATTCATTCCTTACCTTGAAATCGGAGTCCAACTAAATTATTTATTTTGTTTGTATGATGAAAGATTAGATTACGCTGGGGGGAGGCGGTGGCCGAGTGGTTATATTACCTTGGGGTCCCGAGTTCGAGTTCCGACGGAAGTAAGTCTTTCTACCATTGTCGAGTGGCTGAAAACTACCCATATGCTGCCCATTAACCCCACATTTGACGTCGAGTGCATCGGAGGACACGGATGGGGTGGGGGGGGCATATCTCAGTATGAGCCTCTAATCATCATAGGCGCGTATCTACTACACCGACGGCTCCGTTGACCCTGAGAGAGGTCTGACAGGTGCTGCGGTGGTTACGGGCGGTGAGGTGCTGTCCTGGAGGACACCCGGCCATTGCTCCACGCTGCAGACGGAGCTGGTGGCGATAGAGCGCGCCCTACAGCACGCCCTGGGCCGACAGGAGGAGGTCGTGGTGATTCACACCGACTCCATGTCTGCCCTGCAGGTCCTACGGCAGCCCCGCACACCGATGGACAACGTGCAGCTCACCACCGCCATCCTGGGCCACATCCAGGGCCTCGCTGCGCAGGGGCGCCGCGTAAGGTTCAACTGGGTGCCCAGCCACATCGGCGTCTGTGGCAACGAGGCGGCCGATGAGGTGGCCCGGGAGGCCACCAGACATCCAGCGGTGGCCTTGACTGTCTTACCCAGCATCCATGGGGCCAAGGTACTGGCCAGACGCGCTGCCGTCTGTGCCGCAGAGCAGCAGTATCGCCAGCTGGTGCAGACATCGAGGCAGGCAGCCTGGCACAAACCAGCCACGAACAACAACGAGCCGTTACGCCCCGCCCAGCAGCTGTACCGAGCCGAGGAGGTCGTTCTACACCGACTTCGGCTTGGCTACGTAACCCTGGAGGAGCTGAAGGACGGGTTTGAGGAGCGGCCGTGTGAGCACTGTCCTCATATGACCCCCCATCCCCTGACCCACTACCTGCTTTCCTGTCCCGCTACAGAGCGGCTCAGACAGTGCGTCGGCCCGGAGAACGCGGCCGCCCTCGTACGGCAGTTTCAGAAAAATCTGCCCCTGCTGCTGGAGGTGGCGCGTGCCGCCCCACCCCCCCGATGAACACTAAGGAGCGGGAGTGACTTCACGCCCCGCCCACTGTGACCTGACTGGCTGCGGCTACAGCGGCGGGCTGATGCCCGCTCATTTATTACTGTTTTTTTTAATGTATATATGTATGTGTATATATGTGTATGTGTATGTATGTGCATATGTATATGTATATGTATATATATTATGTAATAGATGTAAATAAATTAAAAAAAAAAAAAAAAAAAAATCATCATAGGCGTTATTAGAAAAGGCCTTCACCTGAGCTATTAAGGATATAACATAAAAACTCGACTGTTCATCATTGTCATTGCTATCATCATTATCACCACCCTGCAAAACCCTTAATCAGTCAGGCAAAATCACGCCAATCAGGAATAAAACATTTTAATCAAAGGCTATATATTTCCCCCCTGTGCGTGCGTGTGACGTGGGCTCATCGTGGCAGGTTGACTCGCCTCGCTTCCTTATCTTCCAGGCTTCAATAACCAGATGCTGAGGCCTGAGGGTGAAATATTGGTCTGGAGGAGCGTCGGAGCTTGAACAAGCCGCCATACAAGCCAGACTTCGGTACGTATTGATTCCAACCGGCCAGACTTGACTCCCCCCTCATTTAAAACACCCGTAATCGTGCCTAAAAAAACCCAAACCACCCCACTTTCCCCAACTTTTATATAAAACCCCCTTCCCCCCCCCACTACTTCCCCTTTTGTCCGTAGTTTCCCCGCCGTAGCCCTAGAAACGGGACGCCCCACACGTGCCTGCCTGGATAATCTGCGGGGAAAGGGTTCTCCCAATTGACTGAATCTAAAACGCCCTTAAATGTGGCCTGTCCCAGACCGGCTGCAAACACTGCAAACACACAAACGCCCACCCCAAAACACACCACACACACAACACACACACAAAAACCACCACACACAAAAACCCACACACCACACACACACACACAAAACCAACACCACACACCCCACCACACACACAAAACCCCACACACACAACAACCCAAACCACCACACACAAAACACCACACAC
This sequence comes from Chionoecetes opilio, assembly GCA_016584305.1. Taxonomy (NCBI): domain Eukaryota; kingdom Metazoa; phylum Arthropoda; class Malacostraca; order Decapoda; family Majidae; genus Chionoecetes; species Chionoecetes opilio. The sequence goes on along the minus strand of JACEEZ010008812.1, from coordinate 37,107 downwards.
ACAAAACACACACAAAAACACAACACACACACACAACACACACCACACACACACACACACACAACACACACAAACACACACACCCCACACCCCCCAAAACACAAAAACACAAAACCCACACAAACACACAACACAAACACACACACACCACCCCACACACCACACACACACAACACACACACACCCACACACACACAAAACGCACCACAAAAATCCAGGGACAAATGAAAATAAAGCACTGTTAAATTCCAAAAATCTAAAAAGGGCCTGCAGTCACTCACGCCAAAACACCCTGAAACAAAAATTTAAAAACCCTTGTTATGCCCCTGAAACCAAATTACAACCATACACCAAAACTCCCCCCCCTTTTTTACAAACCCCTTTTTCCCCCTTTAAAAACCCACACCCCCTTTTATTTTAAATTTTCTACCCCTTTATAAATATCAAACCCTTTAAAAACCCTTTGTTCTTTCCCCCTCGCCCCCTTAACCCAAAAATTATTTTTTTAAACCTTCCTACACCCCCTTTCCCAAAACTTTTAACTTTATTTAAAACATAACAACTCCACCCAAAAAATTTTTCTAAAAAGATACTGAAACATAGTCTTTTGGTTTTTTCCCTTACCCTGGTCCATTTAATTTGTCTCCCTTTTCCCCCTTTCGTTACCTATGTAAAAATTTGCCTCAAGCCCTCAAATTTAAAAAAAAATAAGGGAAATAGGGGCCCCCCCAAAAACTAAAATTTATTCAAAAGAAAACAAAACAAAAACAACCCTAACCCAAAGCATCACCCCTCAAAAGCCCTTCGTGCTGTGCACAAACCCAAACCTAACCCCCCCCTAACCAAACCAAACCCCTCTCTAACCAAACCGGCCCTAACCTAACAAAAATTTATTTTGGGGGGGGCTCCCCCCCCCCTTAAAACCCCCCCGTGCTTTTGCGCTAACCTAACCTAACCTGGGCGGCCCGGGGGGCCCGGCACTTCTCAAAATTTGGGGAAAAAATACCCAAAAAGTAAACCAGTTCTCAAACTCGTCGCCCATTTGGCTTTGGGACTTATTTTTTCCCTCAAGAACCTAAAAATTTTATATCGGCCATGTTGGCAAAGTAAGGATCGGGACTCATTAAAATCTAAAAGTGTTTTAAAGGGACAGTGGGTTAAAATACGTGACCAGCATTTAGGCACTTAGCGTGGACCCCTTTTTTTCTTAAGTTTTCCCGAAACCCCAAAGAAAACTACGTACCCTACTCTCATACTAAAAACCATTTGTTTCCCGGGTAAATGGTTTTTTAAAAATGAAAAAAAATTTCTGATTTTGGTTTAAACGTGGGGGGAAAAACTTTAAAATGCGAGGGTTTTAAGAAAACCTTGAACATTTAAGCGAATGCCCCCCTTTGGCCCCCAAAACCCTTTACCCGTAACTAAAACCCCTGCGCCAGGGGTGAAGGTTTTTTTGACAATATATCCAAATTTTAATTTTGGGTTTAAAAGTTTTTCCCCATTAAAATATAGACAAGGTGGGGGTATTTAAAAAATTTTTTGGGTTTTTAAAATACGTATTTAAAACTTTTGGTTTTAAAGAAATGTTTTTTTATAAATACTTGGGTTTTCCCTGTTTTTAAAATTCGTTTTTAAAATATTTTTTATGGTATTTAAAAATTGTTTTTAAATTTTATAATAAAAAAGTAAATATTTTTTTAAATCATTTTAATTTTGGGCCAAAAAACCCCCCCAAACTATCTGGAAAACCCCGATTTTTTACGTGAACCAGTTTCCCAAAAGGCAAAAAAAGGTTCTGATTTAAAGGAAAATTTTTAGGTCGGAGAAAAACATTTCAAAGGGAAAAACCCCCAAAATCAAAAGGAAATCCACTTTTGGGACTTTAAAAATTTTTTTGTTTTTATTTAAAATTATTTAAAAAATGTTTTAAATACAATTGAGAAATTTGGGTTTTTTGTATTTAAATACTTTTTTTAAAAGGTTTTAAGTATTTGTATTTAAAAAATTTTTCTCCCTGTATTTATATTTAGTATTTAAATACTTTCCCTGTTTTTTAGTCCCCAAAGCTCTGAATATAGAGTAGTATTTTTAAAAGTAAAAAAAAACCCCAAGCAGTTTCACGAAGAAGTGTTTAAAAGGAAAAAATGCACGGGGTTTGTGTTGTTTTTTCAACTAGTTGTTTTTTTTTTTTTGGTGTGTGTTTTACCCCCTTTAGAGGGAAGTTGGAGTTATGGTGACCATGAAAGAAGAGAGAGAGAGGGGTTTTAGTTTTCAAGGCATGTAAAAGGGACATGACAGCTGTAGATATACGGGGTGTAGGTAAAGGGGGATGGGAGGGCTGTTAGAAATATCAGATAACTCAGTCTGTATTTTTCTAAAAATGGGGACAATGGCCCACCAGGAAAAACACTGTGCCCCACGCCGCACATAAAAAGTTCCCTATCACGAAACTTTTTATAATAGCCATGGGAGATAAAAATTTTTTAATCAAATGGGTTACAAAGGATGAAATTTGTGGCGCATGTGACGTATCAAATTCTCCTGTTATGGCGGGCTCCCCCGGGCTGCAAAAAAATCTCGCAACAACTCCAAAAGCTGTTAGGAAAAAACAAATATTAAGCTGATGGAAAAAGGTTATGTTTTGTTTCCCCAAAATATATTACTTCAATTATATATAACCAGAAAATTTAAAAGAAATTTTTAAACCACCTACCCCTTTTATTTGTAACATTAAACCAGCGAAGATGATTCAGGGGCTTAGAAATAGGGGTAAAACTGCAGTTTAGTAAAACCCTCCCGTAAAAGGGCAGTTTAAACCACAACACGCTGGGGGGTTTTTAAGTAACCTAAACCCCGCAGGGGGCGGTTTTGTAAGTGTGAGCTCCATGTTAGCGTCCCTGCCATTCGGCAGGGGTTTCGAGTCCGCCTATTCGGCTGACGTGGTGGCGTTTTGTTAGTCAATAACCTTTTTTGGACTTGCAACGTGCCCTAATAGGATAAAATTTTATTTTAAAAGTAACCTGAACGATTCCTTCTCATCAAAAGGATATTTCTAACCCCTACAACGCTGCCCAAAATGAAAAAAAATATAAAGGGGCCCCGGGGGGGGTCGAAACCCCCCACGGGGGTAAGGTCTGTAATCAATGTCCGGGTAGGTTATTTAAAATATAAACATAGACTTTTAGGCGAATGTGCCCCTTGCCTATAACCTACACTCCCCCGTATACTAAAAACACGCCCCGGGGTGATAGTTTTTTGAAATAATATTTTGAAAACCCAAATCGAATTGTATAAAATTTGTAAAAAACTTTTCCCCCAGGGAGCAGTGTTTCAGTATACGTGTAGTGTATGTTTTCGGGGCAAGGGCCATTCGCTTAAAAATGTTTTATGTTGTACATAATTACTCCTCTACATTAAATTTTTTCCACCACGTTGTACCCAAAATCAAAATTTGGTATATATTGCCCAAACAACTATTCCCCCAAAGGGAGCAGTGTTTCAGAAACGGGATGTAGTGCTCAGGAAAAAGGTACACCCCTTTAGCATTTTTTAAATTTTTACTAGTTAACAAACCTACCCGGGCCCATTGATTACGACCTTACCTCGCTGAGGGGGGTGTTTCGCCCCCCTTGTGTTATTTTCTTTTACCCAGTTTTTGTAGGGTTAAAGAATACTCCTTAGAGGGAACGAATCGTTTGGGATACTTAAAAAATCCCCACGTGTGGGGGTTTAAAAGTGCACCATAGACCAAAAATTTCCCCTGGACTTTTTAACGCCCAGTGTTTGAATCCCCCAGCTGAAAGGGGCCCTACTGGTCCCTCTACTACACCCGTCTTTAACTTACCGAAAAAACGCAAAAGTGTGGTTGGGGGTGGCAAAGGGTGTGGGGGTGGTGGTGGGGTGTGGGGGGGTGGTGGGGTGTGGTGGTGTGGGGGGGTGTTGTGGGGGGGGTGAGGTTGGTGGTGGGGGTTGGGTGAGGGGGTGGGGGTGCGAGTGGCGGGGAGATGTGGAAATGATGGGGAATGGTTGTGGGGGGATGTGGGGTTATATTTTGGGGGGGGGGGGAAGGGGGGGGGCTATAGTGTGGTGGAGGGGAAATATTGGGGTTTGGGGTTATAGGGGTGGGGTTGGGAGAATTTTTGGGGGTTGGGGTTAGGTTGTGGGATAAAAGGGGGGGGATAAAATTTTTGGGAAAAGATAAAGATGGTTTTGGTTTATGGTTTTTATGGGGTGGAAATTTTGGTCGTGGTTATAGTGTGGTAGGGGTAGGGGAGGGGGGGAATACTGGAAGGATAGGAAGGTGTGTTATGGTTGTGGTTTGGTATGGTGGGGGGATAGAAGGGCGGGTGTTAGGAGTGGGGGAAGGGGGATTTTGTAGGGGTTGTGGTGACGTATTTTGTGCAGTGGTAGGGAGTGATAGTTAAGGGGGCAGTGTTGTGAGTGGGTTTGGGTTTAAATTGGGTTGGGGAGTTGTTATGGGGTGTTTTTAAAGGAGTTATAAGTTTTTTATTGAAAATCTGATTGTTGTTTGTGGTTTTTGTGGGGGGGGTTTTTTGAGGGTGTTTGGGGGGTTTGAGGTGTTTTTTAGAGAGTTATAATTTATTAATATTTGAGGTTTGTTAGGGGTTGTGAGGGGGGTTTTGAGTTTTTTTGGGTGGGGGGGTTAGAGGTTTTATGAGTTTTTAAAGATGGGTTTTAATGTTGTGACTTGTGAGTGGGGTTTGATAGTGAAATCCGGCCCTCATAAACTTCACCTCATTGTTTTAATCCCTCAACACACACACACACAAACACAACAAAAACACCCAAACCCACACCCACCCACACACCCCACCCACACACACACACCCACACACACACCCCCCACACACACACACCCCCACACACACACATTTCACACACACACCAAACACACACACTCAAACACGTAACTTTAACCCCTGTTACATAACCAAAAATACCGTCCCCCTTTTGGCAAAAATTAAAACCTCGGGCCATAACCCCCCCCTTTATTTTCTTAAAAAACCCCCCTCCTCCCAAAACCCCCTCCTCCAAAACCCCCCAAAACCCCCTTCTCCCCTCACCGAAAACCTCATTTCACACCCTTTCACCCCCCTACATCTCTCCACTAACCTCAACATCCCATAACAGCCTCTTTTTATTCCTATATACTCCTTCATCTCCACTCATCTCCTAAGTTTCTTTTTTTCACTCCTAAACTACTCCTATCAGCGACTTTTCTATTAGGAACTGAAAACCTAAAAAAATTCGCTTCGATATCCTCCTGGTTCCCGGGTGAACATGAATTAAAAAACAGGCGTCCATTTAAGGGGCCCCTTGTGCAACGGGCCGAAAACCCGTGCGCGGTCCAGATTTACAGTGGTCTAGCCCCTTTACCGGGGGGTTGTCAAAAACTGCGTTTTACCCATATTTCAAAGCCCCTAATCATCTTCGTGGTTGGGGATATTGAATAAAGGATAGGTGTTGGAAAGGTTGTCAAAAAACTCTAGTTGATGGGTGGCTTTATATACTTTAATTATTTGTATTTATAAAACTTGACGTATATACATTTGTGAACATATACACAGCATAAACTTTGTCTTCCGACAACTTTTGAGGAGTGTTTTTCTGGCGATTTACTGCAGCCTGGCGGTGCTGCCCTCAAATTTTAAAAATTTGATACGTCCCTGCGTTCACAAAATTTTCTATCCTTCGTATTCTATTACTTATCTCCCAGGGCTGATATTCCCTTTTTTCGCTATAGGGTAGCCTCAGAAGCGCGGGAGCCAAAGCTGTTTACCTGTGTGCGTCGTCGCTCCCGTCGCAGTGACGCGTTTTTTGTGCGTGTACGTACTCAAAGACCCAAAAGCAGATAAAAAGTGAGCCCCACCTAACTAATTTGTGATGCTAACCAGCCCATATTTTGCGTCCAATGGAACGTTGATTGAGCTTATTTAAATAAAATTATTACTTCCCTCTGAAATCAAGTGTAGGGTCTTTGGGTGTTGCTACTGGGGATAAATTTAGGTAGCGGTAATTGCTACCTGGGGGGGTGGACGCCAGCTGCGCCAGGGTGGCAGCTAAAATGGCGAGGAGTTGAGTGTAGCCTAAACTGTGAGTAAAGCGGGACACTGCAGCAAAAAAGTTTTCAATAGTCTCCGGGAACATTCCTCACCAGGCAGGGGGGGTCGGGGGGCAACGGGGGCCATGCAGTTGAGCTGTGGAATGTCGTGTGCCCGGGGGGAGGCGGGTGAGGGTGACATCGAAGACACGGGCCTTTTTTCCCTTATCCACGGCTGGGCCTGGGGGGAGGAGTCACTGCGTATTTGGCCATGGGGGGTTGCGGAGGGCATCGCCGGCGTGTTTTTCCCGGGTGGACGGCAGCATGCGACGCGACACGAAAAAGCGACCCCAAAGGGGTTGAAAAAAATGAAAGCGAGTGCAGAAAGGGATCCGGGGAACTGTGGAGTAAGCTTCATAGCCCGGGGAGGGTCACCCCCAAAGGAGGTATTTGAGGGGAAAACGGAGTGCACCAAAATGGGAAAGGGAGAGGGGATGTGCGGAAGAATGCTAGAGTGGATACGCCGATAAGACTCTGCGTTGAGGGAAAAAAGGGTGACAAATCGAAGGAGTGGCTGCTCAACAAAAGGGTGGAGATTGGCTGTTTAATTTTAGAGGAAAAATGTTAAAAAATGGAAGACCCAAGGGAAAATGTGGGGAACAATGAGTGTTGGAGTGACAAAACAAAAATGAGAGAGAGAATTAAAACTTAGATCGGGGGGCGGATGGAGAAAAGCAGGGCGCCTTATCCCGGGGCGGCATATGGGTGACATAAACAATTTGTGATATGCAGGGTGGGCCGATACTTTTTGGTAGTGCGATAACGATACTTATATTTTTTTCCCGCAGTTGTACCGATACTCCGCTACTTTTTCATTTTCTTAAAAAAGATCGCGATACTGCGATACTCCGCTACCGAAACTTTTTCTTAAAACGTGTTCGAAACGATACTGGGAAACCAAAAAAAAAGCTTTGCGATACTTTTCTACCTAAGAAAAAAACCGTATTTCCCAAAAAAAGTCTATTCTACTTAAACCCACAGTTTGGGTCTTAAAAAAACTGTAATATTTATTTTTAAACTGACAAATTTTTTTTAAAAATAAAGGTCGTCTTTTAAATTATAGCGGAAATTTAAGCGATCTTGAGTTGCGATACTTATACACCGCTACTTTGAATTCTTATGCATACTGCGATACTGCAAAACATTTTGGGGGGTGCGATAGTATCGCAGTATCGCAGTATCGCACTAAGTATCGCTCTTTGCCCCCCTTGGGGATATGGCTGAAGGTTAACTTAAGGCCCCCCTTCACACATTCCCTAATGGACCCAGAACGCGCCGACAATGCAATGCCAGCGCCGTCGGTCCTGGTTTTGGTCCTCGGACCGATCGTGAGCTCGTGACGCGCTCTGCCGAGGCCACAAAAATTTTTTACGTGCACTAAAATCGGAAGCTCCCGATTTTGTACCCAAACGCGCTATCGTAAGCTATCGTGACGCTATTTTTTCTATGAGACTTTGTACCTACCGTGATCGTCTTATTCTATGGGAAAAAAGAACCCCCACGCGCGCCTTTAAAATTTCCCACCTTCCCCCCCCTTTTTTTGCACCCCCTTTTCCCCCTTTTCCCCCCTTTCTCATTCACCCCCCAACCTCTACCCCCCTTCTCCCTTTCCCTCACATGGTGATGCCCCCCTCCCCCACTTTCCCAACCCCCTCTCCATGACCCTGTGATTGGGAAGTGGGTAGGGGGTTGGGGGGTGGGGGGTCCCCCCCGTTTTAACCCTCCCCACCCAAACCCCCTTCTCCATCCCCTCTTCCCCCGTTTCCCACCCAACACCAAAACCCTTCTTTATTTCAACCCCCCCCGTTCCCCCCTTCTCCATCACCAACACAACCCCTGTTTCTCCCCTTTCATCTCAAACCCCCCTTCCTTCCCATCCCATGGGAACACCCACGTGTGAGGCATGTGCATATTAGGCATGACTCTTGACGCAAACGGATCGTTTTATGGGACCGTTTGGCACTGTCGTGTTATCGTACTCTATCGTGACGACAAAAAACCGTTGATTTTCCATTTGTGACTATCTTTCACTATCATTTTTTTTTGATCTTAAAGGTTTTTTGTACAATTATAACAAACAGCATAATAAAATCATACAAACTGTACAGAATACACATAATGCTTAGCAAAAATACAAGCGGGGATCACCCCCGGTGGGAGAGTATCCCCTCAGCTACGGGAGGGGCGCGTGGGGGCGAGGTGACGAGAGTCACCTGCTCACTGGGCATACGATGAAAAATATGTATTTTTTTTTTGCTGTATTACAGAAAAATAACATAGTAAATGACAAACAAAATTACTCAAAACATAATAAAAAAAAAGTCGTATACAAACAAAGCAACCATGGGGGACTGGCCCTGATTTTTTGCATGGCAAAAGTGTCAAATTAACTATTTTTTAATTTTTACACTTCTACTCTTCTCTGATCTAAGGGGGTGAAACTTCCCCAAACCCCAGGTACCCCCCACTGCGAAGTCGAAAGGTGGGGGGGGCATCCCTGTCACCCGGGAGGGGAAAGGCCAAAACTGCGATGCAATGCAGCGCATACTCCATGCCACCCTCTTCACCGACGTATCATGTAGCCGGGGGCCGGGTCATGAAAAACGCGAGCCAACTTCAGCTCTCTTTCCTCTTTTGCAGGTTTTCGTACTCCAGTAAAGGTCCCCAGGCCTTTTTATAAAAGTGACAAACCCGGGTCCATCTGGGACCCCGCATCACGGGGGGGGGGGGGGGGGGAGGCGTCACATGTCGACGGCTGCACTCCCCCATGGGCGGGGTCTGTTCCCCCACGGGGCCACACAGGGTCCCCGACGTCCCCGCTGGTCACCGTGGGGCGTCATCGAAAAGGGGGCCGTCTAAAGGGCCCACTTGGGGTGGCGGGTCACGGGTGGGGGGTCACAGCATGGCATTCCTGCAACTCCCCGCCGCCGCCGCGGGTTCCGCTGGGGGAGGGCCGCGTCGCTATGGGGGGCCCGGGGGGTCTCCTCCACATCCACCTGGGGCGGGGTGGGGGGATGCTCCGGGCCTCGTCCTTCTCCTTCGTCCCGGGGCGCCTCCTCGTCTCGGGGGGGTGGCGGTGTCCTCTTCCCCTTTTTGCGGGGGGGGGGGCGGTGGACGGGGGGGATCCTCGTCTCGTCTCTCTCGTCGTGGGGCCGCGGACCAGCGATCCTCCTAGTCTGGGAGGGGAGGAGGTTCCCGGGATGGTGTCCAGCGCTACGTTGGGGCAACGCGGCACGGGGCGTTCACCGCCCTCCCGGGCGGCGGATGCGTCCCCCGTGGGGTGGGTCCCCTGCAGACGCCGCAGAGCTCCTCCCCCCGTGGCACTGGTCTTGGGAGTGTCCCAAAACCTGGGGCGGAAACACGGGCAGGTTCTTGACATACTTGCGTACCCTGTAGGGTTCCCCAGCTCCGGTCAAGGGGGGCAGGGGCGTCCTCGCACTGTCACTTGACCTGCCGGGGGGCAGTAGACGTCCCTGGCCGGCTTGA
>JACEEZ010008812.1:0-15000 GCA_016584305.1 Chionoecetes opilio | reverse complement strand
AGGTCTACCGGCTGCTTATACTTTAGTATGCGGTCTACCGTCCTGTTTCTACTTTAGTATGCGGTCTACCGTCCTGTTTCTACTTTAGTATGCGGTCTACCGTCCTGTTTCTACTTTATTATGAGGTCTACCGTCCTGTTTCTACTTTAGTATGCGGTCTACCGTCCTGTTTCTACTTTAGTATGCGGTCTACCGTCCTGTTTCTACTTTAGTATGCGGTCTACCGTCCTGTTTCTACTTTATTATGCGGCCTACCGGCTGCTTATACTTTAGTATGAGGTATACCGCGCTACTACGCTATACTATGGGTTTAATGGAGAATAATAATTTATTTATTTATTAATCAATTTATTAATGAACAATAACATCAGCATCAACATCATAGCATAACATCATCAATAACGTCAAACAATTAGCGGTATACATTACGATTATCGTTCAAAAATGCCATAAACAAATCAGGTTCATCTTTTCTGAGCACTTTCCAGCAAAAAATGATTAAGGTGTGACTGAAACAGTTCCTTGCTAACACCTCTCATGTTCTTTAAAATACGTGTTTTGGCATCCAACCACGATCGTTCTATGCCTTGAGTGTTTGCTCCTGTTACTGGATCCACGTAATTTTCTTGGTGATTCACTGTACTATGGCGATAACCCAGTTTGGGACTAAACTGAGGAGAGTCATCTCTGTTCACCTTATATAGGACAACTGTGATAACCTGACCTGTTTTAGCTACCTGACCCAATGACCTGTGGACCATAAATTAATCCCTTCAGATGTAGGTGTAGGGGACCAATTATGATAACCTGACCTGTGTTAGCTACCTGACCAATGACCTGTGGACCATAAATTAATCCCTTCAGATGTAGGTGTAGGGGACCAATTACGATAACCTGACCTGTGTTAGCTACCTGACCTATGATCGACATGTGGAACAGTAACAAATCCCTTCAGATGCAGGGTTAGGGGACCTGTGGACCAGTGTAGGGGTAGATCACACCCCACACCATTGTAGACTGAGGTACTGCGGTAGACCGCATACTAAGGTAGCACCCATCTATCTGTGTGTGTGTGTGTGTGTATTAATCTAGTTGTATTCATCTAGTTGTATTTTACAGGGCTAGAGCAACGCTCGTATGGCCCCGTCTCCATATCAACATTTATTTTTCTCATTCATCCTTTGTGTTGGCCGAAACCACCACCCCGGGAGGCGGCTCACAAACCCCCGGCTAATACCCGGTACCCATTCACTGCTGGGTAAACAGGGGCTCGGGTTTTAAGAAGACTGCCCGTCTGTCTTCGCTCCGCCCGGGGATCGAACCCGGGACTTCTCGGTCGTGAGCCGAGCGTGCTAACCCTTACACTACGCAGTTCCCTGTGTGTGTGTGTGTGTGTATGTGTGTGTGTGTGTGTGTGTGTGTGTGTGTGTGGTGTGTGTGTGTGTGTGGTGTGTGTGTGTGTGTGTGTGTGTGTGTAGAGAGTTTCTGTATTACTGATTCTACCATTTAATTATTATTATTATTATTATTATTATTATTATTATTATTATTTATTTTCATATTTTCTATATCGTTTTCTTATTCTTTTTCTTCTAATTCTTATTATTCTTTTTATATTATTAAATTTTTTCTTTGCCATGTATGTAATGAGAGAGAGAGAGAGAGAGAGAGGAGAGAGAAGAGAGGAGAGAGAGGAGAGAGAGAGAGAGAGAGAGAGGAGAGAGAGGAGAGAGAGAAAAGAGAGAGAGAGGAGAGGAAAAGAGAGAGGAGAGGAGAGAGAGAGAGAGATGGAAGAGAGAGAGCGAGGAGAGAGAGGAGGAGCGAGAAAAAGGGAGGGGTTTTTTGTTTGGGGGGAGGGAGGGGGGGAGGGGAGGGAAAGGGGGGGAGGGAATGGGGGGAGAATGGGAGGGGGGGGGAGGGGTATTTAAATGAGGACGGAAGGAAGGAAGAAGGAAGGAAAAATAATAATAACAATAATAATAATAAGGAAGGAAGGAAAAATGGTTTAAATAAACAATAAAGCATGGGGTTTTTACTCATACATAATACATAAAATACATACATACTACATAACATACATTACATACATACATAAATACATAAGAAATATATACCGATAGACATTGTTATGATTATTATTATTATTTTTTATTATTTTTTATTATTATTATTATTATTATTATTATTATTATTATTTTCACTTTTACTTATAACCACTATATACTACTACTACTACTACTACTATACTACTACTCTACTACTATCTACTACTACTACTACTACTACAAATATATTTACTACTACTACGACTACTACTACTACTATTATTACTACTACTATACTACTACTACTACTACTACTATACTACTACTACTACTACACGACTACTACTACTACTACTATTATTACTACTACTTACGACTACTACTACTACTATTATTACTACTACTACGACTACTACTACCATATTATTACTACTGCTACTACTACTACTACCACTACTACTACTACTACTTCTACTACCATGATACTACTTACACCGCTATTGTTGGTTAAGTGAAAAGTGTGTGTGTGTGTGTGTGTGTAGACAAAGATAGTTCTACACAACACACCACACAAAACCCACACACACACACACACACAACACACACACAAACACACACAACACAAAAACACCACACCCCAATTTACCCAAGGGATTTCTTTCTCCACCCAGCTGTTTTGGGACGGCGAATCTCTTCTCTCTCTCTCTCTCCCCTCTCTTTTCCTCTCTCCTCTCTCTCTCTCTCTCCCCTCTCCCCTCCCCCCCAGAAAAATACAAAAAAGACTTTTTTGGAAGTTGTAGTAGTAGTATAGAGATTTGTAGTAAAGATAGTAGTAGTAAAAGAAATTAAAATATAGGAATATTTGTAAAAATAAAAAAAAATTTTAATAATAATAATAATAATAATACTAATAATAATAATAAAAAGAAATAAAAATTTTAATCCCCTTACATAAGTTTTTTTCCTTTTCTCCTCCTCTTTTCCACCCTCCCCCTGTCCTTTTCCCTCCCCCTCCTCCCCCCCCCTCCTCCTCCTCCCTCCCCTCCCCCTCCTCCCCTCCCCCTCCCATTCCCCCCCTCCTCCCCCTTCTTCCTCCCCTCCCCAAAATTTTTTCCCCCCCCCTTCATCGTCCCCGGTTATTTTTCTATGTCGGAATAAGAAAAAGGGAAGAGGAGGAATACAAAGGGAATACAAAGGAAACACAAAACAGCAACAGACCGATGGGTTTACAAGGGCTGTTTGGGTTTTAACCATACCACACTAACTAGTAAAAGGAGAAAGGATAGGGAAAAGAAGGCTCCTCCTCAACCCCAACCCCTCCCTCCAGCCGGGAAATGGGCCGGGAAAAGAAGTATACCATGCAATATAGAAAAACGCCCTGGAATTTTTGAGGAAAGGAAAGCTTTTAATCATGGCTAAATACTACTAAATTTTTGGGGGTAGGTTAGGGCCCTTGATAGATAGGTTTATGTTATGTATGTTTTTTTAAAAGGGGGAACACAGTGTGGAGGTTAAGGGGGTGCGGGAGCCTTTTCCTGGCGCTTTTTTTGGGGCCCGGGAAACAGTCAATAAAGGCCCCCCTCCGTTTTTAATCCCAAATGCGGATTTTGTACTTTCCAGTAGGAGCCGTACACTTCAAGCCTCCTGCCCGCCCGTGACCCCCGGTAACCCTTTAAATTTTTTTTTTTTCCCCATGGTGGTCCCCTAACCCGTTTAGGACCCTAACGAAAACCCCAGCCCCTCACAGGTCGAGAGTAGTAGTTTGGGAACCGTTAAAATCGGGGCTATCGTGGGTGGTTTTGAGGGCAATGTGTGTTTGGGGTAGGTCAGTGTGGAAGTTCAGGGGGGGTGCGGCCCCGCCCTTGGGCCCGGCGCCTTTTTTGGGGGGGCAGCAGCAAATTTAGGCCCCAGCTTTTTTGTTTCAAACCCCCTGCGGTTGGAGGAGGGAGGAGGAGGGGGGAATAAAGAGGAAGGGAAAAAAAAAAAAAAAACCCCAAAACAATGTAAAATAGTAAAGATGATGATAAGAAAAAGGAATTTTTGATTACTAATTATCAATTTTTGGGTTAAATTTTTTTTTTTTATCATTATTTTTTATTTTTATTATTTTTATTAAATTTTTCCTTACATTGGAAGAAAAAGAAAAAAAGGGCCCTTTCATGGGGAGAGAGAGAGAGAAGAGAGATGGGGGATAGAGAAAAGAGAGAGAGAAAGAAAAGAAGAGGAGAGAGAAAGAAGAGAGAGAGAGAAGAGGGGGGGAGAGAGAGAGAAGAGGGGAAGAGGAGGAGGAAGGGAAAAAAAAAGGGGAGAGACGGGGGGAGAGGGGAGAGAGAGAGAAAAGGGGAGAGAGGGAGGGGGAGAGCAGAGAAGAGGAGAAGGGGGTTAAAGAGAGAGAGAGAGGAAGAGGGGAAGGGGAAAAGAGAGAAAAGAAAACGAGAGAAGAAGAGAAGGGGAAGAAAAGGGGAGAGAGAGAGGAGGAAAAGGAAGAGGGAGAGGGGAAAAGGGGAGAGGGAGAGAGGGGGACGAGAGGGAGGAAAAGAGAAAGAGAGAAGAGAGAGGGGAGAGGAGCGAGGAGGGAGCGGAGGGGAAGCGAGGAAACGAGCGAGCGGGGCCCAGCGAGAGAGAGAAGGAGAGAGAAGGGGAAAAGAGAGAAGGGGGAGAGGGGAGAGGGGAGAGAGAGAAGGGGAGAAGGGGAGAGAGAGGGGAGGGGAGGTGAAAAGAGAGAGAGGAGGAGAAGAGAGATGAGGAAAAGAGAGGAAAAGAAGAGAGAAGAGAGAGAGGAAAAGGGGAGGAGAAAAGGGAGAGAGAAAAAAGAGAGAGGAGAGAGAGAGAGAAAAGAGGAGAGAGAGAGAAGGGGAGAGAGAGGGGGAGAGAGAAGAGGAGAGAGAGAGGAAAGGGGAGGAGAGAGAGAGAGAGGGAGAAGAGGGGAAGAGAGAGAGGAGAGAGAGGAGAGAGAGAGAAAAAGGGGAGAGAGGGGAGAGGGGGAGAGGGGAGAGGGGAGAGGAGAGAGAGAGATGAGGGAGAGAGGGGAGAGGAGAGAGAGAAAAGGGGAGAGAGAAAGAAAAGAGACGAGAGAGAGAAACCCCGAGAGAGAGAGAGAGGGGGTGAAGGGAGGGAAAAAGGGAAAGGGAAAAGATGGTGAAAAAGGGGGAAGGAGGAAAGAGAGAGGAAGGAGGTTTTGGGAAAAGGCTATCGGGTACGGGGGGTTGGGGCAAAGAATCTCGGGGGGAAAAGGGAAAGGTCGGGGGGTTTGGGGTTAGGCTTTGTTAACCCCCCTTTAGGGTGAGGTGGGTTTTTTAAATAACCCCAAAATTCCTCTTAGGCCCGGGAAAAGGTTTGAAAAACGAAAAAAGGGTTTGGGGGTTGGGGAAACAGGAAACCTTTCCGTCCCTCAGGTTAGGAGGCGTAAAAACTTTGTACCCTTTACCCTGCCCTTTTGGGTAGAGGGGTTTTTTTAACAAAATTTCCCTTTATTTTTTCCTTTGGGCCTTCATACCCAGTGGTTAAATTTTTAAAAAAAAAAAAAAAAAAAAAAATTTCCCCATTTCCCCCTCCTTTTACCCCTTTCTGGGTTGGGGAAGGGAAACCCCCGGGGGAAAACGGGAATACCCCCCCCGGGTTATTTCCCCCCCGATTCCACTTTTGGGTTAAAGGGGGAAAAAAACCCCGGTGGATAAAAGGCCTTTACCCCTCCTTCCTCCCCTTGGGCCTTAATCCTTCCCCAAATTTAAAAAAAAAATTAAAAAAAAAAAAAAAAAAATCCCCGCCCCCCCTCCTCCCCTCCCCCATTCCCTCCTTCCTCTGGCTAAGGGGGGAAACAGGTGGTATGAGGGAAACCCCCCCCCCCCCCCCCTTCCGCCCCCTCCTCCCCCACCTCTCGCCCATTACCCCCTTCCCTCTGGCAAAGGGAAGGAAACGGTGGAAATAAGAGGAACCTCCCCCCTCCTCCTCCTCCCCCTTCCGTCCATCAAACTCCTTCCCTCTGGCTAAGGGGAAGGGGAAACAGGGGGATGAGAGAAACCCCTCCCCCCTTTAAGGTGACCAAGCCCCTTTTTTTCGGGTCTTCCTTATTTTCCGTTGTCCTTTGCGTTTTTCACTCCATTTTCTATCTCCTTTTTCTTTTTTCTTTTTTTTTCCCTTTTTCTTATCTTTGTTGTACCCTTTACGCCCCAAAACCCCAACATCAAAAACAAAAACCGTTATTCCATTTTTTCACATTTAGTTATATTTTTTCAATTTCATTCGTACTCCCTGTGTAAGGAGAGAAAAAAAAAGGACCCCTGAGATCCGTCCCCCCCAGGAATCCCACCGAAGAACCGCCCCCCAGGATATCCCACCTAAGATCCGTCCCCCAGCCCACAGTGAATGTAATATAAAAAATTATTTTAACAAATATTTTCCTTTGTGTTATACATCTTTTAGTGAAATTTTTAAAAAAAAAAAAAGAAAATAATAACAGTGTTCCAAAATACAAAATACATTATACTTTACTCAGTTTTCCAAAAATACAATAATTTATTTCGTGGATTATACTTCAAGATTTTTGTTTGGCATCTCCACAAAAACCCCCTTCTCTTGGAGTATTTTGTCCAATTCATCCAGTTACCCCAAAAAGTAACCATTTAAACTTCACGTTTTTAAAAATCTGTTTTGTTGAAGCCACCCAATAACTATGTGGAATATCAACAACAGGGAAAAGGACGCTATAGTTTGGAAGGTATTGCGTGCCGGGTCGCTAACTCCTATGACTAAATTTCTCAATTTTTCAAGTTTAAAGTTTTATTTGAAAAAAAGGTGGGGGAAAATTTTTCAAAGAGGGAGAGGGGGGGTTTTTAAAAAAAAAAATTTTAGCCCATTACCTTTATATAGTCCTCTTACCGACTGGGGTATGACTCCTCCCTTTAAAAACCAAATTTGACCAACCCATTGGAAGGTGAAGTCGGGTCAGGTCTTGCCCCCACCTGAAGAACTGTCACCCCAGGTGTTGCCACCGAAGAACCGTACCCCAGGATACCCACCTGAAGAAACCGTCCCCTGCCAGACCTGGGTGACGGTTTTTCAGGTGATTTTTTTATTTATTTTTATTATTATTATTTTTATTATTATTATTTTATTATTATTTGTTTTTTATTATTTTTAGTATTTTTCTTCTCTCCTTCATCCCCTTTCCTCTTCCCTATCTCCCCCCTTCCGTCTTCCTCCTCTTCCTTCTTTTTTTCCTCCTCCTCTTTTTTTTCTTTCCTTCTTATTATCAAATTATTATCTTATACCCACACAAAACACACCACACACCCCAAAACACACCCACAAAAATACACACACACCACCACACACACACACACACACACACAACATAACACACCACAAACACACCCAAAAAATACAACACACACCAACAAACACACCCCACACACCAAAAACACACCACACACCACACACACAACCCACAAGTCTATGATGAACATTCTGTAGTCGCGCGTTATCCCATTACTTCCCGGGGATATTTCACTAACAAAATGGGGCCGGTTACTGTCCCACTTGAGCAAGGGGAGGGGGGTGTGGGGGTTGTTTTTGAGGCCCCCACTTTTAAAACCAAGATCACATTAAAAAGATGCAAAGTTTTTTTAGGAAGGGAAAATGCTGGTGATCGCGATCTGTTAAAACCCACACACACAACACACACACAACACCACCACACACACACACCACCGCAACACGCAACCGCGCACACGCGCACACGCGCACACGCGCACAGGGGACACACCAACACGCGCCACGACACGCCACACGCGCACACGCGCACACAGCCCCCACCAGACACAGACACAGGCACGACACAGACAGACAAGACACAGACCAGACCCGACACAACACACACACACACAACAACAAAAAGATAGATGATAGATAGATAGAAAGATGATAGAAGATATATAGTAGATGGGTAGATAAAAAAGTGTTTTTTAATTAACCCAGTTTTTTACAAGGGAACTCAATAAAATAGTTACGGATTCAATAAAAAAAAAAAACCGAAAAACACACATACCACACACCACACACAACCGAGGCCTGTGATTGGTCAAGCGTCCCAGGGTAAGCTGTGATTGCGACGTTTGGGAGGGCGGGGTAGGCTACACCAGCGATAAAGGGTGAGGACAGGTAAAACTTTTCTTCTCCATCACACCATGACCACCCTTGCTTGAGAGGAGAGATAGACAGAGAGAGAGAATGGCATGAAAGTACACCTTTAACCTTCCGGCGCCCAAGATAGTGATAAGGCTCCTCTACAGTGACAGCTTTAAATAGTGAGAACAGTGACCATGCAAACAACAACAAAAACCCACACAGAAAACAAAAGCAGGGGGACGAATCGAACGCGATAGCAGTGCAGATGAGGAGTTTTTGGAAAAGTGACAGGCGATCAGGAGAATTTTTGATAGTGACTTGATGGGAGTGTTAGTGGGGGCGCCCCAGTGTGTATCCGGATAGCGAATACAGTAGAAAAACAAGAAACGGACAAAAGGGCGAAAAAACCGGGAAAGAGACAGATTCTGGAGATGGAAAAATGGTGATGGAGAGAAAAAGAATGGAGGAAAAAAGAAGGAAGAGGAGAGGAGGAGTGGAGATAGTCCCCCTTTTCCTTCCTTCATCCCCCCTTCTTTTTCCTTGCCTCCCCCCACCCCTTCCGATCCAGATTTTCCTTCAAACCCCAATTTTCAGCCGATGGAAAGTATAGAGATAAGTTGCTATTTTTCTTTTAGTTTTAATTTTGTATTTTTATTATTATTTTTATTATTTATTTTATCGACGACCAAAAAAATACATTGCCACATATCTCAATTATTATTTTTATTAATTAGCTTAGTAGTTGAAAGTAGTAGTAGTGGTAGTAGTTAGTAGTAGTAGTAGTGTTCTCTCCTAATGTTTTTTTTTATTTTATTGTCACGTAGACTTACACATTTGCTTCTTACAATCGATTGTTTTTATTATGATTTTTATTAGTGTAATTTTAAAGAAACACTTTGCCTACTTATTTTCTGTATAATAATTTTAACATTTTTTTTGACGTAACTTTTAAAAAAAAATTATTTGCTACGATTTTTTTATATTTTACTATTATTATATATTGATTTATAACGATCTATATATTATTTTTATGTTTTTCCTCGTTCCCAAAAAAATACAAAAATGCTACTTTTTTACTACATTACTACTTATCTACTATTTACTACATTATACTATTTATTAATTTTATTTTTATATATTTATTCTTTACTATCTATATATTTTTTTAATTCTTGTTTTTCTTTTTTTCCCACAGAGCCACCAGTAGAAAAACGCCCCGCCATCTTGCCCCCCCTCGCCTACCCCCTGGGGGTTTTTTTCCGGGGCATCGTTTCGCCGGGGTCCCTGTCCCTCCCCCAGCAAGCCCCCCCCCTGGCCCCCTGTTCCCCGGCTGCAGGGACGCGCCCGGGATAACTGCGGGGATAAAACCATCAGTAATTGAGGAGGGGCCTGGGGTTGAGACCCGGGGGCCATCTTGGTGGCGGGGGCGATGGGTTTTTTAATAATGATATGATTTTTTTTTAACCCAAGGCATCGTGTAAAAAAACCCACCTTAAATACAGGAAATAAAAATATTTTTATCAAAATAATAATAATGACCATAATCTTTTTTTTCCCCCGAAGTCATAGAGTAAAAAAAAAACCTTTAATAACAACAATTTTAATCATTATTTAAAAAAAAATAATAGAAATGTAATTTTTATTGCGCCCTAAAGCATGGCCCGAAAAAATAACACACTAAACTACGTGGGAAATAATATAAAGGGGAAAAAACTTAAGACTAAAAATTTAAAAGAATTATAGACAATATAAAATAATAAGAAAAAAATACTAATATAAAAAATATACATGTTTATATGCATGACTTTTAAAGGGGTTTTTAAAATTTTTCGTTAGTTTATAGAGATTTTTGGTATTATTATTGTCATTATAATGTTTATTTTGTATTATTTGTCAGTTATATACATTTTTTTTTTTAAAATTCACTCAGATTAAAGGATTTTAGTTTTTTTTGGGGATTTTTTTTCCTAGAATTTTTTTTTAGTATGATTTAACCCTTTTATTATTGTTAATGTTTCCCAGCTCTTTATAATTTATTTCTAAAGCAGGCAGTAAAAATAACATATAACATACGTAGGAAAAAAATAAAGGGAAAAAAAACTTTAAACCCCCTTTAACCCAAAACGTAATTGCCATCGTAACTTGGTCCATTTGACAATTTTAATGAGTAAAGCTTTTTAACCCATGACCGTTTAGCCCCTTGTCCCTAATAATTTTGGGATATAAAATAACTTCGAATTTTAATAGCAAAGGGAAAAACTCGGGCGTGAAGGGGTTAATACTAATAGACTAAAAGAATAACAGATAATAAAATAATAATAATAAAAATAAAAATAATAGTTTTTTTCTTCTTCAGGGGTGGAATTTTTTCGGCAGAGTTCGGCCCAGGGGTTTCGACATGCCCTTCCGCTCCCCGCCACCCTCCCCCCGCCGCCAGCCCCCACGGTAGCCCCCATCACCCTGCCATACCCTTTCCCCTCCTCCTCCTCCCCCTCCCTTTTCCTCCTCCTCCTCCTCCTACCATACTTACATGTTTTATTTAATTTTTTTCACAATTTTTTCGATTTTTTTTTTTTTTTGTTTTTGCTAAAATGTTACTTTTGTTAAAAGAAATTTTAAATTTTTTCAAAACATCCTTTTAGGGCTAATGTTTTTTAAAGTTGGGATATTAATCGTGTATTTATGTGTATTCTTTGTCACGGTTTTTTAGGGGTCAGCGGGGCCACAACAAAAAGCCGCGATGTAAATTTTGCATTAAAAAAGGGGAGGAGGCATCATCACATCTTTTAAGGGAAGAACGCTAATTCCTTCTTCAAATACATCAGCGTCTTGGGAGTTAGGGTAGGGTAGTTAGGGTATAAGGCGTCTTTTAGTTTAGTGTAATATTGCCCACATGTTATTATTTTTCTTTTTATTGATTTAGTACTTAACCCCTTTACCCCAGATCTTTCCTTCATATAAAATCGTCTGTTTTAGCCCTAAAAAATTTCGAAAAGTAACTGAATACCCAAAATTTGCTATGGACAAGGGTACTAAGCAGGTCATATCTAAAAAAAAATTGTTATATCACAAAAAAAGTCTAATGTCGCAATTTCAATGGAAATTAGTTTTTGGGGCCAAGGGGGGGTTAAATTATTCCCCATGTCTATTATTGTGTTGTTGTTGTTGGGAAGGATGCGGTTTTCAAGTCTGATCATTATTTGTATTTTTATTTCATTTCATTATTATTTCCCATTTTTTGTTATTTTTTTAAAATTAATTGTTTTCAATATTTCTTTTATTTGATTTTATTTGTATGTTTTCTAACCCCTTGACGCCCAGATCTTTCCTTTGATATAAAAAATCGTCTGTTTTTTGCCATAAATTACGAAAATAAATGAAAATTTCCAAAATTTGTTAGTGGACAAGGGAACTAAACAGGTCATATTATAAAATATTTCTTTTAGTCATAAAAAAATTCTAATGGTAGCCCAAAATTTCAATGGAAAAATTTCGTCCGTGTCTCCCCGGGGTTTAAAACCAAATATTTTTAAATAATTTTAAGAAAAAAAGAACATAAGACTCTTTCTTTAAACCATTTTCACTCTTTTTAAAGTTTTTAAACTTGTTTTAACATTTTTTAACTGTTGTGTCTAAATGTTTTTGTGTCACGTCAGGCGAGGGCGGGGGCGTTCGGCCCGTGTTGTCGAAAAGTGCAAACTGTGCGGCTCTACGCCCCACCTCACACCCTTAAATTGCCCCATGAACAGGCTGACGCTGGGCAACCCTGTGGCGGCGGGCTGTCTCCTGGACTCATGCCCACACCACACCCTAGCACACTCGGGACCCCCTTTGAGCAGCTGCCTTATAAATTATGTCCTAAAAAGGGGCCTTTTTGAGCAAACGCCTTATAATAGCTCCCTCAGGGACCTTTAGAGCATCTTTCCTTATAATTATGCTCCTTTTCTGTGAGGTAAAGAAGAAAACGTCTCTTTGGTTTTTTTTTAAATTTTGACGTCATTATTTTTGTTTTTTTTTATTAGGGTATTATTTTTATTTTTTTTTTTTGGGTTTGGCGTCATTATTTTTGTGTTTTTTTTTTTTTTTTTGACAGACGTCAGTATTAGTTTTTTTTCATTGTATGGGGGGGGCGCATTATTTTGTGAGTTTTTTTTTTTTGGTTAAAAATCATTTTTTGGTTTTTTTTATATTTTTTTGGGGAGAGGTCATTACTATTTTTTTTTTTTAGGGTAGGAGCCATTTTTATTATTTTCTTTTCATATATAACCAAGATAATAAATTGCCTTAGATTTATGGTAATTTGCCCACGATTAAATTTTCTCTGGTTTGGGAAAAAAAAGTTCAGCTTTTTGATGGAATATTTTTAAAAATTTTTGTAATATATTTTTTTAAGTCAATTTTAAATTTTCGGGGTCTCTATAGAACTGGTCAGGATTTTTTATTTTTTGAAAAAAAAAAAACAAAATGAGTTTATTTTTTTTTTTTTTACTATTAAAAAAAAAAATTGTTTTTTTAGTAAGTCAAATTTTTAGTTTAAAAACATTTTAGATCTTTTTTTTTTTCTTCATTGGGGGCATGATTAATTATTTGATCTATTCAACATTCTTCTCAAACCTGCATTCTTTTTTCAACTCTATTACTATTTTTCTCTATCAATCGTGTTATTACCTTATTAACATATCTCAATTCCCCTTAATTTTCATTTAGCTATTTTTTTTAATGGATTTGTAAGCTCCATTTTGACATTTTAACCTTGCTCCGCCCCTCTTGCTAAAAAATTTTTATAGATCTCTTCATTTTCTTTATTTCTCTTTTTATATTTATTTAAATCAAGCCTCCGTTTAGCATTGTGCAGGTACTTTTTCCACTTAAATTTTAATTTCGGTGTCTTTGAATAGCGGCAAGCCCCGTCTACCATCCACCATCATAAACTTTTTATAAAAGTACAAATTATACGTGCCTTAAAAACAATGAAAAATGAAAATCATGTAGAAGTACAAGTAAAGTGCCTTGTAGCAGAATATGGTAAAATTTTGGGGTTTCTTTCCCTTTTTTTCCACCTCCTTTCCCTTTCCCTTTGGATTCTTTCCTTCCTTCTTTTCCTCCTCCTTTTCCCTTCTTTTTCTTCCTTTTTTCCCCTTCCCCCCTTTTTTCCATCCTTCCTGCCCTTTTTTCCTTTTCAACTAAGACAATTTTGCCGATTTCTAATTTACGACCATTTTTTCCAAACTAATAATTGAAAGACCTTAAGACTTTTTAAAAGATGTTTTATTTGTCTAAAATCCCCCCTTAAGATGTATGAATTTTGCAAATTTTTTTTAAGTGATAAGCCCAAATTTTGTCCGATAACCAGAAAAAAAAACATATACATAGATGAACTATAATTTACTATGAATTTAAACATCAATTATGCTAAAAAGGAAATATATGTTTACCCCGTTGTATGGTTAAAAAGTAAAATACAGCTGAAATTAAGAAAAACCGTACATTCCTTTTCCCCCCCAACAAATATCAGTCAATTATGCCTTGTCGCCGCCGAAATTTTTTCTAAAAACTAGGGGGGGGGGGGGGGCACTCAGTAAGGAACCTCCGCCCGAATATTTCATCAATTGTTGCATATATATATATATAATTTATAATTATATGCACTCGTTGAGCGCATACCCCCGGGCCCAAATTTCATCAATTTGGGTTTCCCTGACAACAGTGCAATAGATTTCATCCAAAAATTTAAAAAGTTCTTTTTATACCAAAAGACTTGGTATCCCCAGTTGGCGAAATATATTTGTAACTTTTGAGAAATCCGTACAAACAACAGATAGACAGACAGACAGATCGGGGTGAAAAACATAACCCCTCCAAATTCGTTGGCGGGGGGGTAAAAACAAAACTCAAAGACCTAACCAGCCCCCCCTCGAGCCCCTCGTGCTGTGAATAAAAGTAACTAACGGGGGGCTGTGCCCACTCGAACCCCCCCCCTGCTGTGCACAACCCAACCCCAACCTGTCTAACCAACCTGACCCAACCACTCTAACCTTTTATGGGGGGGCTACGGGCCCCCCCGACCCCCGTGCTGTGCACTAACTAAACCCCAACCCTAACGGACGGGCGCACTTTTTTCAAAAAATGGGAAAAAAAATCCAAAATTCTCAATTCATAAATCGTTTTTCCGCGCATCTGCTTGGACGTTTTCTGAAGAAACCCAAAATTTAAAATCGGCCATAAGGCAAAGTAAGGATCGGGATTCATTAAAATCTAAACAGATGTGTTAAAAGGGCAGTAAGTATATACGTAG
Source organism: Chionoecetes opilio (assembly GCA_016584305.1). NCBI lineage: Eukaryota > Metazoa > Arthropoda > Malacostraca > Decapoda > Majidae > Chionoecetes > Chionoecetes opilio. The sequence goes on along the minus strand of JACEEZ010008812.1, from coordinate 534 downwards.
ACCAACTTGGGTACTTACGTGGAGCTTTGTTTTTTAAAATTTTTCCCCATGGGATTTCCAATTATATGGGTGGGACCCCGAGCAAAGGGGTCCGCGTTAACAATCTACAATTTTTGACTGTTCTCTCGTCCCTCCACGGTTTTTTTCCTAAATCAACGAGTGAATAGCCCTCGCTGTTGGTGTGTGGGCGTTGTTTCCGAGTATCTCCCCCGACATTGACTCGTCCCCCGGGTTACCAAAAATATCGCCTACATCGGGACCAAAAATGTCTAAACATTGTATCATTACCGACCCCACAACTTGTTGCCTACTAGGTTTTTTTGTGTTGCCCAAAATGTTTTGTTGCCAATGTGGTGCATCGACCAACACACTGTACACCCCATTGTTTCCAGTTTTTTGCCCATTTATAATGATGCTGCTTTTGTACCTTCGAGGCCTTTCCGGTATATGATTCATTTGTGTGGTTGGGGGGAAAAAAAAAAAAACCCGGGGGGTTATCCCCCCCACGGGGTTTTTTTTCCCCAAAAAAAAAAA
>JACEEZ010008811.1:15000-16734 GCA_016584305.1 Chionoecetes opilio | reverse complement strand
TCTCTTCCTCTCTCTCCTACTCTCCTCTTCTCTCTCTCTCTCTCTCTCTCTTCTCTCTCATACAGGAAAGAGACTTGTTTCCTAAGCTTTTCGAATCAAATTTTTCGGTTTTTGTTAATTTTATAGACCCATAAATAGAGAACCAGATCTCTCTCTCTCTCTCTCTCTCTCTCTCTCTCTCTCTCTCTCTCTCTCTCTCTCTCTCTCTCTCTCTCTCTCTCTCTCTCTCTTCTCTCTCTCTCTCTCTCTCTCTCTCTCTCTCTCTCTCTCTCTCTCTCTCTCTATTTCAGGAAAGAGACGTTTCTTATCTTTTTCCTATCAATTTTTTGGGCTTTGTTAGTATTCATGTTTCTTTCCTTTGCTAATGTTAAGGTGAGTCGTGTCAGTGTGTGTCAGTGTGTGTCAGTGTGTTGGGTCGTCTGGTGATGTCTGGCAGTGATCCGCCGCAACGCATCACACGGTTTAAAGGTTAAGTTTCCTGTCACGGTACATTTATCACAGGTTACCGGAGTTACCTTGGGAACACCTATACTGCTTTCCATCCCTTCCTCCTCAGTCTCACTCCCTTCCATCCTTCTTTCCTTCCTCTACTCCTCAGTCTCACTCCCTTCCATCCTTCTTTCCATCCCTTCCTCCTCAGTCTTACACCCTTCCATCCTTCTTTCCATCCCTTCCTCCTCAGTCTCACTCCCTTCCATCCTTCTTTCCTTCCCTACTCCTCAGTTCACTCCCTTCCATCCTTCTTTCCTTCCTCTACTCCTCAGTTCTACTCCCTTCCGTCCTTCTTTCCTTCCTCTACTCCTCATTTCTCACCCCCCTTCCGTCCTTCTTCCTTCCTCTACTCCTCAGTTCACTCCCTTCCGCCTTCTTCCTTCCTCTACTCCTCAGTCTACTCCCTTCCATCCTTCTTCCCTTCCTCTACTCCTCAGTTCTACTCCCTTCCATCCTTCTTTCCTTCCTCTACTCCTCAGTCTCACTCCCTTCCATCCTTCTTCCCTTCCTCTACTCCTCAGTTCTACTCCCTTCCAGCCTTCTTTCCTTCCTCTACTCCTCAGTCTCACTCCCTTCCATCCTTCTTTCCTTCCTCTACTCCTCAGTCTCACTCCCTTCCATCCTTCTTCCCTTCCTCTACTCCTCAGTTCTACTCCCTTCCAGCCTTCTTTCCTTCCTTCCTCCCTGTCCAACCCGTTCATCCTGTTTCCCTTAAAACTGTTTCCCCATCCCTTCCCTTCCTCAGTCTCACTCTTCCACCCTTTCTTTCTTCCTTCCCTCATAAATTCCTCCTTCATTTTCTTTCTTAAACGGCTGCTTTCCATCCCTACCTCCTCAGTCTCACTCTTCCATCCATCTTTCCTTCCCTTCCTCCTCAGTCTCACTCCCTTCCATCCATCTTTCCTTCCCTTCCTCCTCAGTCTAACTCCCTTCCATCCATCTTTCCTTCCCTTCCTCCTCAGTCTAACTCCCTTCCATCCTTCTTTCCTTCCCTTCCTCCTCAGTCTAACTCCCTTCCATCCTTCTTTCCTTCCCTTCCTCCTCAGTCTTACTCCCTTCCATCCTTCTTTCCTTCCCTCTATTCCTGTTCTTCCTGCTTCTTAAATGGAAAATGCAGCAAAAATTAAAGACTGGGTAAATTGGTGTTATTCAAATTAGGAAAATGAATGTGTGTTATGATAGAGAATATTCATAAGACATCAGAAATATGTCCTTGGTTTAGCTCATTCCACTTGTGCTGAA
>JACEEZ010008811.1:7500-12500 GCA_016584305.1 Chionoecetes opilio | reverse complement strand
AGAGTATAAGAAAAGGAGATAAGAGTATAAGAGAAAGAATAAGGAGTATAAGAGTATAAGAGTATAGAGAATAAGGAGTATAAGAGTAAAGAATAAGGAGTATAAGAGTATAGAATAAGGAGTATAGAGTATAGAATAAGAGTATAGAGTATAGAGAAGATGAAGGAGTATAAGAGTATAGAATAAGGAGTAGAGTAAAGAGTATAAGAATAAGAGTATAATGAGGTATAAATTTAATGAGTATAAGATATAACGACATAAAGGTATAAGATGAATATATTAGACATAAAGGTTATTTAAGACTATAATAATAAGGTATAAGAGTATATATAATAAGAGTATAGAGTATAAGAATAAGGATATAAGAAAGATAAGGATAAGAGTTATAAGAGTATAAGAATAAGTGAAAGTAAAGAGTATAAGAATAAGGAGGATAGAGTATAAGAAAAAGGAGTAAAAGAGTAAAGGAATAAGAATAAGGAGATAAGAGATAAAGAATAAGAGTAAAGAGTATAAGAATAAGGAGTTAAGAGATAAAGATAAGGATAGGAGTAGGAGTATAAGAATAAGGAGTATAAGATATAAGAATAAGGAGTATAAGAGTATAAGAATAAGGAGTATAAGAGTATAAGAATAAGGTATAAGAGTATAAGAGTATAAGAATAAGGAGTATAAGAGTATAAAATAAGGAGTATAAGAGTTAATAAGAATAAGGAGTATAAAGATAAGAGTATAAGAATAAGGAGTATAAGTAGTATAAGAATAAGGAGTATAAGAGTATAAGAATAAGGAGTATAGGAGTATAAGAATAAGGAGTATAAGAGTATAAGAATAAGAGTATAAGAGTATAAGAATAAGGAGTATAAGAGTATAAGAATAAGGAATAAGGTATAAGATAGGGAGTATAAGAGTATAAGAATAAGGAGTATAAGAGTATAAGAATAAGGAGTATAAGAGTATAAGAATAAGGAGTATAAGAGTATAAGAATAAGGAGTATAAGAGTATAAGAATAAGGAGTATAAGAGTAAAAGAATAAGAGTAAAGAGTAAGAATAAGGAGTATAAGAGTATAAGAATAAGGAGTATAAGAGTATAAGAATAAAAGGAGTATAAGAGTATAAGAATAAGGATTATAAGAGTATAAGAGTATAAGAATAAGGAGTATAAGAGTATAAGAATAAGGAGTATAAGAGTATAAGAATAAGGAGTATAAGAGTATAAGAATAAGGAGTATAAGAGTATAAGAATAAGGAGTATAAGAGTATAAGAATAAGGAGTATAAGAGTATAAGAATAAGGAGTATAAGAGTATAAGAATAAGGAGTATAAGGTATAAGAATAAGGAGTATAAGAGTTGGATAAGAATAAGGAGTATAAGAGTATAAGAAAAAAGGAGTATAAGAGTATAAGAATAAGGAGTATAAGAGTATAAGAATAAGGATATAGGAGTATAGAATAAGGAGTATAAGAGTATAAGAATAAGGAGTATAAGAGTATAAGAATAAGGAGTATAAGAGTATAAGAATAAGGAGTATAAGAGTATAAGAGTATAAGAATAAGGAGTATAAGAGTATAAGAATAAGGAGTATAAGAGTATAAGAATAAGGAGTATAAGAGTATAAGAATAAGGAGTATAAGAGTATAAGAATAGAGTATAAGAGTATAAGAATAAGGAGTATAAGAGTATAAGAATAAGGAGTATAAGAGTATAAGAATAAGGAGTTATAAGAGTATAAGAGATAAGGAGTATAAGAGTATAAGAGTATAAGAATAAGGAGTATAAGAGTATAAGAATAAGGAGTATAAGAGTATAAGAATAAGGAGTATAAGAGTATAAGAATAAGGAGTATAAGAGTATAAGAATAAGGAGTATAAGAGTATAAGAATAAGGAGTATAAGAGTATAAGAATAAGGAGTATAAGAGTATAAGAGTATAAGAATAAGGAGTATAAGAGTATAAGAGTATAAGAATAAGGAGTATAAGAGTATAAGAATAAGGAGTATAAGAGTATAAGAATAAGGAGTATAAGAGTATAAGAATAAGGAGTATAAGAGTATAAGAGTATAAGAATAGGAGTAAGGTAAAGAAAAAGGGAGTATAAGAGTATAAGAATAAGGAGTATAAGAGTATAAGAGTATAAGAATAAGAGTATAAGAGTATAAGAATAAGGAGTATAAGAGTATAAGAATAAGGAGTATAAGAGTATAAGAATAAGGAGTATAAGAGTATAAGAATAAGGAGTATAAGAGTATAAGAGTATAAGAATAAGGAGTATAAGAGTATAAGAGTATAAGAATAAGGAGTATAAGAGTATAAGAATAAGGAGTATAAGAGTATAAGAATAAGGAGTATAAGAGTATAAGAATAAGGAGTATAAGAGTATAAGAATAAGAATAAGAGTATAAGAGTATAAGAATAAGGAGTATAAGAGTATAAGAATAAGGAGTATAAGAGTATAAGAATAAGGAGTATAAGAGTATAAGATAAGAGGAGGTATAAGAGTATAAGAATAAGGAGTATAAGAGTATAAGAATAAGGAGTATAAGAGTATAAGAATAAGGAGTATAAGAGTATAAGAATAAGGAGTATAAGAGTATAAGAGTATAAGAATAAGGAGTATAAGAGTATAAGAATAAGGAGTATAAGAGTATAAGAGTATAAGAATAAGGAGTATAAGAGTATAAGAATAAGAAAGGAGTATAAGAGTATAAGAATAAGAGTATAAGAGTATAAGAGTATAAGAATAAGGAGTATAAGAGTATAAGAGTATAAGAATAAGGAGTATAAGAGTATAAGAATAAGGAGTATAAGAGTATAAGAATAAGGAGTATAAGAGTATAAGAGTATAAGAATAAGGAGTATAAGAGTATAAGAATAAGGAGTATAAGAGTATAAGAATAAGGATTATAAGAGTATAAGAGTATAAGAATAAGGAGTATAAGAGTATAAGAGTATAAGAATAAGGAGTATAAGAGTATAAGAGTAAGGAGTAAGAGTATAAGAATAGGAGTATAAGAGTATAAGAATAAGGAGTATAAGAGTATAAGAATAAGGAGTATAGAGTATAAGAGTAAAAGGGAATAAGGAGTATAAGAGTATAAGAATAAGGAGTATAAGAGTATAAGAATAAGGAGTATAAGAGTATAAGAGTATAAGAATAAGGAGTATAAGAGTATAAGAATAAGGAGTATAAGAGTATAAGAGTATAAGAATAAGGAGTATAAGAGTATAAGAATAAGGATTATAAGAGTATAAGAATAAGGAGTATAAGAGTATAAGAATAAGGAGTATAAGAGTATAAGAATAAGGAGTATAAGAGTATAAGAATAAGGAGTATAAGAGTATAAGAATAAGGAGTATAAGAGTATAAGAGTATAAGAATAAGGAGTATAAGAGTATAAGAATAAGGAGTATAAGAGTATAAGAGTATAAGAATAAGGAGTATAAGAGTATAAGAATAAGGAGTATAAGAGTATAAGAGTATAAGAATAAGGAGTATAAGAGTATAAGAATAAGGAGTATAAGAGTATAAGAATAAGGATTATAAGAGTATAAGAGTATAAGAATAAGGAGTATAAGAGTATAAGAATAAGGAGTATAAGAGTATAAGAATAAGGATTATAAGAGTATAAGAGTATAAGAATAAGGAGTATAAGAGTATAAGAGTATAAGAATAAGGAGTATAAGAGTATAAGAATAAGGAGTATAAGAGTATAAGAATAAGGAGTATAAGAGTATAAGAGTATAAGAATAAGGAGTATAAGAGTATAAGAATAAGGAGTATAAGAGTATAAGAATAAGGAGTATAAGAGTATAAGAATAAGGAGTATAAGAGTATAAGAATAAGGAGTATAAGAGTATAAGAGTATAAGAATAAGGAGTATAAGAGTATAAGAGTATAAGAATAAGGAGTATAAGAGTATAAGAATAAGGAGTATAAGAGATAAAAATAAGGATATAAGAGTATAAGAATAAGGAGTATAAGGTATAAGAATAAGGAGTATAAGAGTATAAGAATAAGGAGTATAAGAGTATAAGAGTATAAGAATAAGGAGTATAAGAGTATAAGAATAAGAGTATAAGAGATAAGAATAAGGAGTATAAGAGTATAAGAATAAGGAGTATAAGAGTATAAGAATAAGGAGTATAAGAGTATAAGAATAAGGAGTATAAGAGTATAAGAATAAGGAGTATAAGATAAAGAATAAGGAGTATAAGAGTATAAGAATAAGGAGTATAAGAGATGGAGTATAAGAATAAGGAGTATAAGGTATAAGAATAAGGAGTATAAGAGTAAAGAATAAGGAGTATAAGAGTATAGGAAGATAAAAGGGAGTAAAAGGGAGTATAAGAGTATAAGAATAAGGAGTATAAGAGTATAAGAATAAGGAGTATAAGAGTATAAGAATAAGGAGTATAAGAGTATAAGAATAAGGAGTATAAGAGTATAAGAGTATAAGAATAAGGAGTATAAGAGTATAAGAATAAGGAGTATAAGAGTATAAGAATAAGAGTATAAGAGTTATAGAGTATAGAATAAGGAGTATAAGAGTATAAGAATAAGGAGTATAAGAGTATAAGAATAAGAAAAGGAGTATAAGAGTATAAGAATAAGGAGTATAAGAGTATAAGAGTATAAGAATAAGGAGTATAAGAGTAAGAATAAGGAGTATAAGGTATAAGAATAAGGAGTATAAGAGTATAAGAATAAGGAGTATAAGAGTATAAGAATAAGGATATAAGAGATAAAGATAAGGAGTATAAGAGTATAAGAATAAGGAGTATAAGAGTATAAGAAAAAAGGAGTATAAGAGTATAAGAATAAGGAGTATAAGAGTATAAGAATAAGGAGTATAAGAGTATAAGAATAAGGAGTATAAGAGTATAAGAATAAGGAGTATAAGAGTATAAGAATAAGGAGTATAAGATTTAAGAATAAGGGTATAAGAGTATAAGAATAAGGAGTATAAGAGTATAAGAATAAGGAGTATAAGAGTATA
>JACEEZ010008811.1:0-2500 GCA_016584305.1 Chionoecetes opilio | reverse complement strand
AAGAATAGGACGATGAGGGAAGGAAGGATAGGAGGATGAGGGAAGGAGAGGGGTGGAGGGTCGGGGTTGAGGGGAGTGAGGGGAAGGAATGGGTGGAGTACAAAAGACTCTCTCTCCGTGTAATGCAAACAGAGGGGACACTCCAGCGCTCCCCTCATCCCCGTGACGAAGGGGAGACAAAAGGGAGGGGAGGTGGAGAGAATAGGATGGGAGGAGGGAGGGGAAGGGAGAGGGAGGGGAAGGTATGGGTGGAGCGGTGAAGATGGAAAGTGGATGAGAGGAGAGAGGGGGAGAGAGAGAAGAGAGTGAGAGAGAGGAGAGAAGAGAGAGAGAAGAGGAGGGAGAGAGAGAGAGGGAGAGAGAGAGAGAGAGAGAGGGGAGAGAGAAGAGAGAGAGAGAGTTAAATCAGCGGCTGGAATGGATATTTCGAGGGAAAAAAGAACAGGAATGATGTGACGGAATAGGAAATGGCGGCCAGATTGGAGAGAAGGGGAGAGGAAGAGAGAGGGAGAGAGAGAAGAGAGAGAGAGTGAGGAAGAGAGGCGAGGGGAGAGAGAGAGAGAGAAGAAGAGAGGAAAGAGGGGAAAGAGAAAGGAAGAAAAAGAGGAGAGAGAGAGAGGAGGGGAAGAGAGAGAGAGGAGAGAGAGAGAGAGAGAAAAGAGAGAGAGGAGAGAGAGAGAGAGAGAGAGGAGAGATGAGAAAAGAGAGAGAGAGAGAGAGAGAGAGAGAGAGAGAGAGAGAGAGAAAAAAAAAAGACGTACCAAAACGAAAAATATAAAACATTCCAACCCCAAAAAAAAAAACAAAGAAATAAAAGAAAACAAATTATACTCTAAAAAAAATAAAAGGTGACCGGTTGGAATTTTTTTTCCATACAGATTTTCGTTTTTGAAATTCCTAATACTATTTTTCCTGACACCGAGGATAAATTGCGTGTATAAAATTTTTCCTTTTATAAAATCTGAAAATCCATCGTCAGGCAGAGAATATCACTGCGATAGACGCCCATACATTGCTCGAACCCCCCCCCCAAAAAAAAAAAAAAAAGGGAAATAAATAAATAAAAAAAAGGATTCTCATAGTCAGACGCACAAATACAGAAAAATCTATATACATCCAGTGTTCAATTATCTTTTATCATCAGTTTCCCCTCTATTTTTACCTTCTATTTCCTCTTTCTTTCTTTTCTTTCTCTTTCTTTCTTTTTTTTTTACTTTATTTTCTTTTTTATTTTATTTTTTATTTTTTTTATTTTTCTTCTTCTTTCTTTATCTTTTTTTATTCTTTATCTTTTGTATTTTTCTTACTTCTTTCATTTACTTTCTTTATTTTTTTACTTTTTTTTTATCTTTCTTCTTCCTTTTTTTTATCTTTCTTCTTCCTTCTTTCATTTCTTTATTTCCTTCTTTTTCCTTCCTTTTCTCTTACTTTTTTTTCTTTCTTTCTTTCTTCTCTTTCTTTGCCTTTTTTTTCTTCTTTCCCTTTTCTTTCTTTCCTTTTTTCTTCTTTTTTATTTTTCTTCCCTTTTTTCTTTCTGTTTATCTTTTTCCCTTCTTTCTTTTTTCCTTTCTTTATCTTCCTCTCTCTTTCTTTCTTCTTCTATTTCCTAATATGTTATTTGTTTTCTCCTCTTTCAAATTTTATTTCCCATTCTTCTTTCTTCCTTTTCTTTTTCCTACCCAAATAGTGCATTTGTCTTTCTCCCTTCCTTAAATTTTTACTTTTTTCCCTAAAATAAAAACAAAAGATGTTCACTAAAAACAAAAACAAAAAAAAGTTCAAATATTTTTATCATTAGTTTTTCACCTTTTTTCACCTGCTATTTTCCTTATTTTCTTTATTTCCTTCTTCCTATCTGTTATTAATTAGTGTTCATCAGTCCTTAATCACTTCCTTTATTTATTTATTTCCTCTCCTTAACATAAAATTAAAAAAATGTTCACTATTAACACAAATAAATATATAAATCCTCGTGTTCATGAGTGACTAAAAGAGTTCATGGATGTGTTCTCCCTGGCACAATGCTGAACAAGTGAACATTTCTCTCCATAACGCTGAACAAGTGAACATTTCTCTCCATAACGCTGAACAAGTGAACATTTCTCTCCATAACGCTGAACAAGTGAACATTTCTCTCCATAACGCTGAACAAGTGAACATTTCTCTCCATAACGCTGAACAAGTGAAACATTTCTCCATAACGCGAACAGTGAAATTTCTCCATAACGCGAACAAGTGACATTTCTTCCAAACGCTGAACAAGTGAACATTTCTCATAAAGTAACAAGTGAAAAATTTCTCTCCATAACGCGAACAAGGGAAAATTTCCCCTATAAAGTGAACAAGTGAACATTTCTCCCATAACGCTGAAAACTGTGAACATTCCCCAACGCTGAAAAGTGATATTTCTCTCATAACGTAACAGTGAAAATTTCTCCATACGCCGAACAAGTGAACATCTTCTCGCCACATACACGACGGTCGGAAAATGACGTCGGGA
>JACEEZ010008808.1:227500-245000 GCA_016584305.1 Chionoecetes opilio | reverse complement strand
ATAATAATAAAAAAAAAATCACAATAATAATAATGAAAATAAAAATGGTAAAAATGAGTGCAAATGAAAATAATAATTATATAAGGATAATAAAAACAACGATAATAATGATTAAAATTATAAATAAAAAATAATAATATTGAGTTCGTCAATACTAAATTTTCTGAAAACACAAAAAGTTAAACAAAGCAAGTATTTAATATTTCAATTTCCATATAGCAATAAACATTGTCTCCATTATGGGGGAGAGAGAGAGAGAGAGAGAGAGAGAGAAGAGAGAGAGAGAGAGAGAGAAGGAGAGAGAGAGAACGAGAGAGAGCAGAGAGAGAGAGGAGAGAGAGAGAGATGAGAGAGCAGAGAGGAGAGAGAGAGAGAGAGAGAGAGAGAGAGGAGAGATGGGAGAGAGAGAGAGAAGGCAGACAAAAACACATACACACACACTACAGATCAAGACAAAGATAACTACGGCAATAAAAGCAAGCAAAGAGCAGGACACACATGGACATCAATAAAGCAAAACAAAAGAAAATGAAGATAAATGTAAGCAAAGATAAGAAACACAAAGAATGACAAAAGAACAAAGAACACATTTTAAAAGAACTATTAAGTGAGTAATTCCGTTGTTCATTTTACGATTACTTGCAGAAAAAAAAATATGCCTGAGGAGTGAGTGGGGTAGAGAGGGGGGAGAGGGGATAGGGTGAAAGGGAGATTATGGAAGGGGGTGTTATTAGTGGAGGGATAAGAGGGGGAGGACGTGTTGGGGAAGGAGGGGGTTAGGTTTGAGTCTGGTTGTTGGGGTGACCAGCTAACCAGCCAACCCTTCTGACTGCCCTGTTGTGTGACTCAAGGACAGCAGGATCCGGTGGCGGTGGTGGAGGTGGTGGTGGTGGAGGTGATGGAGGTGGTGGTCGTGGTGTTGTTAAGGTCTTCAGGGGGTTTCATCGTCTTGGCAATGGTAATGAAAGGTGTTGAAAATAGTGGTGGAAGGAGAATATAAAGTGGTGGGGATAGTGGAGGGAACAATAGTAGTGGTGGTGAGGATGGTAAGGAAAGGAGTAATTATTGTGGTAGGTAGTGGTAATGTAGGAGGTAGCAATAGTGGTAAAGGTGGTAGTGGTGATGTAGGAGGCAGCAATGGTGGTGGTGATTGTAGTGGTGAGAGAGAGGGCAGTTGTGGTTATAATGGTTGAGGTGGTGGAGGAGAAGGCAGTGGTGGTGAAGGAGGGGGTAGTTGTGGAGGGATGGAGGGGTTGGGGGTATTGACATAGTTGTGGTGCATCCTGATTCAACTTACCTTGAAGAAAGATGCGACGAAAAAGAAAGGAAATCTAAGGAGGAGGAGGACGAAGAGAAGGAGGAGGAGGAGGAGGAGGAGGAGGAGGAGGAGGAGGAGGAGGAGAGGAGGAGGAGGAGAGGAGGAGGAGGAGGAGGAGGAGGAGGAGGAGGGAGGAGGAGAGGAGGAGGAGGAGGAGGAGGAGGAGGAGGAGGAGGAGGAGGAGGAGGAGGAGGAGGAGGAGGATTGTAAAATTACGAGACAAAAATATTATAAGTAATTTTAAATATCAACAAATCCATCTGAATAATAATAATGATAATGATAATAATAATAATGATAATGATGGCAATAACAATAATTATAACAACAACAATACCAATGATAATGATTCACACCGTCTTTGTTGTTCTTCTTCATCCTATCATAAGGACTTCTTCCTCTTCTTCTTTACTTAGAAACTTCTTAAAAGCTTACATCATAATTATAAAGAAATGAAAGTGAATCCAGTAAGCGTCGTGAAGACAAGTTTTCTGCAGCCTCACCACACACGTCACCACCCACTGTCCCCCTGAGTATGGCTGCTCCTGTGAGGGTGACGGCTTGATCCATCCACCCTCACCTATCCTGTGTTTACCTCATCTGGCGATCTCCCTCTCACCACGAAGGTAAGGGACTGCGAAAGAGGTAGAGAGAGAGAGAATCATAAAGAGAGACATCTGAGGGCAAATAGAGAGGCAGTGAATGATAAACAGACTAATTGCCTCATTTAGTAAAACAGTGATGAGCTTGGTTAGGTTTTGGATGTACTATTTATACATGATATTGCGCTTCTTCACTAATATTAAGTAGTAGTAGTAGTAGTAGTAGTTTGTTGTAGTAGTAGTAGTAGTAGTGGTAAGTGTCGTATTTTTGTTGTTGTTCCTGCTAACAATTCAAACGGCGTAAAAAAAAAAAATCTACACAGCATTAAAAAAAAATATAACTAACTTATGAAGAAGACCAAATTTACTCTGTCGTTGTGTGTGTGTGTGTGTGTGTGTGGTGTGTGTGTGTTGTGTGTGTGTGTGTGTGTGTGTGTTGTGTGTGTGTGTGTGTGTGTGTGTGTGTGTGTATATATATTGTGGTGTGTGTGTGTGGTGTGTGTGTGTGTGTGTGTGGTGTGTGTGTGTGTGTGTGTGTGTGTGTGAGATGTGAGGGAGGAGTGGGTGTGTGAGGGAGATGAGAGAGAGAGAGAAAGAGAGAGAGAGAGGAGAGAGAGAGAGAGAGAGAGAAAGAGAGAGATAGAGAGAGAGAGAAAAGAGAGAGAGAGAGAGAGACGACCCTACTAAAACCCTTGCCCTCTCAATACATGCCTTGACCCCTGCATTGGAAGAAGGCAAGAAAGGGGAGGGAGGGGGAGGATGAGAAGGAGGAGGAGGGAAGGATGACGAAAGGAAAAGCAGCGGAGGAAGGTAAATACACGGGAACGTGAAAGTAAAAAAAAATGTACAAAGGGAAATTGAGGAGGAAAAGAAGGGGAGGAGAAGAAAAGAACAAGGAGCAGAATGTTGAATACAAAATATCAGAAGGTCGAAACCAGGAAAACGAAATATGATAGAAATGAGATGCAAATTATATGAAAATGTTAGTGATGAAAAGAAAAACAGGAGGAGGAGAGAGGAGGATGAGGAGGAGGGGAGGAGGAGAGGAGGAGAGAGGAAGTGAGAGGAGGGGGAGGATGGGGGAGGAGGGGAGGAATGGAGGTTATGTTTTCTTGAATCTTCGACAGAGAGATAGAGGAGAGAGGGAGGGATGCCCGCTCACCTTGAACTGGTGGAGGAGGAGGAGGAGGAGGAGGAGGAGGAGGAAGACAGGGTTAACCGGACAAGGGGGCAAGACAGAGAAAAAAAGAAAAGAAATTCAGACGATTGAAAATACGATAAGAGAGAGAGAGAGAGAGAGAGAGAGAGAGAGAGAGAGAGAGAGAGAGAGAGAGAGAGAGAGAGAGAGAGAGGAGAGAGAGAGGAGAGAGAGAGGAGAGAGAGGAGAGAGAGAGAGAGAGAGAGAGAGAGAGAGAGAGAACGTAGGCTTTCTTATGTTAGTATACCTATATATCAACAATTCTATACCACGACCATCAAAATCACACCAATACCCATTACGCACTCCAACCAAGCCATGACATCTCCCTAGTACCTCCCCCCTTACCCCTATTCCTCCTCCTTCTTCTTCTCCTCTTTTATTCCTAATGGTCTTTGTTTCTTCCACTCTACCAAGAACACTCAGCACACAATTCTTATTATATATTTTCTTCTCCTGTTCCTTTCCGTTGCACAGAGACACGTTTCATTTCTCCCTCCCTAATATCCTTTACATCCTCATCACCTATCCTTACCTTGCCCTCTCCCAATCCTTCCTCTCATCCTCTATTAACAACTCTCTTCTAGCCTCTTCGTCCCCTACCCCAAACTTCTTATCCACTGGTTGTCCCTTCCCCTCTTTCATCAACCCCTTGTCCCCCTCTTTAACTCTCTAGTATTCAGGTAGAGGAGGGGATGGGAGTACAGAGAAGGGAAAACTATATTGCTAAGACCAAAGAACCTGCAGGAAATTCATCTGGAAACACTAAGATGCACTACGAAATCTCTTCTTTTAGTATCTCTTCCTCCTTTATCCACTCCTTCTCCTACTCTTCTTCTTAAGCGTTTACCGTAATCTCCACCTTCCTTATCTACTCTGCTTCTCCTCTTCCTCCACTTCGGACAATTCCACTACTGCTTCCCACACAGCCTATACCTAAGCCACTTAAACCACTACCTTCTTTTACTCCTCGCCCAAAAACTGACTCCACAATTAACTCCTCCACACAGCACTTCAACCTCCACTTTCACATTAGTCCTTTACCATCTTCTCCACCTCCACCATCATCATCATCTCTGACTCCCCCCACATCAATCATCAATAGCAAGAGATCATCAAGGTGGATTATGTCTTATCACTCCACGCGTAGGAAAGATAAACTCTATGATGTGCTTTGTTGTCTCGTTGAAAACAATATGAAGCTTAAGCGAAATGTACTTGGAGGGAGAAATAAAGTGCAAACACTGTGCACAATTAAACTTGTTCGCAGGCTTAAGAAAATGCATTAAATATATATTTGTCCTCCAGCTGAAAACACAAGTTACACAAGGAAAACTTATTAAGTGGAATCTTTATCCACTTTGTCATCTTGTGTTTATCTTCTGAATCTTAACACGAAGCACCAAAGGAGACATTACGAAACTACTTCGCCCTTTCTCCTTTCTGGCCTATTTTTTTCTTCAACTTACATTCGCCTTTCACTCTCTTCTGTCTTTCTCTTCTTGTCTTCCTTCTCTTATTCCTACTGTGTCAGGGAAGACCAAGCAAGAGACAGGAGGCATGTATGCTGAGAGGCAGTGACACAGTAATATAGGAAACAGAAAACTGGTTGAAGTAAGATATATGCAAATACAACCATTTAAAGAACTAGACACGCACACAGCAATAAATATTTAGGACGGAATAGCAAGTGAAAAAAAAAATTGGACAAAATTCATTGGGAAAAATAACGGAATGGAATGTAGGCTGACAATTTCTGGGGTAAATCATGAAAATTAAATTGAAAACAGACGCAGCGGATGGATCGTCCGAATAGAATAAAATATTGACACGAAATGCACAACGAAAAACTGTGTGACGGAGTAAGAGACAGACAAGTATGGAGACGCAAGGTAAAGATGAAAACATACGAGGAGGAAACACCGGACGGAGAAAAATATGGCCACTGAACAGAAGATGAAAATACAGAGGCGACGGGGCGCAGACATTACCAAGTGAGATATGAGACACTGCTTGCTCTGTTTGGGAGAAAGACTTCCCTCCCTCCCTCCCTTCCTACTCTCTCCTACCCTCGCCCATCACACCCACGCCTCCCTCCAGCCTTGAGGATTCGCCCTGAGCGCCCTCCCGCCTTTACTCCCTCCGTCACACTCGGTAAGGTAACAGCCACCTGCAGGGCCTCACACACCACCTCACCCCCACACCGATACAACACAAGGCATAGCGTGTACCCTGCCACTGGCTGCACAAGATAACAATTATGAAATAATACATATATACGACCGATTTTTTTTTCTTCATAGGTATTCGTCTATTATAAATTTCAAACAATATAATTACGTGACAATATAGATAACAACATTCATTCGATATCTCAAACGTATCGATAAGTACGCACGCATAATATAATAAATACAACTAGCTACGTAATATAGTATGGTATAGATGTGTAGTAAGAGTATATACTTTCCTTGGTGTGGTGGGGGCGGTGCCCTCTCATGCCTGTACGTATAATGCAGCGTGTTATCAGTACAGTCAGGTTTTTTTTTTTTTTTTTTTTTTACGTTGTAGCCTATAGCGCCTGTAGGCATATGGAGAATCTTGATGTTGGTCGATCTAGCCCGATGGTGGCGCAGGCTAGATTTTTATAGTGACACCTGTGGTCTCAGGTGAAGATTCCATTTTCTGTGATGTTCAGATCTTCAGTTAAGGCGCATGCAGCCCCTAGAATCCACCGTCACACTCTCAATCGGCAGACAGGTATATGCTGCAATGTGGGTTGCTTGGGCCCATCGACAATGGTTTTGATAGTTGCTCCTTGATGAGACTTGAACTCGGGACCTTCTGCTCCCCTACCAGGCTCTTGAAAGAGTTGCCCTCGGCAGGATTCGAACTCGGGACATTGAGTTCAGCACTCAGACGCTAACCACTCGGCCACCGCCTCCCCGATTGGCTAGATTTATCGTGAAACTACCCTGGGGGCACATTCCGAGACGCTAACGTCCATGCTTAACAACTTACCAACTGTCATCAGCTGTTTTGGTATTACGCGGGGAGATTGATGACGTAGTACATAAAGACGTTAAGTTGTTAAAACAAGGCAACTGCCTATAGCAGGGGTGGCCAACCAGTCGATCGCGATCGACTGGTCGATCACAAGCCTGTTTTATGTCGATCACACTACTGTCCCTTTTAAATAATTCGCCCCTTCAGAAGTTGCCATGCAAATAGTTTGCAATAGCATATCCAAGTACTCTGATACTTGGATTATTATAGTTCTCTTTTTTTCTGGGAAAAAAGTTATATTTATATCATAATGATGGACATTTTGACCACCATACATTGCATACAATTATTTATAAAGACAGACTACCCGTGTTATCATGCACTGGCAGCCTTTAAGCCTGGGGGGGATTGGCGGAAACTGACCAGTGGACAGACCGTACGCGTTCTTTACCAGTGGACAGGAACCGTACGCGTTCGTAACAGGAAGGTGATAGGGGGATTGTGTAAACCTGTTTTTATAAATTGTCATTACTTGTAGGGCCAGTGTGTGCTTTTGTTAGTTTACAAATACTGATGACTGTTAAATAAAAAGTTTACTCAGATTTTAGGGTGTCTTGTCTACACCCGTGAATCATATTGATAAGTGTCAACGCAAATTTTAAATTTGGCATCTCTTTCCCCCCGCAAGCCTCCACAGTTTTCAGCAAACGTTTGGCCCGTGTAGGGGTGTTGGGATCAGTGTCTCGTAAAGAAATGTTCTGAACGGCTTGTAAATAGTCACGTAATAATGAAATATTCCACATAGTCAATATTAAGGACGGAAAAAGCTGCATTTATTTTAGTTTACTTTCATTACATCAGTTGTAAAGTGCTGTTTACATTACGTATTTCCTGCGAACAGCAGCGTCAAACCAGTACAACATCATGACTAGTGCTGAAGCAAAACTCGCCCGTTAAACGTTTTCGTTTTCGAACAGGTTATTAACAGGTTATTAGACATCAACTGAACCAAAATGAGTAGTGCTGGAGCTGGATCGAGTGCTAAAAAAAGTAAAACTTACCATTTCACAGTGAGTGGGAGGAAGATTATTTTTTTTCCCATGAACAATTCGAAGTGTGTGTGTCTGATATGTCATGTATCCCCAGCACTGGCGAAGAAAGGAAATTTTGAAAGGCATTTCAAAAGTCTTCACAAGAAGTATGACAGTGTTTTCCTCCCAAAAGTGAGCTATAAAAAGGAAAATTCGAGAACTAAAGGCACAGCTTTCAGCACAACAAGCCCTTTTTACAGGAGCGACTTCAAAATCAAAGGCAGCAACCATTGCATCGTTCAAGTGAGCCGAGTACTCGCAAAGCACAAAAACCGTTTCAGGATGGAGAAAAATTCAAGGAGGCTTTTCTAGAAGCAGCAAAATCAAATTTTTTGAAAATTTCAAAAAAAGTCTGAAATTATGTCTGCTATTAAAGAAGTTCAGTTATCAAGAAACCTGTTATGAGGCGCTGTGAATTTATGGCTGAGGATTTGGGTGAACACTGAAACAAGGACATACGTGAGTGTGTCTTCTTTTCATTGCAGTTTGATGAAACGACTGACTGATCGATACATCACAACTGTGCATTTTCATTAGAATGGTGTTCAAAGATCTAGCACCAAAGGAGGAATTACTAAAGGTTCTACCATTAAAAGGAAAAACCCAGGTGAGGACATTTTTCACACTTTTAGTGAAATTTTTGTCAACAAGACACAGTTGCCCCGTAAACAAGCTCGTATCAATGACAACTGATGGAGCACCAGCGATGATTGGTCGAACCAATGGGTTCATTGCCCTTTGCAGGGGTGATGATTTGATTTCCTGACTTCTTTAATTATCATTGTGTCATTCATCAACAAGCACTTTGTGGTAAAATGTTGAATATGACAGAATCATGGACATTTCTTTCAAAAATTGTAAATTCAATTCGGGCCAGAAGTCTTCAGAGGCGACTGTTTCGAAGTCGTTACAAGAAAGTGAAGCAGAACACTCTGATCTGTTGTTGCATACAGATGTCAGGTGGTTAAGCAGAGGTAAATTTCTCCAAAGATTTAGAGATCTGCTACCTGAAATAAAAGTGTTTTTGGCCTCAAAAGATCGGCCTTTCTCATCACCCCCACATTGACAATGAAGAATGGCTGCTGGATTTAGCATTTTTAGTAGACATAAAATGGTATGTTGAATGAACTGAACTTAGATTTGCAAGGAAAAAATAAAACTATAGTTGAAATGATTAGTGCTGTGACAGCATTCAAGCAGAAACTAAAAATAGTGTCTTCACAGCTACAGCAACATGCACTGAGAAATTTCAGAAATATGATGTCAGAACTGGAAAATCAAGGTAAACATGTGATCAGTTTAACAGTGGTCGCTATACTGAACAGGTACAAAACCCGCCTCAGATTTTGACAGGGGTTTTCAAGATATAGCAGCAGTGGAACGTGTTGCAAAAATACATGTGTTTTCCCTTTGGTAAAGGCACAGATGTTGAAGATATTGCATCTAGAATGGCCCCTTATTTAACATGGATACATCTGAAGTTGAAAAGAGATTTTGAAACTGCCAAAATGATATTCAGATCAAATCCATGGGAACAGGAGGCAGTTTCTGGGAAACCCTTTTCAGTGAAGAAAAGTATCCTAATGTCGGAAAATGTTCCATGTACCTAACAGCTTTTTTGGTTCAACCTACCTCTGTGAATCAACATTTTCACACCCTGAATACATCAAATCAAAAAACCGATCAACACTGTCAGATGAACACCTGGATGCCCGCTTAAAGCTAGCAATCACCAACTACAGCCCTAACTCACCAAGTTAGCAGACAGCATGCAGTGCCAATCATCTCATTAATAATGTAATTTTGTGCTCTGTAATTGTATTTTAACAATTATTATATCATAATTGTAGCAGGTTACAGTTACTGCAAAAAAATATTCTCTCTCTCTCTCTCCTCTCTCTCTCTCTCTTCTCTCTCTCTCTCTCTCTCTCCTTTTCTCTCTCTCTCTTCCCCTCTCTCTCTCTCATTTCCTCGAGTGGGAGTAAGATGTTTACACTGTTACAGTTACATTTTTTGGAATATGTTTGGGAAACTTAGGCTGGTAGATCGCATCAGGGGAAAATGTAGAAAAAGTAGATCATATCTCACAAAAGGTTGGCCACCCCTGCCTATAGGGTGGTGTTGAGGACGCAACATACATAAAAAAAACTCATAAATTGAGTATATATGATGTTTTCTGATCCCAAAAACCGAACAGGGAAAGTATAAAAAACGAAATTTGGGCCCCATAACAAAACCCAGGCGTATGTTGGGATATTGTTTTGGGGGGTGATGGGCCAAGAGTGGTGAGCTGCGGCTCTCATCCCGCGGGGAGCAAAAAACGATGCCAACACCACCACGCAAAAGGCTCCGGGAGAACCCGAAAAGGGAAAGTTCTTGCCACCTTTTTTATTTAAAACCCGGGGCCCCGGCCACCCAGCAGTTTAATGGGTACCGGGTGTTTTGCAGGGGGTTTTTGACCCGCCCCCGGGGTGGTTTGGGTTCCCCCAACCCCTAAAAGGAAAGGGGAGCTACGAATAAGTTAAACAAACAAAAAAATCAAAAAAGAAAAAAGAAAAAGCGCCCTATTACTCTGAAGGAATAAATAGCTAAATACAAGGAATTACAAAACCACCGGC
This sequence comes from Chionoecetes opilio, assembly GCA_016584305.1. Taxonomy (NCBI): domain Eukaryota; kingdom Metazoa; phylum Arthropoda; class Malacostraca; order Decapoda; family Majidae; genus Chionoecetes; species Chionoecetes opilio. The sequence continues at coordinate 235,167 of JACEEZ010008808.1, read as the reverse complement.
GTGTTACCCCGTGTATGTGGAGGTTGGGAAAAAGTGTTTGAAACGACGGAGGTGAACAGGGGATAAAGAATATGGGGAAAAAAGCAGAAAAAGAAATAAAATAAAAACGCCTTGAAAAATGCAGGGCCCCGGGCCCGCGCCTTGCGATAGAAGCAAATATGTCAAATGTGTTGGGTAACAGATGAAACCCGTAGATCCCGGTATTAATGTGTCCCAAAGGTTTTGATGAGGAAAGGGGAGCGGCTTATAGCAATAAGTGGCACGGGAAGGGAGGGGTGGTCCGTGGGATAGATTGGCAGAGGGGGAAAAATAGATGGGATAATTGGGAAATTTTTTTTAGGTTTTTAGTAGGGTACAGGACACCAAAAGAAAATCATTGAAGGGGTTAAAGTATTTTAAAAAAAAGGTTGGGGAAAAAAAAGCAGGAATTAGGGCCTAATCCTACAACCCTCAGGGGGCCAGCCGGAAAATAGGCTTTGAACTGCGACTGAAAACCGTGGTTTAGCTCCCTACCTAGAAAGAAAGAAAGAAAGATTGGCTGACACGTTTGAGACACAATCTGATTGGCTGGCACGTTTGTTTTTACACAATTGTGATTCGCTGGCGAGGCTGTGACGTCATTGTAGTCGCTCAGCCAATCAGCTATCGGTGCCGATAGCAACCATGTGCCGCCACTGCCATGTCTCGTACCGGAATACCCACTAGCGTCGGTGTGTAGAAATAGAGGGATGTTGTTGAGCGAACAACCGTGGCCTTTAACTCTCTCAGAATGTCTGCCCTGGACTTTCCGTGCCTCGGGGTCCACCAAGCAGGGAAGATTTATACAGTTTAAAAGTTGAAACCGCCGCGGGACAAGTGATATATTGGGGTTGTTAGTACAGCAAATCCACGCTAGATTAACAGCCACGCACCAAGTACAATCAAATCCGATGTTCTTAAGGTTAAAGTTATATCAGGGTACGTTAAGAAAACTACTCTTCAAGCACCAAATTTTAGTGGACACAAGTATTAGTCTGGGGAAGTGTGAAGCCAATGTTCTTAGTCCATCGGCACATATAAATCAGATATGTTCTGTATGTCTGTCTATCTGTGTCTGGTTATCTTTGTCTTTATCTATCTGTCTGTCTGTCTGTCTATCTGTGTCTGGTTATCTTTGTCTTTATCTATGTCTGTCTGTCTGTCTGTCTGTCTGTCTGTCTGTCTGTCTGTGTCTGGTTATCTTTGTCTTTATCTATATGTCTGTCTGTCTGTTTGTCTGTCTGTGTCTGGTTATCTTTGTCTTCATCTGTCTGTCTGTCTGTTTGTCTATCTGTGTCTGGTTATCTTTGTCTTCATCTGTCTGTCTGTCTGTCTGTGTCTGGTTATCTTTGTCTTCATCTGTCTGTCTGTCTGTTTGTCTATCTGTGTCTGATTATCTTTGTCATTCTGTTTGTCTATCTGTGTCTCGGTATCTTTGTCTTTATCTATCTGTCTGTGTCAGGTTAATTTTGTCTGTATCTGTCTGTCTGTCTATCTGTGTCTGGCTATCTCTCTCTCTCTCTCTCTCTCTCTCTCTCTCTCTCTCTCTCTCTCTCTCTCTCTCTCTCTCTCTCTCTCTCTCTCTCTCTCTCTCATTCTACACGTGTTCCTGATGCGACTAAATGTCTACCTCACAAACAAACCCACGTTACTAAAATGGCTGAAAGAACCTGCCAAAACACTGGTTAACTTGAAGACATCTATTGAGAATAAACAACTCTGAGTCGGCGTGAACGTGTACAGGTAAGTTAGCTTCGTCTCCCACTGTGCATGAATTGACCCACGAAGCCTGCTGACATGGTGGCTCTGTAGGGGGTCCGAGGGAGTGGAGGAAGGGAGAGGTTGGGGGGGAGGTGCTCAAGGCAAACTGTGACTCCTAAATCTCTCTCTCTCTCTCTCTCTCTCTCTCTTCTCCTCCCCTCTCTCTCTCTCTCTTCCTCTCTCTTTTCTCTTCTCTCTCTTCTCTCTCTCTCTCCTCTCTCTCTCTCTCTCTCTCTCTTCTCTCTCTCTCTCTCCCCTCAAGCATTTTTCCTTCTTTCATACCTAACCTTTTCTAAATAAAAAAAAAAAAAATTTTCTCTCTCTCTCTCTCTCTCTCTCTCTTCTTCCTTCTCTCTTCTCTCTCTCTCTCTCTCTCTCTCTCTCTCCTCTCTCTCTCCTCTCTCTCCTGAAGCTTTTCCCTTTTCTTTCTGGCTCACCTTTATTTCATATCTTACAGGTCTCGTCTCTCTCTCTCTCTCTCTTTTTCCTCTCTTCTCTCTTCCCCTCTCTCTCCCTCTCTCTCCTCCCCTCTCTCTCTCTCTTGGGTTGTCGGGTTTTTTCCCCCTTTTAAAAACAATTTTTACTTTTTCCTCTATTTTGCCTTTTCCGCTTTAAAAAATTCCAGAACTAGAGGGGGGGGGTTTTGGGTTGCCCTCCCAGGGACCTTTGTTCTTTAGAACTAGTTCCTACAAGGTCACCCGCGCCGCACCCAGACACCTAGTAGGACAGACAACTAATTTGCACAACCGGACGGTCTTGGCGACACAAAGACGAGAGTAATGTGGATGTCAGGCACTGGGCTGCGCTTAAACGTGTTCTGGTTTAGTTTGGTAGTCAAGTGTGCAAGTGGGAGTATATATCGATGAAATGCTAGTTTAGTTTATTAAATGGACTGGGTTTTTTTTGTAGTCCATTCTAATTTATTATTTTCCTACCCAAGTACGAGTTTTTTTGATCTTCACAGGTTATTTTTGGCCGAAAAACCCTCAAAAGTCCTGCTTTTCGATAAAATTAATTAGTTTTTTTTTACCCGGGAATGGTGTATTTTTTTGTAATCTATTCTAGTATATTCTTTTCTATCCCGTACTGAATTTATTTTTAAAACTTCGTCAGGTTATATTTGCAGAGAAGCCCGCAACTTCGTCAGGTGATTTTTCCCGAGAGTTTCCCGAGAGTTTTCCCGACCTGTTAACGTCACTCAAGGTGTCTGGCGATAAGAGTATCTTGTTGTTGGGTCATAATCCTTCGCCCATGAATATTACAATGCAAGAGATAACTTTCATTCTAAGTAGTATAGAAACTAAGAAGTAGAAATAGAAGTAAAAGAAAAAGAAGTAGAATATAAGTAAAAGAAGGTCTCCCCGTTCATTTTTCTACCCACTGTAACCTTGATTCAGTATAAACCTTGCGAAATATACACAAATATTTAAATCTTTTGCGTCACTGGTCATCACAAGAACATTAACAGCGATTATTTACTACTATTACTGATGCTGATGATAATTATAATACAACTGCTACTCGTGTTAGTGCTACTGCTATTACCACTACAACAACAACGGCAATAACAACAACAACTACTACTACTATCACTCCAAATACCAACACAGCCGAAGCAGGACAAAAAAGAAGAAGCTATAAATACAGTAAACACTAAAAAAAGTTGTCTCCTCAACATTCACCAAGGTCAACTGCGGAGTGTGGAGTGTGAACCAGACTGTTGTAATTCCACGTGGTCAATGATTCACGTGATGGGCGATCTACGGGGTCCCTCGGTTCTACAGCTGAAAGACATGCTGACCAGAACGACCCGCCGCCCTTGAAACTCCTGTCAAGCTTAGATACTTGGTCACCTCAGCCACAGCTAACGCCTCTCAAGGAACAAGAACCGGCAGCCTAGACACAAGAGGACCTGTTAAGATAATTATTCTTGACTAAATGTGATGGTGCGGCCTCCTATAAAGTGGTCATAGTGGTTATAGTGGTCATCCTTCAGCTAGTGACGCCACCTTTGACTCCCCTCCCCCCCCCTTGCATGCGTCAAAATATAACCTCGACTGCCCAATTAGCATCCTCTCATTGCCTTAGCAGATAGCAAAGTAACTTGGCGTAAATTCGGGTAATTAGTGCCACTGAAACAAATCGACTCGTCTCACTATACGGGTGGCGATTCTTTTCTCTTTAATTAAGTTGATAAGATATAATAAGACCCAAGTGGAAAAAATTCCAAATCTACTCAAATTATGTTTCAACTGCACTCAAAATTCACTTGGTCCACGGGCTATAGATAAAGTCGAGGGTTATGCTCTACGCTACGCTGGAAATGACAACTCTATGAAATTTTAGAAACGATCCTATTTAGAGATGATAATGATTGCCTGGCCGAGGAGAACTCAGCCAGCCAGACCATTGTGACCAAGGCCAAGGGAATACCTATCTCTCTTGGCCTTGATTGTGACTGTCTTGGCGCTTCATTCAACCGGGTTTTGATCGTAAGTGATACTGCCAACACCTGTACTACACCTTACAACACTTGCCGGAGAAATACCATAATATACTGCTGGTAAACACAAACCAGTAACACAGAACAATCTTTCACGAGAAGATAAAATCGTAAAACAGATCAGGTGGACGGAACAACAGGTAAAGATAAGGACCACACACAACAATTTTCCTGAACACTCAACCCCCACTGACAATCCGAAGTCTCACTAGTAACCCGATACCATTTTTAAAACTCTCGTGTTTGCAGAGCTTACAGGACGCAACAAAAGATAATACATACAATCAAGCGAAACCTCCATCCTCATCACGCCAACAAGGCAAGCATGGACGGGACGAAACTGACACTTTGACTCCATCCCACCGTGAAAAAGAGAAAAACTTAGGAATAAATAAAGAGTACGTCGCTACCGTCCCTTTCATTACGACAGGAAAAAAAAATACCAGACATACTCGAGGCAATTGAACTACAACTTACGAGGCGACCGACGGGAATGTGTCTTTAAAAAGTGCAACTAAGATGGACCGTGTGTGTGTGTGTGGGGGGGGGGGGGGGGGGGGGGGGTCAAGTATAAGGAATTGGATACATTTTAAGCGCAATAACACCACCCAATGCATTGATATGTATATATACATACACAATGAAAAAGAAGGAAAAAAAATCACACAATGCCACCACTTTAATAACTATCTAGTTCAGGCCTATCCAAAGAGGGAGCTTGAAAGAAAAAAGAAATAAAGAGCCCAAGGCACTTTTATTACACTTTCGAGACTCCTAAGTGCACAGAATAAGACAAAAGGCTCCACTAAAGATACAGGGAGATATCTATCGTACATTATTTGTCATTACTGATAGTGGTAATTGTGGTGGCGCTGCTTCTATGTTCAGTAAGCCATAACAGTGGTGATGCTGCTTGCGGGGGGGAAAAATTGAACTGAAAAAAAAGCAGCCCTGAGGTAACGGCGAGGCAGGTGGCGAGGGAGCGAAAAACCCTGTGAACTATTTGCTCTCCTCGCACCACCTGGCCGCGGGGATGTACCGCGCGCCCGCACACACACACACACACACACACACACACACACACACACACACACACACACACACAAATGTACATACACACACACACACACACACACACACACACACACACACAGAGGGAGAAAGAAATAATAATGATGATACTACTACTACTGCTACTACTACTACTACTACAAGTACTACTACTACTACTACTAATAATAATAATAATAAAACTAATAATAATAATATTATTATTATTATTATTATCAATAATTTAATAATAATAATAATAATAATAATAAATAATAATAATAATATAATAATAATAATGACTAAGAAAATAATGATGATAAAAATAACGATAATAATAATAACATTACTATTATTTTATTATTATTGTGATCTATATTATCATTATTATTTGTATTATTATTATTATTATTATCATCATCATTGTTGTCATTACTATTACTGTTATAATTGCTGTGAATTATCAATGCAATGTGGTTTACTTTCCTCACCACTGTTATGATTACTGTTGTTGTTGTTGTACCTCGGCACTAAACATTTAGAATCCAAGTTTCTGCTCATAAAACGCGACCAAAAAGGCGGCGGGAGGAGGGCCAGGAACCCTCCCTGGTAACTTATGTGCCCTCAAAACCAACAAGCAGCAGAGAACTGTTCATATTTCCTATATTTTCTTGTGTTCGTTAATCTTTCCTTTTTCTATTTGTTTTTTTTCATTTAAGGTCACCTCCTTGTCCATGAAGGTAAAGAAAAAATTTGTATATCGTCATAATTATCACCATTATTATCATTATTACTATTAAAATTTACCTTATTATTATTATCATTATCATTATAAGTATCAAGTTATCATCATTATTAATTTACAATTATTTTTATTAGTATCATCATTATTAGTAGTCGTACCATTACCATTATTATTACAGTTATCATTATCACTTTTACTACAACTAATACTATTACTGCTAATACCACTACCTATTACTTCCTCAGTTTTTCTCCACGCCCACTCCCTTGTCCCTGCATATGTACAGAGCTGACTCTTAATGTCCTCCAGCCCACCTTAGGCAACATCACCAAGCAGTGACTCCACATACACATCCGCAACAAGCATCTGCAATGAACGGGTAAGACACAGACAGGCAGAAACAGGCCCCCAGTTTGGAAGATAGCCAACTGATAATGCCAAACAGATTATCGTTAAGATTCAGCAAACATCTCACGACGTGGTTGTGCTAAATATACCACATCATTAACTCCACAACGGGGAGTTAACAAGAATTACAAACCAGAACCAGACGATGAAATAAAAAAAAACCCATCAACACAGGGAAAGTAAGTCGGAACCAGACGTGTAAAGGAAAAATAAGAGTAACTATCACAAAGACTTCACAGATAGTTTTAAATGCAATACAAATCAAACGTTAAACGAAAAGGAATATTATTGTAGAGCTCTATCAATAACTACGAATGGAAAAATGGAAACCAGCCTCCAAAGAATAAAATATAACGACTGGAAAATATCCTCCTTCAAATTAATACCAACAACTTATGTCTTTGCGAGGCGCTTTCATAACATGTCCTGAGCTTCCTTCCAATTGACTTAAGTGCCATTAAATCCATAACGCAAGTATACGCTACAATAACTTAGGCTGAGGCAAACATTGGACTCGCAGGCAGCATTACGGAAAAGATTTTTTGGTGGTGATGAGAGGTGTTTGTATTGTGCTTGGTGGTGATGAGAGGTGCTTGTCCTGTGTTTGGTGGTGATGAGAGGTGTTTGTCTGGTGTTTAGTGCTGATGAGAAGTGTTTGTTTGGTGTTTGGTGGTGATGAAGGTGTTTGTCTAGTGCTTGGTGGTGATGATACGTGTTTGTTTTGTGTTTGGTGGTGATGAAGGGTGCTTGTCTGGTGTTTGGTGGTGATGAGAGGTGTTTGTTTTGTGTTTGGTGGTGATGAAGGGTCCTCGTCCTGTGTTTGGTGGTGATGAGAGGTGCTTGTCCTGTGTTTGGTGGTGATGAAAGGTGTTTGTTTTGTGTTTGGTGGTGATGAAGGGTGCTTGTCCTGTGTTTGGTGGTGATGAGAGGTGCTTGTCCTGTGTTTGGTGGTGATGAAAGGTGTTTGTTTTGTGTTTGGTGGTGATGAAGGGTGCTTGTCCTGTGTTTGGTGGTGATGAGAGGTGCTTGTCCTGTGTTTGGTGGTGATGAAAGGTGTTTGTTTTGTGTTTGGTGGTGATGAAGGGTGCTTGTCCTGTGTTTGGTGGTGATGAGAGGTGCTTGTCCTGTGTTTGGTGGTGATGAGAGGTGTTTGTATTGTGTTTGGTGGTGATGAGAGATGTT
>JACEEZ010008808.1:210000-212500 GCA_016584305.1 Chionoecetes opilio | reverse complement strand
TGAAACACGAAGGTAATGCAAACCCGGCATGGCTTTACCTGACTCACACGCCGAGACACAGGCCTTGGCGGTGGTCAACAAGCAATATTTTTAGAGGCTGACACAACCAAAAAACAAACCAGGTATTTCCTTTCCGTTTACGTTTCATGTATGTAATGTTTTTAAGTAAAATCTTACAATCTGACAAGACACTCGATGTTTATTTTCTTTTTGCAATTGTAAAAAGATGTAATAACCAACCAACTAACTTGAACAAAAAGACAATAAAAAAAGGCACAGAGAACGCACAAAGCCATTTCTATGATATAACATTACTCATAATATATTTTTTCGGCTTTCATTTCTCTCTACCTTGAAAATAAGCTTTTCAGTTTTGAATATGAGCAAGTCTTTGTTGTGGCAAACGTGTATTTCATCGCTGCCTTTGGATCGCGCTGCACAAGGCTTTGAGAAGCAGGTACAGTGGAGGATACCTGGCGGGGAACACATCTGGTTTACAAGCATTTTAATCAAAGTGAACTGTCTCGATAATTACCAGTTGTGCCAAAGCGTGTGGGAGCCCTGCTTGCGGTGCCTGGCTCAGATATCATTATTTCACCTCCTCCTTCATCCATTTCCGCTTCCTTCTAACTAAGTCCTCTCTTTTTTTTACCTTCACACTTGATATGCTCTGACATTCACACGAACACTGACATAATTATGGCCATATTTCCTTGTAGCCCCTGTTTAGGATGACTCTCATGCCCTTCATTGCCCCTTATACATCCCCTCCTCCATTCTTACAACACATATATGATATCTCTCTCTCTCTCTCTCTCTCTCTCTCTCTCTCTCTCTCTCTCTCTCTCTCTCTCTCTCTCTCTCTCTCTCTCTCTCTCTCTTTTTCCATCTCCTTCCTCCCCCCCCTCTCTCTTTCTCTGTCTTTTCAATTATTTAATTCTAGCAGACACAAGTATTAGTTTGAGGAAGTGTGAAGCCAATTTTCCTAGTTAATAGGCACTCATTAATCAGATAAGCTCTGCCTGTCTATCTAGCTGTGTATCTGTCTTTGTCTTGATATGTATGTCTGTCTGTATGTCCTAAACTAAACAAAACGACTTCCCAACCTCACTCGCAGCATGGTACAAATCCCTCCAATCAACCACCTTGACGCAGGTACAGGTATCACAGCAAGTATCAAAGGGAGGGAGTGAGGAGGCCCCTGCTGCTGGTCACCTGGTGTTCATACCTCGGCCGCAGGAGGTGCTACGTGCCTCCCCAACAAGTACTAGTGAGTGGCCATCGCTTGGTGTAATGGTAGTCATGATTATACGGCGAAGTAATAGTGGAAGGGATGGAAGTAAGTGTTGGAGTCTGTTGAGGCAGAAAGAGTATGTGTAATAGTGGTTATGTTAGCAGTAGTGGTAGTCGTAAAAATTGTAGTAGTAGGTAGTAGTAGTAGTAGTAGTAGTAGTAGTAGTAGTAGTAGTAGTAGTGGATGTCGTAGAAATTGGAATAGTAGTAGTAGTAGGAGTGGTGGTGGTAGTTATTGTTGTTGTAGCTGACGTTAAAGCAGTAGTCGTAAAACTTGTAGTAGTAGTAGTAGTAGTAGTAGTATAGTAGTAGTAGTAGTAGTAGTAGTAGTAGAAGTGGAAGTCGTAGAAATTGGAATAGTAGTAGTAAGAGTGGTGGACCGGTGGTGGTAATTATTGTTGTTGTAGCTGTCGTTAAAGTAGTGGTGCTAGTAGTAGTAGTAGTAGTAGTAGTAGTAGTAGTAGTAGTAGTAGTAGTAGTAGTAGTAGTAGTAGTAGTAGTAGTAGTAGTAGCAGCAGTAGTAATATATAATAACAGTGGTAGAAGTTTCTGAATGTTGTGATGCTGTGCAGCCCCTCCAGGGCTGCGCACACAGGCCTCCCAAAAGGCACTAAGAAAACATTTCCCCAATATTAATCACTTGATACAAATGCTAATCATTCCTAAAAAGGAGAACAAGGACATCAGTGGAACCTGCAGCTGTAGTGGCTGTCAAGGTATTCATTAACCTATTCTCTACGGCCATTAAATGATGATGATGATGAGTACATGGACAATGCTAGTGCCCTAAGAAAAGGATGCAATCATTTTTTTTTTTATCTTAATATTATATCACATTTAACAGTATTTTCGTATTGATATTATAAAATTTAGAATGTAAATGAAGAATGATTCGTAAAACAATATGAGAGAGAGAGAGAGAGAGAGAGGAGAGAGAAGAGAGAGAAAAGAGAGGAGAGAGAGAGAGGAGAAGAGAGAGGGGAGAGAGAGAAGAGAGAGGAAGAGAGAGAAGAGAGAGAGAGAGAGAGAGAAGAGAAGAGAGAGAGAGGAGAGAGAGAGAGAAGAGAGAGAGAAGAGAAGAAAAAACTCAGACAAGCAATGACAATCTTCCATATTCGCTAAAAGACAGACATCAATGAAAGAGGAAGCAGGGGCCGAGAGGTAAGGAGAGAAAAGTAAACTCTCTCAGAGTACGAATCCGCCGGGT
>JACEEZ010008808.1:202500-205000 GCA_016584305.1 Chionoecetes opilio | reverse complement strand
CCAGAGCTGCATCGCTGGACATGGTATAGTAATGCCGGAGGGGTAGCAAAGGAGATCGACCACATCCTCGTTAGCACTCGTTGGAGGATCCTCCAGAACTGCAGGGTTTACCGGAGTGCTGAGTTCTTTGGAACAGATCACAGACTTGTTGTTGCTACACTTAAGCTTCATGTCAAGTCCAGAAGAATCTCAAGAGGTAACCATACTGTGTTTCATCTTGAGAAACTGAAGGACTTGACATGTGCTCATGAGTATGCGGTGGCAGTCTCAAATCGGTTTGATGTGCTCGGTGCTCTCGGGGACCCTGTAGAACTGTGAGATACCTTCAAACGTGAAACTCTACAGGCTGCCAAGGAGTGTATTGGGGAGCGCCCGAGGTCAAGGCGTGGATTTGTCTCGACGGAGACGCTGGAGAAAATCGAGGAGAGTCGCGCTGCCAGGCTGGCTGGGAACCGGGACCAGCACAGGGCTCTGTCACGCCGAACTAGAACCCTCCTGGGGAGAGACAAGGAGAGGTATGTCAGGAGTCTCGCTGAGGATGTCGAGGGTCATTTGAACGCTAATGACCTCCGACCCGCCTACTGAGCCCTGAAGAAGCTCCGTTCCAAGTCTCCTTCTCGGGCGAGTGCTATTCGAACAGCAGATGGGCGCCTCGTGTCGGACATGGATGGACAGATGGCTCGTTGGGCTGAGTACTTTGGGCAGTTGTTCACGGTGGACCCTCCAACTGAGCAGCTTCACACCAGTGGGTTACAGGCAGTGGATGCCGATCCTCCCATTGACGAAAGCGCACCCTCTCTTGACGAAGTCAGAGAGGCTGTAGCAAAGTTGAGGGGTGGAAAGGCAGCTGGTGTTTGTAATATCAGTGCGGAGCTCCTCAAAGCTGGGGGTGAGGCCATGATCCACGGGTTGCATGCTGTCCTGACTGCCGTGTGGCAATCAGGTACCATTCCTCCTGACTGGAAAAGGGGGCTGGTCGTCCCTATCTGGAAAGGGAAAGGGGACCGTCAGGACTGCAACAGTTACCGCGGTATTACACTGCTCAGCGTACCAGGCAAGGTGCTTGCCCATCTATTGCTGACACGGATTCGCAGCCATCTGGTGAAGCATCAGAGACCTCAGCAGTCTGGGTTCACGCCTGGTAAGTCAACAACGGACCGTATCCTAGCGCTTCGTGTCCTGGTGGAACGCCGACGTGAGTTTCGACAGGGGATGCTTGCAGCCTATGTTGATCTCAAGAAGGCGTTTGACTCAGTGCATCGTGAGTCACTCTGGGATCTTCTGCGACTTCGAGGGATTCCTGCAAGGACTATTGGTTTGATAACTGGTCTGTATTCTGGGACTGAGAGTGCTGTGAAGTAGTGGGGCAGGTGTATCCGGCTTCTTTCCTGTGAATACAGGAGTGAGGCAAGGGTGAGTCCTTGCCCCATCACTTTTCAACGCTTGTATGGACTGGGTATTGGACAAGGTTGTAGATCAAAGTGATTGTGGAGCATCCGTTGGCAACACCAAGATCACTGATCTTGTTTTTGCCGATGATGCAGTAATCTTTGCTGAGTCGCTGGAGGTCCTGGTGATGGCTCTCGAGGCGCTGCACGAGGAGGCAAAGCCTTTGGGACTTGAGGTCTCCTGGCTCAAGACCAAGGTCCAGGTGTTTGGAGACTTACTAGATGAAGCAGTACAGTCTGTTCATGCGTGTGGCGAGGACATTGAGATCTTGGAAAGTTTTACATACCTTGGTAGCGCAGTCCATAATGACGGCGGGTCACGTCAAGAAGTCTTACGGCGGATTGGCATAGCCCACGGTGTTATGGACTCGCTCAGCGGGAGTATTTGGCGTTGTCGGTACCTGTGCAGGAGGACAAAGATCCGGATCTTCAAGTCGCTTGTGATCCCTGTCTTACTCTATGGTTGTGAGACATGGACACTAAATAGTGACTTGAAGAGACGAATCAATGCCTTTGGTAATAAGTGTCTTCGCAGAATCATGGGGTATCGCTGGGATGATTACGTGTCAAATCAGCGATTGCACCGTGAGACTGAATCGAGGCCTATTACCTGCATAGTCTGTCAGCGCCAACTTCGGCTATATGGGCATGTGGCACGCTACCCTGAAACCGATCCTTCCCATCGGGTTGTATCTGTAAGAGACAATCCGGCGTGGAGGAGGCCAAGGGGGCGCCCACAAGGCTCGTGGCTGGGGCAAGTTGGTGTTTCTTGTCGAGAGCTGCTTGGTATGGGAAAGGAGCCTGCATGGGAAGCTCGCGCGTGGTGACCCTCGGGAGTGGCGTCGTAGGGTGGGCGAGGCGACACGCCCCCCGGCGTATGCCCCCAATGATTGATTGATTGAATATTTAACGTTTATTTCCACATAATATATTTCTTCAATTTTTTGCTCCTCTATCTACTATAATTGTAGTTCACATCTTTTGTCCCTATTTTCTTTGTGCTACGATCTGACGTGACGGGAATTAAAAACAGGTTGATGCGAGTGGAATTG
>JACEEZ010008808.1:195000-197500 GCA_016584305.1 Chionoecetes opilio | reverse complement strand
ATAACATCGTCTCTATTACCCTTTTTTCAAATTTACCCATCAGGGATAATTCATACCTGTTCGCCGACCTCTGGGATATACCAATGGTTGGTGTGTGCAGAGGGGAGAGAGAAGGGATAGGTAAGATGCATACCAGAATAGGAGCATGAATATTCATAAGCATGAATAGGAGAGCAGATAAGCGTGGTGGTGCAGACGGAATGATAAATAAGGTGGGATGGTGATGCGTGTGAGGGAAGTGTGGAGGGGGCGTGAGGAAGGGTTGGAACAAGAAATTAAGGGGGAGGAAGAATTCGGCGAATTAATAGTAGTAATAAGTAGTAATAGTAAGTAGTAGTAAGGGAAGGAAGAAATGAGGCGTAGCGAGGATATGAAAGAAAGGATGTGAGAAAATAATTTGACATAACAAAATGAGTAGAGAGTGAGTGAGGGTATGAGGAGACAGTGGTGGTGAGGTGGCGAGGGATGGTGAAGGAGGTGCGTGACAAATATGAGTAGAGGGAGGGGACGAGAGTAGGGAAAAGGCTTACCAAAGAGGAGGAGGAAGAGGGGGATATAAGGATGACATCTTGATCTTGACCGTATTAGAAATATTTTTACATCTTGCGTTAAGGTAAAGGGATAAGTTTACAAAACACATTTCCATCTACACAAACTCGTATTCCCTCACTATCAAAGAGAGAGAGAAAAAAAGTAAATTCTGCATTGCCGGTATGAGTTTGTAAACGTGTGCTTGTATAAAATTCTGAAAAATAAGGTCTACAAGAGTGGCTCCATGCACGCACACTACTATATACCATTACCACAAGGTGAGTTTTAATTATATATATTTCTGGCTATAATAGAGAAAAACAAGTACCTATTATCGAACTTGTTGTAGGGTAGTGAGATGAAAAGATACGAGTGTATGTATTATTACAGACAAAAAAACGTATTGCCATTTGTTGTGTTACCATTTCGGATATTAAACAACAAGAAATCTAATAATAATAAAGATAATATTAGTAACAATAATATCAATAACAATAGAAATAATAACAATATGGCAAAGAAATCATATACTAGAAGAAAAAATCATATAAATCTCGATGCAATTCAACAATCTTCAGTAAACCGAAACAATTCAGTCCACTCAACTCTCCATCACACCCTCACATTTTAGTTAAATTGGTCCCTACAGTACAGCAAGGACATGGATAAGTTGGAGAGAGCATAACGTAGAATTATATAGAAATTACTCCCAGGTTAAGAAACATGTCACACGAAGAAAGACCTGAGAATTTGATTTATTCAGCTCATCAAAATTAAGAATGTTAGGTGATGAAATATTGTAACCACCGAGGAATGAGGGCAAGATATACGAGGCAAAACAAAACAAAATATTAATTGGCGTTCACACAAAGCCGAACTGTTAACACCTGACCGCCCCAACACACCTTGAGGCTAATGAGGGTTTTTTCCCCTTCAGGATATGAACGTATGGCAGGAGGAGAAACAAAAGACAGTGGGCAGGGAGGTGATTCAGCCTTGGAGGAGAACATCACGACTCGTTAGAGGGAGAGAGGAGGAAAGAAGGGAAGGGAAAGAAGGGGAGGGAGAAGAAGAGAAAGGAGGGAAGAAGAGAAGGACAGAGAGATCGGAGGCAAGGATGGAAAAATAAAGTGAGGTGCAAAAATGGCATCAAGTGGACATCAAAGAGAAAGTGAGAGACGCGAGATCAGAGAACGGAGAAAAGGGAAGAGGAGGAAGGGGGGAGGTAGAAGAGGGCAGGAGGAGAAGGAATGATAAGAGGATGTAAACAAAAACAAGTAGGACTATTCTGTGAAGCAATAAACTACTCACGGTAACGTTTGTCAAGGCTGCATGCACGAAAACGCTTGATTCTAACGTTTTTCTAAAGTTCGGCATGTTTGGTGACCTGACCGGTAAGTTAAAAACAAATGTAAATACCAAAGTCTAAAAAAGAAAAGGCATACATTGCACGTCTCTCTCTCTCTCTCTCTCTCTCTCTCTCTCTCTCTCTCTCTCTCTCTCTCTCTCTCTCTCTCTCTCTCTCTCTCTCTCTCTCTCTCTCTCTCTCTCTCTCTCTCTCTCACACACACATTAAAAAAACATTCTTATACAAATTTTATTCACAGTACAAAGCTTCCATCGTTTAAATATTTCTAAATATCTTATTTTCCTATTAAGCGACAGTTAGTAAGATCACAACATGCACAATGCACCTCCTCCTCCCATCTTGCACTGCCACTAACACGTACTGTACACGTACCAGCAATCACCGCCAACAACAGCCACCCATCACCTCTCACCCCGCTGACTGGCCCCGCTCACACCACTCTCGCCACCACCTGTAATCACGCCACCGCTACCTCACCATTACCCTCCAGCCCGCCAGCTACAAGCAAATCCATTACCAAGGCACCTGCTACCATAGAATTAGTACAAACAACACACGTGATTGAAGTTTAAGTATCCCTGTTTATCATGTGTCTCCTAT
>JACEEZ010008808.1:185000-192500 GCA_016584305.1 Chionoecetes opilio | reverse complement strand
CTTCATCTCAGGGTCGCCTCGCCACACCACTTGCCGTCTGCTTGGCTTAAGGTCGTTCACTTATGACTCGGGGAACAAGTGATGATGGTGGCGGTCGTGGCTGTGGTGGTGGTGGTGGTGGTGCAGCTGTTGCCACCCAGCATATCGATAAATTGCTCCTGCACACACACACACACACACACACACACACACACACCACACACACACACACACACACAGCACACACACACACACACATACAACGTGCTCTTTGAGTCATGGATAACAATCTCTAGCCAATACGAGCCACAAGCCTCCTTTGGGAGGGAAAACGGGACAGCCTCCTCGTGGAGGAAGTGGCCATAGGCGGCGTCCCTGAAGCCCTGGGACACGGCTCACGCCCGCAGCCTTTGTGAGGGCATGAACATGTAGTCTGTACATTTTTACTTTCCCGGCAGTTGTCGTGACCCCCGGTAAAGCGAGGCGAGGGCCGCGGCATGGGTCCGGGACGAGGACCTGCTCGAAAGGGGAAGGATAAGGGGGGGGGGGGGTCATCCTCGTGACCGACCACCTGAACGTGGTGGGACTTGTGTGTTGTGTGTGTGTGTTGTGTTGTGTGTGTGTTTATGTTTATGCGCAAGGATCCCTAATCCTTTGCTAACAGTAACCAAAACAACTTCTTAATAATTGGGTAGAGATAAGCTATATTGCGTTGATTCCCGTTACCTCTCCTATAAAGGGTGCAACACACGGACACAAAGAAAGGCTTCTACGCCCAAGAAGTCCTCCTTAATTCCTGAAGACGTCGCACCTGCGCCTAAAAGGGAGCAGTCTTCTACGGAACGATATGTCAATGTAAGCAATAATTTCCTACCTAATTGTATGTTCCCCAGGAGGCAAAAGTAGCTCTTCATTAACTATAACTCAGAGCGCCACCATTCCCGTCCGTCAGTCAAGACTCGACACTCATCCCGCTCACCATCCTTCACCGTCACCACCACCATCCCTCACCACCAACACCCATCAGCCGCCGTGAACATCCCTCACTCCTGTAACAAAGAGCATGTCCTCCCGGTCATCACTCATCCCTTCAGCCAGTCATCTCTCACCCACAAGACGTGTCCTTTGGTCCTCCCTCACCCCGTCGCCAGCAGTACCGGGCCACCTCCTCCCTGTCCTGCTCTTATTTGGAAAGTAATTAAAATACTGTGTTGGGCACCACCGCCCCTCCGCCACTCGTCCTCAGGCTGCCGCGACGATCACTGCAGGTCAGGTGATCCTTCACGCTCCTTCAAGCTTCTACATTATCATCGCTTCTTGTCAACATTTTCTCCTTAATGAACTAATTTGTGTGAATATCTAAAAATCTACAGGCTTCGGTGGATTCTGTCCTGAGCAATTGTCTACCCAATTGTTTATGCTGCCTTGCAGGTTTGTTGATAAATAGGTGGCGTGAAATACTAAAGGGAGGCAAACTATACTATATGGTGATACAGACGCCACTGTCTTCCCTGCATTATGAGGTAAGCAATTATTTTCCATCATACATTGCAAAACCAAGGAGACAAGAGTCGAACGCCAAGGCAACGCGCAGCTTACCGGGAGTCCATATATACTTTTGCTGTTGTCATTAGATCCACGAGTCTCTGCAGCTATACCGTCCGATGTCATCGCCTTTTGCAAACTTATTTCTACGGCTGAGCTTCCCCGCACTGCTCGCCACAGCTTTCACGAACTATAATTATTGCCCTCCTACCCCCATTCTTTTTAGCTGCGAGGACCTCAGATGAAAGGAGTTCAACATTTCAAGCATCAAGGCTGCCGCTGAAGGCCTGACACTCGCTGGACGGCACCGCTGAATTTCACCCTATAGAAGCTGCGATCACTGTAACTATGAACCAGACTCGTTCCTTTCACGCAGCCCAAGAATACGATGACCAGAAAAAAATGATCTTATTCTCTAACGCAAAATTCACACTGCAGGCAAATGATGAGCTGTTAAGAGGGAAATCCTTCTAAAGAGGAGTACTTACAGGTATGAGAGGACTGGGATCATTAGAAGTAAACAAGCTTGTGAAGAACAAATCTCTCCTTGCGTAACGGTAAGACAAACAAGAGCGTGACGTGACCAACTGAGGCACCGGAGTCATCAGGATGTAAACAAAGCGATGAGTTTCAACTGCCTTTTTTTTTTGCTCGAGTTTCGAAAGTTAGGTAATTAGCATAACTGTACAGCCTTCAGGTTTACCTTGTGTTCGGCAAGAAAGGGGCCGACCATGATCAATATTCATATGGAAACTCTTAATAATAATAATAATAATAATCATTATGTGTTACCCA
Source organism: Chionoecetes opilio (assembly GCA_016584305.1). Taxonomy (NCBI): domain Eukaryota; kingdom Metazoa; phylum Arthropoda; class Malacostraca; order Decapoda; family Majidae; genus Chionoecetes; species Chionoecetes opilio. The sequence goes on along the minus strand of JACEEZ010008808.1, from coordinate 190,181 downwards.
GAGGAGAAAAGCTTCACTATTAAAGCAAAACGAGACACAAATTTCAGTAAACATTGATATTCAAGAAATTAAAGACTAAGTAAATCATAGAAACATGACGCTAAAGACCTTGATTACATTAAACATTTATATAAAATCAAGCATAAATAAACACAGTGAGGTCACAGCTCAATGTAATAGCTACAAGGTGGTCAAAACACAAAATAATTATCGGCCACAACACGACACCCTCGTGGGCGTGTTTGATCTCGCCGGCATTGTGCAGCCCAGGCCGGCGCCACACCCACACCCAGGCAACGCCGAGCGTGGGATGGCTGCATGAAGGGGAAAAGGACAAATAAAGAATAACATTAAACGTAAAATGTTGATTTAAAAAAAATAGGGAGAAACTGGTTTAGTAATAGGGTAGTAAATGATTAGAATGGACTCAGTCCTCAGATAGTTAGTGCGGAGTCAATAGGGAGGTTTAAAAGGAGGCTAGACAATTTTATGGATGGGGATGAAAGGTGGATGTAGGAATGTGTTAAGTAACAGGAACTTTCACGTGTAGGTCTTACGGCCTGTTGTAGCTTCCTTATGTTCTTATGTTAGCATCAAATTAATAATGGAAAAGGTAGGGAGGGAATGGGGGGAGATTGGGAAGGAAGGAAGGAGGAGGGGAGGGAGAACATCAAGACTAGCAATACAGAATCAAGTTACAATAGACAAGAAGCAGAGAGACTGATACAAAAGCAGTCCTAAGAATACACGAACAGTCGAAAGAATAAAAAAAAAATACCCTAGACTACAAGAGCAGCCCCAAGAATACAAGAACTGTCGTAAGAACACAACAATAGTCGAAAGAATATAAAACCAGTCCCATGAGTACAAGAACACTCTAAGGAATACATAAACACTGAAAAAAATACAAAAACAGTCTTGACAATGCAGAAAAGTTGCTGCCCAAACAATTTCGATGACACAAAAACAGTCACAAGAATACAAACAATGTAATGAAAATAAAGTCATTTGTATGTAAAAAAGAAAAATACTCTAAAGATAAATATACTGCGCGAGAAGAAAAACAACGCAGGTTTTTTATCTTCCTGCTTTCAGTATTTTATTAACCAAATAGGCAAACTACCAATTCCAGGGGTGTAAGATAGGAGGAGGAAGAGATGGGAAAGGCGGTGGTGGTGATAGTGAAAAAAAGAAAAAGGAAGAAGAGGAGGAGATAAAGGGGAGGGGAGAGCTCACATAAACCCTTCCTCACTAACCAACAAGGTAATGGCGCAGCGATCAACTTATCTTTATAATTATCTAACTCATCGCCATTACCGCTATTGCTATTTGTGGTGGGGAGAGGGAAGGAGAGGAGAGGCGGGGGGGGAGGCGGAGCAAGGACGCATTCCTCCCTCCCTACCTCCCTCCTTCCTTCCTTCGCAATCTCTCCCCATTCCCTCCCTTCCTTTTCAATTTATCCTTATTCCCTCCCTTCTATCCTAACTTATCCCATTCTCTCTCTCTTCTTTCCTTAACTCCCCCCTTCTCTTTTCTCCTCTTCCTTCCCTTCCCCTTCTTTCTCCTTCCTTTCCGCATGTTATCTTCCCTTTCCTCCTTTTTCTCCTTCCTTTCCTCCTTTTTTTCATACCTTTTCACCTCTCCTCTCCCCCTCTTCCCTCCCCTCCTCCCCTGTGTGTCTCCTCCCGTCGCAGTAAACACGTCAGAGGTCACGACATGATGACCTTAACTCCCTTGACCCCGTCCTCCACCTACACGGTCGTGCCTCGTCTGGGAAGCCCCATCCACCCTCAAAGTAACAGCCTCACCCTCACCTCACCACACCCCATCCACAAACACACTCACACCTTAAAATACTAACACTACCCACACTGTCCCACACACCAATCTATCCACACCTACACCTACACAATGTCACACCCATCACACTCACCTATACAATTTATATCCACCCATCACTAACCCAGAAAAATACCCCCTAACACCTCCTCCTCCCCTAGGCATTGTATCCCGTCCACCTAAACGTCCACATATCATCACCTCATCCACACCCTCATCCACCTCATCCTCCTACACCCCCCGATCCTATATACATCACTAGCTAGAAAGAACATGACAACATAAATAAACGTGAAACACAAAACAAAAACACAAATACACAATTTTTCTTCTTCTCTTTCACGTTTCAATTCAAATAATTAGAAATCCAAAACTACTCATGGTTATGATAATGAGCTGATACCTGTTTACATTGCTGCTCAGAGGACAACAATAAAAATATATTATTCCCCACACGACGAAATTTAAATGTCGTCAGTATAATGGTTTCTTTCCTCTTTTCTTATTATTTTCAGATATCCTCAAAAACAGTTCTCACATTAATGAACAGAGTAAAATCTTTGTATTCTACAAATAAAATATAAATATCCTCAAACACTGCGCATTCCTTAACCTTTTATCCTCTACCTTTCGTTCCACATAATCTATTTTACATACAATTCTTAACATCCTCTAACACTATTCACACTTACAACCTCACAAGCGTCATTTCGCAACATCACGACGCGGCAGGAGTGTCACGCTCCTGAGACGATGACAATGTTCCTTTTCTCCACGTAATGAGACCCACACCCACACCCACCCGCCCCCCATGCATCATTACAAACACACTTAAAAAGTCACACATCATCGGCGAACAATCCAAGAGAGACTCAAAGGATCGCTTCGAATTGTATTGTCATCCCGTTAAGACAGAAGCAGAATTTCATGCCTCGCTGAACCCCTTTGTAAACAGACGTATTGGCCTCGGCTGATGAAAGGGTTGAAAGGATGGCGGGAACAATGGAGTGATGGAAGCTGGTAGAGAAAAAATATATATGAAGAACGGTAACAAGTATGGAGAGGGAAAGATGAAAGGAATAGAAAGCAGGAAGGAAAGTGGGATGAAGGTAAGACATGTGGGAAAGGAAGGAGAGGAGAAGGAGGGAAGTGGAGAGGGAGAAGAATAAAAGGTAAGGCAAGTAGGTACGTACGTGTGAAGGAAAGAAAGGTGAGTAACGAGGTGGGAAAGAAGAGAGGAGGAAAAATGGAAGGAATGGAGAATGAAAGAAGGGAGGTAGAAAAAAAACGGAAGGAAGGATAAAGGGAAGATTAATGGTAAAGAAGGAGAAAATATGGATGTAGAGATAAGGGAAAACGAATAAGATGGATGAAAGAAAGATCCAAAACACGGAAGATACGGGAGATAGGGAGGTGGGATGGAGTATCCAGAAAAAGAAAAGCCAGGCAAAATAAAGGAGGAACGGAAATGAGGTATGTATGGAAGGACATTAAGAGTTACTGAGATAGCAACTGTATGTGGAAGATAGAAGGAAATAGGTGAAGGATGACAATGATGGATTTACGGACATCCTGAAAGATTAATATAAAACACCATTGAATAAAAGGAAATGCAAACCTGAAAACGTAATGACAAGATAAAAAAAAACCCAGTAAGACACCGAAAGGGATATACGAAAAACATAAAAAAAGAACGATGGACAAATGCAAACTGACAAAAAAATCAGGATGTAAGAAAAGTTGCCTTAGGTATAGCGAAGGGTGCATAAGGGAATAAATAATAAACCGAAGAAGAGAAAGACACGAGGAATAAAAACAAACGGGGGAATAAAGGGAAGGGCAGAGGAGGATGCGTTACTTGCTCAAGGACATCTACCAAATGGTCCACACACACACACCACACACACACACACACACACACACACACACACACACACACACACACACACACACACACACACACACACACACACACACACACACACACACACACACACACACACAGAAACACACACACACACACACACACACACACACACACACACACACACACACACACACACACACACACACACATTCAGAACACACACACACACACACACATACACACACACACACACAGACACACACAAACACACACACCATACACACACACACCACCACACACACACACACACACACACACACACACAGTGACACACACACACACACACACATTCACACATACACACACACACACACACACACACACACACACCACACACACCATTCACACACACACACACACATCACACACACACACACATACACACACACCACACACACACACACACACCACACACACACACACACACACACACTCACAGCTACCTTTTTCACATCAACTTGGAAAAATAACAAATAAGAATCATTGCACCTGTCTGTTTTGGTTCATTGCTGCTGAGGAGGAGGATTACATACATAATGACATAGAAAGAACATAATTATACGAGGGGATCTGACGAGTATCTGCTGAACTATCTACTACTACTAGCTAAACTACATGTAGGAGAACAGGATAAAACAAGAATACTCAAGAGGAGAACGGGTTATCTGCACACACACACACACACACACACACACACACACACACACAACACACACACACACACACACATACACACACACCTGAAAAACGAGTTACCTTGAGGAGATAAGCAAGGCACACTGGGGGGTCTTTACCTATTGGACGTCAGCAAAATATTCACTCGTTCAGGACTAATTATATTATTTATCGTAAAGCTAAAACATGTGTGTCAAAAGAAGGCGAAACACTCTCTCTCTCTCTCTCTCTCTCTCTCTCTCTCTCTCTCTCTCTCTCTCTCTCCTCTCTCTCTCTCTCTCTCTCTCTCTCTCTCTCTCTCTCTCTCTCTCTCTCAAGCTTCCATACACAAATATCCAATCCCAGCAGGTCAGCGAAACACACACACACACACACACACACACACACACACACACACACACACACACACACACACACACACACACACACACACACACACACACACACACACCAAGGCCAGCTGCTTGTATATTACCTATTGGTATTTCAATAGGAAGAATATAAAGATGCAATCAGACACGCATTCACGAACATTCATATTCAATGCGTAATTTCTAAGATAGGTTTTGTAAGAGTGGTTATTTTCATATTGAGTTGTAGATACATGGTGGTGGTGGTGGTGGTGGTGGTGGTTTTGTTTGGTATGTAAGATATTTGATGCGCGCTAAAGCAAAAATGTATTGAGGTTCATAATCAGTTTTGGGGCTGGTACTTGCGCGCATCATGTGACACTCAGAAAT